>CACVBS010000050.1:97911-316618 GCA_902728275.1 Cyclocybe aegerita | reverse complement strand
CTTGCAACACCTTATCTGGACCGAGAAATACGAGATGTCCCTTCACGGCCTTCCCTGGAGCCAGCTCAAGACTGTCGTAATCGACGTACCCTCGTCTCTGGAGAATATTTTCTCCTACCTTTCCCAGTGCACCTCCGCTACCGCAGTCACAATTCATGGCGAAACTCCGAAGAATCCAGGGAAAACTCGCCTACCATCTCACCGTTTTCCCGCTCACACGCTTCCGAACCTCACCTCTCTCAAACTGTCGCGAGGGTGCGACCCGCTGTGGCTCCTGCGACACTTCACAGCACCCTCCCTTCAGCAGTTGGAGGTAGCCATACTTCGCCGTGATCAGCAAGTCCTTGAAGATTTCGTGAAGCGTTCGCCCAGCATCCATACCCTCATCATCGACGAGAGGTATGGTGAGGATTATGCCTATGCAGACGAGGCCCTTATCACTGATCAAGAAATCATCGCCTACCTCACAAGTCCTTGCTTGCGCGCCATACCGCGTGTCGGGCTCGACTTGCTGTACACGAAGAAGAGGATTCCGGCTCTGATCCAAGAAGGTTTGGAGGGCGGCCGACCGCTTCCGCCTCTGCTCTGCTGGATTCCGGAAAATTGGGATCAAAGGTTAGTTGGGTGGTGGGACGAGTTGGATCCGGAGCTGCATACGTTATTATTCTCCTACGAAGATGGGTCAATCGAACTCTCTCCGGAGTACCAGATCGACTCGGACTATCCATTCTAAAGACTAGGTACATATTACGAACCTCTAGCTCCATATACGCCTCGTATTTTCTTCTGTGGTTTAAACTCTTTCAATATACCCTTATCTTATCTTTCTTCCATGACATACACCAGACTCCATGTTCGTTAATCCAACCCTTGATCCTGTTCGTCCCTTCAAAGAGAATATCATCAATCTTTCCAGGGATGTCGAGATAGCAACTATTCTTCGTCTCTTCACTGGTGCTGCGTCTAGATTTTGGTTTAATGTATCCCTGAAAGTGACTTGGTATTGGCCGCGTACGAAGTGCAGAATTCATCCGCGCCAAGTTGGCGCCGACTCGGAGAGATGCGGCGCTGCTTGGTTGGTTTTGAACTCCGACTTTCACCATCAACCAGCTGCTAGTGGCTGACACACAATGCCATAGAGCCAGCTTCAGATAATCATCGTCAAGCTTCCGTCCTCCCTCGAAGACATTTTTCCTACCTATCGCAGTGCCCCGTTGCGACAACCATCGAGTTCGAGAGTGACATCCTTCGTCAGCCACCGAAGACCCGTACACCAAGGGATGCAATTCCCCATATCACCCTACCCAACCTCTCCTCGCTCAAGCTTTCCCCTGGGTGTGATCCCATGTGGTTCCTACGATATCTCACAGCACCGTCGCTTCGGTCTCTGAATATTGCAATACTCCGCCGTGATCAGGTTGCGTTGGACAACTTCGTGAAGAGGTCGCCCTGCGTTGAAGCCCTTATTATTGACGAAAGATATGGCGGCGATTATTGCTCCTATAAGGATGAAGTCCTCATTTCCGACCTTGAAATCGTGGATTATCTCACAAGCCCATCGTTGCGCCATTCCTTGCGTAGGCCTCGATCTTTTGTACACCAAAAAAATGATACTTTCTGTGATCTAGGAACGGTTGGATGCTGGCCGGCCGCTGCCGCCTCTGTTGTGCTGGAGGCCGACGTCCTGGCAGCAGAGATTGGTCGGCTGGTCGGAGGAGTCAGATGAAGGTTTTAAGAGGCTCTTATTTTCGTATAAAGACGGGTCCGTCAACCTAACTGCGCACTACCATTTTGATGTGGATTTCCCGTTCTAATCATCTCTTTTCCTTCCGTTTCCTCCCTCCTCTCTACCACCCTTGAATCTCGACGTACTCGTGTATTCTGTTTCAACACCACGCCTGAATCGTGCTAAAGGCGCCCGGGCTAGCATCTTCAAGCTTCAAGCCTCATTTCTCTATTTATCCCTTCCTTTCTCTCGATACAAGGTTGTAAAATGCTTAGAGTGTTCACCAACTGCAAGATTGACATACTACTCGGAGGAAGTTTCGTGAGTGGAAACCTTGTCATCTAACATTTTTGGGCACTTACGGGTCGCGCTCGAGACAATGAAAACGCCGAGCATCACGACTAATTGTTTCGGCAATCCTGTACACGTCGCTCGCTAGCGAGTCTTTTGTTCTGCGGGACAGATGGCGAGAGTTGGCCACGTCGATGTTCCTACGCGACGCAAACAATTATGAGGGCCGGATTGGGGAAAAATTCCCCGGTGATTTTGAATACATGAATTTGTATCTTATACACTTTGAAGTCAAATTTAAGATATTGGCAGAGGCAATTTGATATACACACACAGGAATTTTTAAACACACACACGGCAATTTTATACACACACACACACAACAACTTTACATACACACACAACAATTTTATACACACACACAACAATTTTATATACACACACACACCAATTTTGTATACATACACACTGATTTAATACACATACAGGCAGATTTTACATACACACACAGCAATTTTATGTACACACATGCAGATTTTATACATACACACATCGATTTTATACACACACACACACACACAAGACGTCCCATGACACACTCGGCTATTGGCATTTCCCTTGCCAGGCAGAGCTTCAAGCCTCTCAGCAGACTTGGCAAGAATTTGGTGCCCCGGGACACCAAAATTTCTCCCACGGGTCTGCTGGGGCAGAGTTGATGCCCTTAAAGGTGCCTGTGATGCGCTTTCACATGCATCTGATGCGTGTCAATTTGGCTCTGCTAGTAGTAATGCTGGTGTATTTCAGGCAATTCTGGACTATCAAGATGCTTAGGGGATGGAGGAGTGAGACCACATTTTTATAATTTTGTGGTGAGGTGCATTGATTTGGCCATGGAGCTGCCAGATGTGGGTAATTTTGAACATAAAGAGTATATACCGAAAGCTCCCAATATTCTACTATTTATTACAGTTTTTATTTCATGAAATTCGATCCAGAATTGCCCGAAATACACCAGCATTACTACTAGCAGAGCCAAATTGACACGCATCAGATGCATGTGAAAGCGCATCACAGGCACCTTTAAGGGCATCAACTCTGCCCCAGCAGACCCGTGGGAGAAATTTTGGTGTCCCGGGGCACCAAATTCTTGCCAAGTCTGCTGAGAGGCTTGAAGCTCTGCCTGGCAAGGGAAATGCCAATAGCCGAGTGTGTCATGGGACGTCTTGTGTGTGTGTGTGTGTGTATAAAATCGATGTGTGTATGTATAAAATCTGCATGTGTGTACATAAAATTGCTGTGTGTGTATGTAAAATCTGCCTGTATGTGTATTAAATCAGTGTGTATGTATACAAAATTGGTGTGTGTGTATATAAAATTGTTGTGTGTGTGTATAAAATTGTTGTGTGTGTATGTAAAGTTGTTGTGTGTGTGTGTGTATAAAATTGCCGTGTGTGTGTTTAAAAATTCCTGTGTGTGTATATCAAATTGCCTCTGCCAATATCTTAAATTTGACTTCAAAGTTTATAAGATACAAATTCATGTATTCAAAATCACCAGGGAATTTTTCCCCAATCTGGCCCTCATAAACAATTGCTACAATACGACATTTATTTCAAGGCGATGCTGTCTCGAAGAATTTCACAAAATGGCATACATGGAAGTTTACTCAACAGAGGTTTGTGGCTCGGACTGTTACCTCCGTAAATTTGAGCTCTTCACTGACAGTGCTTTCAGGGGAACATCACATCCTTGCCGGTTGAGATTCTTACTCTCGTCTTCGAAGCTTATATCGACATAGGGCCACCATCGAAAGGCGAATTCTACGATTATACACCGGCCCTTTTCCGCGATAGCTCCATCGT
Source organism: Cyclocybe aegerita (assembly GCA_902728275.1). Taxonomy (NCBI): domain Eukaryota; kingdom Fungi; phylum Basidiomycota; class Agaricomycetes; order Agaricales; family Hemipholiotaceae; genus Cyclocybe; species Cyclocybe aegerita. The sequence goes on along the minus strand of CACVBS010000050.1, from coordinate 312,739 downwards.
CTCAACACAGGTCTATTGTCACTGGAGAGAAATCACATTGGCAACCCCTTCCCTCCGGACGTTAATTTCCCCCTCCTACGAATCCATACCCCGGGGCATGCACGATTTCGCTTCGATCTACCTTCCTCTTGGGTGGAAAGAAAAGGAAGAAGGTTCAACAAACAGGACAAGGTAGGAACATGACGCCACAGTTCTGTGGATGTGACAGTTGTTGAACAAGTTTAGGTCGCCATCAATAGTCAGCGCACTGTGAACCTCGGTGAGGGTCATACTTATCTTCTCTCCTGAGGGCAAATTCAAGCATCGTTTACGTAGATATCGCGAAAAGACAACGTAGTCGTATACGGGTACAACCGCTAATCATTTATTATTACTATTTCAATATTACGCCACGAGTTCGACGACGAGAGGCAACTCAGGAGTTGGCGTCTTGTTACCTACTGTAGTGGGCGTGACAATACCAGTCATCTTCCAGACTACTTCTTTGTTCGATGGCGAAAACTTGAAGGACGCTACTAAGAGTGACAATACAACTTCTGAAATAATAGTTTCAGTCGGCAAGACAGAACTCGAATCAGAGACAAAACCAACTCATTTCCAGCTGAGAAAACTTGAAGCCACTAGATAGAAGCCGACAGTTAGTAGCGGAAGACCGAAATATTCAGTACAGCCTTACATGCAAGATCTTCCACCTCCAAGAAAAGTCATACTAATTTTTTGTGAGTTAGACGAGTACGTCAAGAGTTCAATAGCTGAGACCCACAGATGCGAATACACTCCCGGAACATGCGTCTCGATGACTGCGTCCGGCATAGACGTGAGCCACCTTTCAGGCTTCCACTCATAGGAATCTGGTCCCCAGATATCTGGATTGCTGTTTGAGGCGAGAATACTGACAAACACATCTGTATCTTTGGGAACGAAAATTTCGTGCATCTCCTTGCCGTCCAGCCCCTTGATAGGATTGGAAAGTGGCAGAACAGAGTCTTGACGAGTGCTATTTGTGACTCAATTGAGTAAGTATAACGCTGGATAAAATTATTAGCAGCGCACGTTCTTGCGACCGAAGTGATGGGCGGGTATCTTGAAAAATGGCGGTCAGCATGTTAGGCAAAATTAAGGGTAGTACAACGCACAATCGTAGTGTTTCCCGGCAGACGGCATCAAGTACGCGACAACGCGGAGGAAGTGGTATCCATAGCCGCAAAAGTCAATGTCCTGCATATTTCAGGCGTAGGAGCAATAAAGGAAGTTTTGACACGTACGATATCTGGCCTACCAACTCTTCTTCAGATAGTTCTTTTGAAGCAGATATGTTCGCCCTCACTGTTGCAACTGCATTAATCTGTAGAGCCAAAATTCATGCATAGACCTACACAGGATGCTGAGTATGTCCTTTCCTTGCCCAATTTGCCTTGCGGCTGCTTTGTCCCCCTCCGCAAGTGCTGCCTTCTTAGTTTCAATGATTTCCACCGCAGTCTTGTGAAGAATGTCGACATGATCTCTAAGGTCGCGGAGGTCCTTCCATGGCACGAGGTCGATGAAAAAACGCCTAAGTTTTGGTGTCCCAATATTGATAAGTAAAGGAAGGAGATAAATCCGCGAAACGAAAAATCTGAAGGTGAGAGGTCTAGAATGACGTTACTAACGGCACGCTCGGTGAATCAATGGGACGCACACGACTTGTTTTGCGGCCACAGTGTAAGGGTGAGGGATCCCATCCTCCGTCAAGGGATCGAACGAAACACTGAATCCACTTTGGCCGACCAATTCAAGAGCGGTTCTGGTCATCCAGGACACTAGCTCAACCTACGCACTGTTGGCGAGAGGTTGGGCATAAGGGCGACCAAAAGTATCTGCTTACCTCAATGGGGCCGGCCTCAACTTTCTTCGCAATTGCATCCCGTAGCTGCAATAGTTTTATGGACAAAATATCAACTCATGAAGAACGTGCCATACCTTATGACCAACACTGTAGAAAGTAGGAACTTGGGAAAGCTGTTAATTTACTCATTTCGTGGTTGCTTTGGAGAAGGCGTACGCATTTGACGCATATGAGCGATTGAAAATACGGGATTCAACATCTTCCTTTGTTTCCTGTGTTGTTCCCCTGCACAGCAGTAAGCATGACTTGCCGAAGGCAGCAATCCCTTAGCTCGAACTGCTTACCGACTACCGCCAGAATGCCGCGTCCAAATAACGCCAAGTTTAATCTGCGAAATAGAGGAGGTCATCAGGGCGAATGAATCTGTTTTTTTGAGATATCAGTGCGTCATAGGCTATGAAACTCGTAGACTCTTCGTAGGTGTTTGTATCCTTCACGAATTGTCAGTATTCGAAGACGAAATGTTCCTTTCCCAATACCTTGACGACGATGTGGTGCATGGCTTTGGGATCAAAGACATACAGTTGAACGTCCTGGGCATTTTATTGGCCGATACAGAGAGATAAATGGGCAGATGCAACGAACACCTAACAGCCCTGTCAATTTGACGACCCCGCCATCTATGACGCGTAGAACTCATAAGAAATCATCCGTCGGAAAAAGAGAGGGATCATACATTTCTCGGCCATTTCCTTCTGGAAACTCCAAGCATTGTCGTTGAAAACTTGAGGCAGAACGCCTAGGGCGCTGATCAGTAACGAACCACAGGCAGATGTGACGTTTCACCCAACCTTGCCAGAGTGATTTCGCGGATGGTCCAGGTATGTTGTCGAGTGCGGACTTGCGGTAGAATCTTCGACCGATTTTCCAAATAGCCCATGAAAAGACGTAGAGCGCCGCGACAGTGAGAATGGCAGAAAACATCTCGCACTGAAGGAAGGAAGGAAAGGGCTTGAGATAGAGATACTTAGCAGGGCCGATATATAGTCGGATGGCCGGTTCATTCTAGTCATACCAATTATTCGACAGTCGGCGACGCTTCCCACGTTGGAAGGCAATCAAAAACAAGTCGGACCTGTATGGCCATGAGTTCAGGAAGCTCAATACTACGCAACCCAGCTAGCCGTGAGGATTCTTGGGATGAATTCTGAACTCTGAGAGTTACGAGGGGACAAAAGTCGGGAGGAAAGTCACGCTTCGGTCGAAACAGGACTGCAATGCGGAATGGGAGGGCGAAGTCTTGACGCTCTGAAGGTCATAGCGAATCACGTCAGACGGCATTCTCTGAGGTGCCCAAGTTGTGGAAGGCGACTGGTGAGAAAGGTTTGGGCTAACCTTAGTCATAGGAAGTGCAGAAGTGAAGCACCTCAAGCGAATCATCGTATGAGAACAGATGCCGAGGGATCAAGAAACCTGTATAGGGAGGAAGAGCATAGAAATTGTCCGCGGCAGAAGTCAGTTGATGCACGGAGATGACGAACCTGAAGTTGTGGGCACTGGAGGTGAGCCGCAATCAGTGTCAGAAAGACATTCGTGGATTCACGCTTTAAACTGGTTATTCCGCCGACGATGATAAAAGACTCGTTTTCACGTCGAGGCGTGAAGGTGGTCAAATGATGTCAGATGAAGCTGAAGAGTCATGGCAGCAGTTCCTTCGAAGGCGGCATCTGGAACATAAAGCGCACTAATTTTTGCGGCGCTTGAGCCTCCAACGCCAACGGAGCGCGGAAGACTGGCCCCAATACCTAGAGAAGCGATCGGCAGAAGTAAGCGCTGCTGCGTGCTTGTCTCACGAAAAGAATTGGCGTACCTAATTTTTGACAGACGGTCGTGTCGAGTCTGTTAGCCATCCAATTATTTACGTAGCGTTCTAGTCTTCGACCTTCGACTCAGGCACTTCTGCGCAATGATATCCAACTCAGACGAAGTCGACGAATTCCATGGTACGAGTGTTGAACATCTGGGAAGGGGGTCCGTTCACGAGCACCTCGAGCCGTGGAGAAGGTGAGCTCAATTTCATTTCGCTAGTACATCAGCACTCACATTCATCCCAGACTTATGATCTGGACTCAAACCGTTTGATAGCCCCTCCGACACTAGTGAACCCTGCAACGTGCGTACGCACAGACGTGAGCCACCTGTGCTCGTGCCGATGATCTGCCCATGATGGACACAACTCACCTGGACTCATCCTGGTCGATTCGTAACACCTCGTAATCGTCCTGGCTCTTTTCAACGTCCAGCGCCGTTAGTGCATGCTGCCTTCATTCACACTACACTGAACTCACCTAATTCGGACTCCCCCTACGCCGTCAACACCTCAACGTAGGCTTTGGTACTAGAGGAAGGTAAGCAGCGTTTATTTCTAGCATGCAGCCAAATTGTGAGTGCGTTCACGGACGGCTGCGGAGACGGAGAACATTTTTGTCTGCTTTCGATGCTGTTCACCTACCAGCTGGTGAGCATGCCCGAACATCAACAGGACCCGGGAAGCTCCTGACAGGTCTTGGGCGAAATTTGCGGATTTGAGGCCGAAAAATGGCCAAATCCTTGTCCAAAATTGCGGATTCGAGGGACAAAAAGAAAAACCCCTGTCCAAATTTGCGGATTTTAGGACCCTGGGTTGGCCTGAAGCGGGTGCTGCGATATCGAAGTTTTCTTTTTCTGCTTGTGAGTTTTGGTGGTCCATCGCCGTTTTATCCCCCAAAAATGCCTCATAGGGTGAAGGGAGCAGGGAAATCACCAGAGCGGCGCCTGCGGCCCGAAATTTCCTTTTTTTGGGTCAGAAGCCTTGTCCAAATTTGCGGATTCAAGGCCCAAAATATTGCGGATTTCAGGGCGGTCTGGGGGGACAAGACCTAGTAGGAGCTTCCCCGGTCCTACATCAACTTGTTTCCTCTAAAACAGCAGAACGTCATTTCTTGCTTCATGATTCGTGGAAATGTCCTACTCAATGAACTCATTAGCGCCTATCTATATCTCGAAGGACAAATCACGGCCCACGAGGCCCACGATATATCGAGCGTTTATCGGGGCAGGGTCTCTGGGTGAACGTTGGGGCGGGAAAGCAATACTCGGGCCGAAAATAGCTAACAATTCCCACTCCTGTTCGTACCCAGTTGTCTTTTCCTTTTCCACCACGTCCCTCACCGTCTGACACGATGTTCAGAGCTCGTTTCGCTTCTGCAACGCGTCAACAGGGATACAGAGCTCTGTAAGTCCCGCATTATCTCAGATAAACCAATGCTGACCCTGCTTGAGCAGGTCTCAAGGCTTGAGGAGCGTTTACCCCGCTCTCAGATCATCAGAGCCCACCGTCCATGTTGGCCAATCGAGGAAGTTGACGACGAGCACCCAGCCCGCCGAGGATCTACATGACTTCGGCGTGAGGCACGTTACGAAGGGCCTCGGACGGATCACTGAGGGTATCATGACCAAGGGCGAAGGCACGTACGTCGTCTACGATGATGGACGAAGGATGTTGGACTTCACCTGCGGGATCGGGGTGACCAACCTCGGTAGGTTCCATCTCTCTTCCTATCAACCCCACATCGCAAGCCGCTCAAGTGTTGAGAGATGGTTTACGTACGGGTGTCATTTGATGTCGGATCTTGAACACAGAGGGTGTCCATTGGGCCTTTTTTTCGTTCCTTGAGCCGACCTGTCGGGCTCAGAACGGCCAACGCTCACAACAGATGGACTAATTGCTTTTGCTTCTTCTAGGGCATGCTCATCCGAAAGTCAGCAAAGCGGCAGCTGATCAGTGCATGCAGCTCGTTCATTCCCAAGTGCGTTTTCTTTTTCATCGCTTTTCGGTTTTCTGACGCAGGATTTCCAGTGTAGCATCTCGCTGCACGAGCCCTATCTCCGGCTCATCGAGCGTCTCTTGCCCATTATGCCCGATCCATCCCTTGATTCGTTCTTCTTCTGGAACTCTGGGTCTGAGGCTGTTGAGGCTGCCATTAAGATGGCCAGGTGGTTCACAAAGAGACAAAACGTTATATGCATGCAAGGCCAGTTTATAGTCACGGCTTACCTTTTTTCTTTACGCTGATTCTCGTACAGGAGGGTACCATGGACGTACCTTCGGTGCTATGGCTGTCACGAAAAGCAAGACCATTTACTCTGCCGGAGTCCATCCTCTCATGGTAAATTCTCATATCTTCATTGATATTCGCGTGTCTCAAACACTCCTTCAGCCTGGAGTATACTCCATTCCTTACCCTTACTGGCATCAATCCAACCTACCTCTCAACACGCCTGCCTCGGTTCTATCCTCAAATTCGCTCTATCAACTCGAGCTATTACTCGCCCAACAAACATCACCTACCGACACGGCGGCCATTATCATCGAACCCGTGCTTGGAGAAGGCGGTTACGTTCCTGCACCACCTGAGTTTTTGCAAGGATTGAGGAAGATCTGCGACAAGCATAACATTATGCTTATCATTGACGAGGTGCAGAGCGGGTTCGGAAGAGCTGGGTCGTGGTTTGCTATCTCTGAGAGCGGTGTCCGACCAGACATCCTCGTCATGGCTAAGGCAGGTTGTGTTTGTTGGCCGTACAAGAAGTCATAAACTGGTTTTGGCGTTTCTAGGGCCTCGGCAATGGATTCCCAATTAGTGGTGTCGTCAGCCGTAGAGAGCTTACTGACAAGCTGAAGCCCGGCTCCATGGGAGGAACATACGCTGGTAACGCCGTTTCCTGCGCTGCAGCCGTCGCCGTCAACGACGTCATGCACGAGGAGAACGTGATGGAGAATGTGCAAGCTCGGTAGGCGTTCTCTACTTCTTGTTGGGAACCCTAACTAATATGAAATTCCCAGTTCCACCGAACTCTTCTCCGCACTCAATGCCCTCAAGTACGACCCAGCCCTCAACCCACACATTCTCGACGTCCGCGGGCGTGGCCTGATGGTCGGCGTTGAATTTGCCTCGCCCGACGTCTCCACGCACCACTTCTCCTCTCATTCTGCTGCATCTCTACCAAACATCTCCGCCTCTGCCACGCCCCACGCGAAGCACAGCTCCCACCCCGCAAACATGGCTTCGCGCGTAGCGAGGAAATGCATCGAGAAGGGGATGTTGATCTTGACAACGAGCGTGTATGAGGTCATCAGGTTCATCCCGCCGTTGAATGTCAGCAAGGAGGACTTGAAGAAAGGCTGTGCAATCTTCGCTGAGAGCGTTAGGGAGGTTGTCAAGGAGGGTTAAAAGAACTAAAATGAAGAAGATGCGTAGATGTGGCAATGCTTTTCTCGCTTTCGAATCCAAATCATTGGACACAGCATCACATATACGATGTTATTTGTGCTGTACAACTAAACCATCTGTATTTCTATTCCTGTTGGTAGAAATGAACAATATAAAATGCCAGAAAATGGAACAATATTCGAAAGACACCTAGACACCAACGAAGAGTGTTACATCTTTCACCTCTGTTTTTCAGGCCCAAAAACCAAAAACCGCAATGGACGGTTCAGAGCCCAACGAGGATCAGCTCCTTAATTTTCTGAACCTCCGGTGTAGCAAGGAAAGAAACCATGCTGTCAGAGGGTATATCGCCATCCTCAAGGTGAAGTTTTTTGAGCGAGCAACCAGAGCGTCGAAAGAAGGCCTCAAATTCTCTGCCGTCCATGGGACCTCGCTGCATAAGCTTGATGACCTTCAGATGCTTTAAGCCTGGCAGCGTCAGGTAGCTCAGCGCCAACGACGGGTCCTCGCCACCCTCAAGCGTCAGCGACCTTAGATTAGGCAGTTCGAGGATCGGCTGGTCAAACTGGTGGAGCTCGAACGCGCTGGGGTTGAATGTCTCCAGGTTGTTGATGTGCACGGTCGTCGCGGAGGTGCACCTCCCGATATAGCACAGGGCTACCTTGAAGGGCATCGCGCACGTCAGGGAGAGGGTGTCGAGTTTCTCGAAGGGCAGATTCCCAAGGAACACCCGCGGGCTGGACTTGATGATGCGGCGGGTGTATAACCAGCGCAAGCGGCGGAGGGCGGGCAAGGACTTAAGCCAGGAGATGATGGCGTTGCCTTGCGCTGAGAAGCCTGCAGGACGAGAGATGAAGACAAGCTCGACATCTTCGAGAAGTGGCATGGCTGGAAGATTGTTCTTGTCCTTGATGAGGTCGTAGAAGTGTGGTATAAGGTATAGGTCGAGGGTTAGGCTCAATGAGCGACACAGCGTGATTTGATTCCAGAAGTGTTTGAGGACCTTCACAGTTCGTGGCGTATATTTCTCCATCGTGGACGGCGGATTGCCTAGGTGGAGATGCAAGGCTTGCGACGGATGTATGGCGCGTCCTATGTCCCGCATGGTTAGGCTGTTGTGGGCATGTTCCATCCAAATGCGCAGAACACCAGGCGACGTATATCCAACCCAATCACGCGTGCCGGAGACCGCCATCCAGAGCTCAGGCACAGCTAATGCGACGGCTCGCCACCAGCGACAGACATGAGTGTACGAAAGCGGCTCTTTCTTGTAGGACGGTTCGAGGACGTATTTATGGAAACTTGCGGCCTCGGTAGGATAGGCTAGCGTCAAAGACAGGAGAAATATGGCTCGCAGAATCTCAAAGGGTAGCTCAATGCTGTTCGAGACTATGTCCTATAGAATTATCGTTAAAAAGATGGGAGAATGGCTTGGTGGCATTGTCTTACCATTTTCGCGCAGCCACTCCAAGGCAATTCTATAGCGCGTTGTTCTTGCTCACAACTTGTATTGCGATTTTGAAGCCGAGTATGTAGAATGAAGTTGAGTAGCAGAGTTGGACGATGCAAATGCCGTAAGAGAAGGTGGTAGGAGAGGGAGAGAAAATAAGGAAACGCCGCGGTTTTGCGTTCCGCTATTCTTTGAGGAGAACAAAGGCATGATCATCCTTTGCCTTATTCAGTCGGGAAGCAAGTTCTTCCAAATCAAAGATGGACTAAGGACAAAAACCCTTTTCAATCACGGTTGCAGAGGAGTCCATGAGCTTTTCAGAGCTCAATTGTCTCTTTGTGCTTGAACTTTCTCCCAGCGCGTTCAGCTGCCCTGAACCTGAATTGGTTCCCGTAGAGCTCGAACTGGATGTTCGGAGCATCTAAGACGGTCTTGATGGAGGATGACGACGTGGAATCGACATTTTGAGGAGGGGGTGGGATAAAAGGCGTGTTGATGTCATGCGAGGAGGGAAGCGTGGAGTATAGCGGAACGGCAAACGTAAAAATGGAGTTTTGTTTGGGGAGGACTGTCCGAAGAAAATGAGGAAACGATGTAATCGCAAAAAGATTACCAGAAGCGTGCTTACCTTTTAGTTTGTCATCTTTTGTCACCACTTTGAATACATTCTCCGTTTCGTGTATTACAATCCCAGAAAGGCCTACCAGGCATGGATTCTTGCTTTTGGAGACTTTTACACGGGTCAGAAGCTCTATGAGAGTGCTCGGCGCTAGCTTTTGACGTACCAGTCATGATCGAACCATGAAAATCCGCCTTGAGCAACTTGGGATGCATACCAGCTGAGCCGGGCATGGCCCTCGCGGCGGCGGCGGTTGAACTGATCTGCGCGGGTTGCCGCTGGAGCCCAAGAAGTTCCGACATGTATCCCATCCAGAGCTGGTGTAAAGGAAGGAAGAGATGAAATCTAGGCAAGATCGATAGGTCCAGTCAGTCAACAATTTCGACGCGATGACTGACGAAAGTTTTGCTTACTTGGCCTGACTTTCATCAAATTTCCAGACGCCCTTCTCCTTCGCCTCTCGTTTCCCGATTTTCCCAAGTTTCTTCCGCTCTCTCTCCTTCTTCCTGATCTCGCGTCTCCTGTCAAGCTCTTTCTTTGCTTTGCTTTCCTTGGCGGGGTTCTCGAGAAGAATTTGTCGGCCTTTGACCCGATTATTGTACATCTCCGTTGGATCCGACGCTAATGAAAGGTTCGATGTTACATAGGTTGGCGTGAATGGCGCAGATGTAGTGAACTGGAGGCGTTGTCCCTGCCCGTTGCTATTAGACTTGGTGTGGAGAAATGTCCTTTTCTGCGATTACCTTTTGGAAGGGCAATTCGGCATATGGATCAATTGTCTTGACAGGTTTTTTGAAGTCCATACAGGTTACGAAGAGCAAGGTTGAAGAGAGACCTTGACGAACGGTGAGCTGAGTCAAAAGTTCAAAAAGTTCGACTGGCTTACAGATATTATGTAAATCATTCCGGCCCGATCGTTCCTAGCAGTTAGCTCATTTCGGGACCGACGATTGGTTTGATTCCACAATACATCTGCGACACGGCTTTTCTTACTATGACGCGTCCAGGCAAGCGCGTGAAGCTCAGTCATTCTGGAGAAGATACGATAGAACGATTTGCTCAAGTTACAAGCATTGCGGAGCATCGAATGAAAGACATGTCTGATTGCGAGGTTTACTATGTCCCGTCCTTCATATCGGAGAAGAAAGCGGAGGATTGGTATGAAGAGCTGCTGTCTCTTGAAACCTGTATTTTTCATACTCAATGTGTGTATGCCTCGATTGACACTTTCGCCTTCTAGGGTATCAACCGAAGTTGAAAGTATACGGACGAGAAGTGATCCAGTCTCGCAAAATAGCGGGTAAAGATTCGCTTACTAGGCGTTGCGAAACCTGCAATTAAGATGCCCTACAGCGTACGCGACAGACCCAAATCTCACTCTAAAGTACAGCGGCCAGGTTGTTGACATGAACTACGAATATCCCCAAGTCCTTCGAGAGATACAAGACCAGGTTGAGGATAAATTGGGCGTCAAATTCAATCACGTTATGCTAAACTTATACGAGGACGGCACAATCTATATTGGTAATCATCGCGACACCCCAGAAAACAAGTGAGTGCATAACCGTAATCAATCTTTTGAACTCCTCCTCAATATCGTATCGGGCTCCCTTAGGGTGATCGCCAGCGTCTCGCTAGGTGCACCGAGGACTTTTATTATGACGCAGGACCCAAAAGCGCAAAGGCGAAAGGCCGATCATGCCAGCCCTTCCTCCGTTGGGAACGTCGAGCTCAGAGATCTAACATCTAGGCCACGTACCTCGCCGAGATCTGAATCATCTTCCTCCAGAAAATGTCCAGCAGATTACCAGGAAACTGAGTCTACCGAAGAGCCGCCTCAGCTATTTGTTGCCAGGAAAAGCTGGATATTGGCGCCAGGATCTCTCGTCGTGATGCAAGGAGAGACGCAAAAGTATTGGAAGCATGAAATCCCCAAGTAAGGCCCGCAACTCTGCCTATCGAATAGTTGCTGACCCGTAGATCGTGCGACCGCAGAGAACCGAAAGTGAAGGAAGGCAGAATTAGTTTGACGTTTCGTCAGCTTGTGGTCGTCTCCTGAAGCCATGACGTCGAGTTTCTCCAAGGTCATTATTCGAATCGGGCGGGGCATGCGTACTAAGACGATTTGTCTTTCAGCATTTTCTTCCAGTTGTTTTTCCAACTAAAATTAGAATGTTGTGGGCGATGTCAGAGTTTTGCGGCCTCCTTCTGGCTAGTGCCGTCGGTCGGAAACGGACCTGACCGATGCATCACCACGGCGATGCTCCGTTTCATCGCCCAAAACAGGAGCAAAACATAACAAGCGGTGGCTGTTCCGGTTATTTTCAGGGCCAATGCTGTGCCTGCAGCTGATCGTATAAAGCCCAACGCCCTGTCGTCTGACACAACCTCTGTTCGCTGGTTCGAACAGCCCGAAGCCACCTCCTGGGGAAACCCACTAGACCATCTCGTCTCCGATTTCTAACGACCGGTCTACGACTCTTATGAACACAACCTACGGAAACCCGCCACTGTCCGCGAGGCCAGCGCCCTCGCCTCGTCTGCTACAACCCTATTCGCCGCGACGACCATCGCCGCTTGGTTTTCCACCACTCGCGCCTCACATGGCCTTCCAGAGTCCCTCATACCCCGTCACGCCGGAGCGCCCAATCTACTCAAAGGGGCCTCCAGAGACGCGGGTCGCCCTTCCCGCGGAAGCTCGTCGCCCGCTGGCCGGAACGACGCAGCGCCCGCGCTCCCAACCTCCCGCACCTTTGAATCTCAATACACGATCCATAACGCAACCTCAGAACAGCCAGCAGCCCGCGACGACGCAGGGAATGACTACCCGGCCTGCCGGGCCACCGAGCCCGACTCCGAGCGACGCCTCCAGCGTGAGCCTCTACAGCGCAGAGAGCGTCTCCAAGAACTTCCCGGTCGATGTGCGGCAGGGAAAGCAGCAGCAGCAGGAAGAGGAGGAGCGGCCATCGAACCCGTTCTGCGCCTGCCTCAGTGCGTAGTCATGTCATCGCTTTCGAGTTACTTGTCGCTGACAGTCATCGCCCTACCGACAGACCTCAGAGCTCTCTTCGGCTCGAAATCGAAGGAGAGCAGGATTCTGGGACCACCACAGCAGCCGCAGCCACAGCAACCTGCGCCTGCACCGCCCATGACGCAGGTTCCACGACGGCGACCGTCTCCACTGAATCTGTGATGTTCGATTGAAGGAAGGAAATAGGGAGGGGTGGCTGGAGTCGATGTAATTACCAACTGCAAGTCCCTTCGCAGTCTGTTCGTTGACCATGCTGTCTTCTAGTCATCGACTCCATGAAATAAATCTTATCTCAACTCATCTGTCTCTCGCAAGAGATGCAAGACCAAGGCCCGATACATGGTGTCTAATAGGACATCTTCATTAACGACTTTGTGCTTTTTGGCGGTTAGGACCAGCCATTTCATTGGACGCCGTTGACCTCCTGCGGAAGCTGTCTGCGTTCTTGATGCTAAGCGGCTGGCGCTTCTGGCTTCTGGTTTGACGGCGAACGTCGCGTTTGATTGGCTGCGTGGACGTTGTTGATCCAGGAGGCTGTTCACGTGCCTTCGTTTCAGGTTTCCGCTTACCTTATTGACTAACAACTGATGGATTTTAGAGCACTGTAATGATATACTAATAGACGTTTCAACCGCACGACCGATTTGACCGAGTCAGAGGTTTTTTTTTCTACTTGTCATTCTCAATACCGCATTCGGCGCCCTCGGCGATGTAAAGCTAGAGGATTCTCCAGTTTTATGGACATCCTCGGTGAGAATCAAGTAGAGAAAGGAGGATCGTCGTGAAACATATTCCTACTGAGCGCCCTCTAGAATAGTTGCGTGCCGGAGTTAGGGACCCAAAAATAGTCCCAAGACGAGCCTCAGACGGACGTGCTTTAAATATCGCAGTGTGCCTCGTTGTGGAAATCATAATGCGATTGACGCGGCGAAATTGTAGTACCAATACGAAGGCATTTCTTTTGCATTTGTCCACTTGACACTAGGCATAGATTGCTGAGAATGAAGAAAATTAACGAAAGGGTCTGGTTCATTTTTCTATCGGGCTACTGGTTGTACGGCTATATGAAAAAGAGAGAACGCGTCGCTGGTCGCCCATTTCTTTCAAATATAGCCCACCGCGTTTCCGATCTATCCAACACCTGCAGTGGGACAAAAACAAACAACATGACGCCGCGAACGGCAGGTAGAGGAGAGAAAGACTACGAAGGATCAATCGATCGATCACGCGCACGGTTTGCACAGATTGCAATTTCTGGATCAGACTTGCGAGGGTTTGTTCCCTTCCCATATGCCAAAGTGCTTGTAAGAGCGAGCCCGACATACGACTTGGACTGAGAGATGAGAGTTATGATTATTACAATCAATAGCAGGTCGTATGGCAGGGAAAATCAAATTTACGGAAACACGATATATTTTCGAGAGGAAAAGCAAGGTATGGGGATTATTCGTTAAGTGGCCCAATCAACAACGTTAAGCGCCGGATAAGCGTCACAGTGGCGGATTTATCAGATTTTGGATTCGCTCTAGCTTTCAATCTAGGCGGACCTACTATTCCAAATTTGATCCTCCTAGCCACCATATTATGATCCCGGTGTCAGGCGAAGGTGGGGTTCACGTCTGGCCGTGTTTGGGATTTAAGGCACCGCATACGGTAAGATGGGCGGGGGCATGGAGAATCGGGAATATGGATTAATCCATGAAGCCATTATAGGTATCGTCCTGGACCTTGCCTTGTTCTTTCGACGACGGACTACAAGGACATCTGTTACCGTGGAAACATAAAGAGACTTGTCATTCCTAGAAGGTACAGTGAAGAGGTTCTACACATGAAATGGAGCTTAAATGGACTACTTAACCAGGCATCACATCCTCACTTCCGGTCATATCAATGTTGCATTACGCTCAAAGTAAAGCTGCCCTGCTTTGTTCAACCTACTTAGCTCCTACTTGTGTTCCTACATGGGCTCCTACTTGCTCGCCTAATCAAAAAGGGAAGGGATTAGAGAGCCAAGTAAGGATGGAAATTAGGAAAGTGAGGTAGCCCTACTTCGGAAATTGCGTTGGTTGCTTGTGCGCCACAATTCCTATATTCATTACATGTCACGATCGGGGATCTGGGGATCAACTTTGGAGTTGTTGCCTGGACCAGCGTCCGAAGATAGTGTCAAACACGGGCATTGGAAGCCACGAAACTATAGCCACTCGCAAGCCATTCGCATAATTTGACGCCCCACAACTTAGTTCAATTCAAATTTGGTTTAAATTCAAGAATATTAATTTGCTCACAACCAACCACGATGCACATCGGTTGTCCCATTCGTCGATTAGGCCTCTCTTTCAGCAAACTGATTCTTCTCGTCTTATTTTTTGTTCCTTCAATCTTACAGGTTTGTTATTCAAGAAAGAAAGAATTTTATAGCCTTTTAAACCGGAGTCTTGTTGACGTCAGTTCGGTGTCACGTTACTCATGAGTGATCTACGTGACGTCGTGTGACATTCCTCTTCCGAACCACAACATTGACACCAAATGTCTCGCTAGACGCTGTCGACGACGACGATGACGACCGTGCCCTCACCGTCCCCAATGTCGCCCACCCTTCCTTTTCCGAGCCCAATCCCGAAGAAAGAGCGGCCGAATCCCCATCCGTACGCGATCAAGACAACATCATCTGGCCTTCTTTCACGGTCGAATTCAACGACGTCCTCCACTGGCGTACATCACTACGTGCCAACGTCGCCATCGCCTACGCAGGCCAATCACTCGCCAACGAAGCACTACAAACCATCGAGGCATCGGTACAGCCGGAGTTTGACCTCAGATTTACCCCAACCGCTTCCTCCACCCCCGAATGCTAGCAACAATCCTACGGGGAATGCGAGTTACGGGTACGGATACACGGGCTCGCCTTCGCCTTCTCCGACGCATATGAGAAGAGTGGGACTTGGGCTGGGGAATACCAGCGAGCCAGAGGACGATGATGAGACGCCGCGACGCAAGGGCCAGCGTGCGGAAACATTGCCCTCCTCGACTGGGCCGCCTCAGATATCTCCTCCAGCGAACTTGGATTTACCTGAGGATCCAAAGGCGTGGATGCCATCGCAGCTGTCGACTTACCTTGCGTCGACACTGCGAGCAGGGAATGTCGATCTGCCTCAACCGGTGGCGAAAGACATCGCGGCGTTTGTGAGGGAGAACAGGATCACAGGAAAGGCGTTCATGAGGCTCTCAGAGAACGATCTCGTCCAGTGAGTGCCAAGTATCCTTTCGACTTGTCTACAGTGTCTAATCTATGGATGCAGATATGGGATCAACCAACTCTGGCGGAACACCCTGCTCGCCTCGTCGCGAAGCCTACGACAGAGCACCCTGCGTGGTCGCATTTGGGGGTTCGGCAACACCCCGGATTCTCAGACGCAGCCGGATGAAGATCCAGGGAATCTGTCGTCATCCTCGACCTCGAGCGACGTGAGGAGGACCAGGAGCCGCCATTCAAGCTCTGCCAGCGAGAGCGGCGGCAGAGTTAGGGATATGGTGGAGTCTTTGGAGAAGACCACGCAGCTCGAGGAAGAGGAACGCTCTCGATCGACGTCTCCGACGAAGATGCATCAGCGAGATAGACGACCTTCAAACGCGTCCGCTTCACCTTCGAAGCACTCGAGGCCCTTGCCACAGCGAGGAAACGTCAGCGATCTGTTTGGGATGTTGGATAACCCGATCGCAAGGACGGAATCTGATGCTGCAGTGGAGGAAAAGGAAGGGGATTCGACGATTACGGGTGTTGCAAAGAAAAACATGAACGGGAGGGAGCCCAGGATGCTGCCTTTCCCGCCAACTCATCCTGGTACGTTCGATAATAATTCTTCTGGATACACCTTTCTTTTCTCTCTTTGCGCATATTTTCCTTTTTCCTGTCTAAATTATCCACTTTTCCTCCGTCAAGTCATGCGTTCACTCCTAACCCCTGTGTTCTAACTCCTTTATTTCCCCAGGTGGCGCCTATCCCTACCCACAAGCAATTACGGCCTTGACTCCGTCGCACACAGGCGCAGGCTATGCTCTACCCATGAGCCCACAGCAAACAGGGTACGGCGCGAGCGACTACGAGCTGGGCTTCCGCTCTCCGACTCATCAACAACACCGCAGCCCTCATGGACACCCAGACCCAAACACCCAAGTCTACGTTGTACGCCACAACCCTAGTCCATCTCGACAGGTCGAAGGAGAGGTGAAACCGGCAAGCGGAAGGCGGAGCCATGGCAAACGGCTGCTGCCGTACCCGCCCGTTGTTGGCCAAGCAGAGCTGCACCATCCAAGACCCAGGAGGCTTGTTGGCGTTGCACAGGTCGATACGGGCTATGAGAGTGCCGACGAGGAGAGCGGGGCTGGAGGAACGACCACCGGCACAGAGGGATATGACACCGCCCTCGAGAGCCAGGCATCGCAGAGTGACAGTGGACGGAGCACTGGGACCGTTCAACATGGCGACGAGGAAGAGGAGAAGACGGTCGAGGAGCTCCTCCGCACGGGCCAAGATGCTGCCCCAACGCCTATATCAGGCGTGGAAGCCTGGGAGATGGAGCTCGGCGAAACCGTCAAACGGATTGGGGGCGAAGGTGGGAATGGTGCCGCAAAGAAGGGCACCAGTCGCGATGTTGGTCCTGGGTCCGTGGCCGAGATCGGAAGGAAGGCAGGTCGGGCTGCTGGTGCTGGAGGAACGATGGCGACACGTGGAAAGGAGAAGGATAATGGCACGAGGAGGGCTGGGATTCTGGGATTATTCGAGCCTCCGCCTGTTGAGGGCGAGGAGGAGACGAAGGTCAACCAGCAAGACGGTATCAACGAACGTTCGGTTGCCCTTGATACCCGCGAAGAGAAACTCGTAGAGCGAGAAGTTGCTGTTGGAAAACGTGAAGACACAGTTCGGCAACTGGAAGAGACCATCAACGTCCGCCGTAGCGAGCTGGAGCAGCACGAGTCCGCCCTCCTGACGAAGGAACACACACTCTCTGAACGAGACGTCATCTTGACCGAGCGTGCAACGACTTTGGCGACAGAAGAGAAGGTACTCAAGGACAGGGTGTCCAACCATGAAGCGAAAACTGCCCTATTGGAACGGAGAGAAAAGGACGATGCTGACCGACTCGCAAAGCTTGAGGATCGCGAGGCTCTGGTGGGCAAGCGCGAGCAGACCGTGCAAACGAAGGAAGCGGCGTTGAAGGAGAAGGAGGTCGAGCTGAAGGAGAAAGAGGTGGGGCTTGGACGGAGGGAGGAGGAAGTCGGCCGACGCGAGGCTGAGGTTGGAGGAGAGCGCAGGCGATTGGAGGAGCAGGAGAGGATGTTCAAAGCTTCGAGGAGAATCGACCTTACGCCTGCGCCATGGCCTCTACCCGTTACTGTCAGTCTTTTGAAGAAGGTTTGGGGCTCCTGTGTCGAACCTATCGTCGGCGAGGAGCGAACACCTGCATTCCTAAGCTCGAAGAACGCCGTAACGGTAAAGGAGGAGTCCGAATTACCCTCAGCACCGGACCAGGACGTCTCCTCTGCCACATCGTCGCCTAACCCTTCGCGGTTCCTCTCTCCAGACACCTCATCTGCACATGACTCTAAAGGCAAGGTCAAGCCCGAAGCTCCGTCGTCGGAAGACCTGAACCCTACACGTCCCAAACCGTTCCTCACGAGCACCTGGGCGATCAGGCGTGATGCTATTCTTGGTGGATTGCCTCGTCTGTCTGGCGGCTATCTCGTGCTGATGAGCCTCGGGATGTGCGTCATTGTACTGAGGGTGTTGACCAGGAGGGCTGGTGGACTACTCGGACGTCGTTGAGTCCTGAGTTTGATTGGGTCTTGCCTTGCCCAATTACACGGCCTTTTTGCTTTCGGCTTCCCTTCTTTTCGTTCTTCATGGCTGCTTTCTCGCCGAGATCCATTTGTAGCTGATCCTTTCACGATTTCTCGTTATTTACTTCCTCGTGCTATATCGTTATTATTTCCCAATGCTTGTCGTATTCTTTCCTCGTCATCTCGTTTCGGTTCTTTCTCACTCGCGCCTTTTTATTCTCTGCTGACGACCCGCTAATGACTGACATGACCTTGCGACGACCTCTTCCTCTCTTACGAATCGCGATGCCTTGTTTTGCTTCTTTCGTACCCGCATATTCCCTAGTAGTCTCGTCTTCCAAGTTACACTAATGATAATCAAACTGAATGTTGAGCATGAGGCTCCGGGGAAATGTGCTTAGTCGACTTTGGAAATTGTGGCGTTGATCAACCGAGACCGTCGAAGATCGGCAGGTTCCTGCTCTGCCTGATTTCTCTTGTATACTACGCCACTGAAATTTATTTTCTGAAAGACACGTCTAAGAAGCATTAGACTGCTACCTAG
The DNA here is from genome assembly GCA_902728275.1 of Cyclocybe aegerita. Taxonomy (NCBI): domain Eukaryota; kingdom Fungi; phylum Basidiomycota; class Agaricomycetes; order Agaricales; family Hemipholiotaceae; genus Cyclocybe; species Cyclocybe aegerita. The sequence continues at coordinate 294,156 of CACVBS010000050.1, read as the reverse complement.
CACACCTGAAAAATATAAGGCGGCATCCAAAAAGCAGATATGGAAAACCCGGAATTGGCTGTGGACAATTTCAAAAAGTAGGTTGAAATCTCTTGAAACATGGTTCATGGCATACGCTCGCTACGTGGTACAAGGCCCATCAATAGATATTAATTTCGCATAGAGGATAATTACGCGGAAAGTAGGAGAAATACTCGTTCGTCAGTGTTTGCAAACTAGCGATGAAGTTTTCACGATCGTCTGCCGGGCCCGTCGTGTTGAAAGTAACCTTGGTCAGCTGGGCACAATCTCCCGTGTGGGCAGGTGCATCATCCGTATATCCACTTCGGGACACAATCATCTGGAAAGACAAGAAGGCACCTTTCAGAGCGCCACAAACATTCATAGCATTGTCGTGCAGATGCGGAAACCGGATGTGTGGGTCCTCGTCGTGGATGTGAACAAAGAGATGCTTGCATCGGAAGCTCTAAAATGGGCCCGCAGAACTTTTATGTTCTGTAGTGCTTTAAGGGTCATAAATTGGACGTAATCCTCCTCTGGATGCTCGCCGTCAAGAGATAAGTACTCTATCATGGACTTTGACCTCGCAAAAAAATCGCCTAGGGCGTCCATGGGGAAAGGAATGGCAGTATCTTTGAAAGATGCCGAGAAACGCTTCAGCGCAGGTGCATCGAAGCTCCGAAAGAAAGGATCAGTGTCCAGCCACGACGAGATCGTCAAGCTTCTAAGCGAAGGACAGTGAACATGCGTCGTTGGAAATTGCAATGCTTTTGTAGGGTCCGCGATCCGAGGCGCTTCAAAAACTTCCAGGCAAGGAAAGCTCTGCAAGAACTTCATGATATCGACGGTGCCGATGACATGAGAGATGCAGATTTCGCTGAAATTGCTGCTAAAGCCCGGTGCGGGGCGTGGCCGGGTGGTCATCCAGAATATGCCCCATTTGACGTAGCGCAACTTTGGTGCTTCGTGTATCGCTAGCCACATGTTGCGCAGCACGTCCAGTCTTATATGGACGAGAGGGCTTGTACGGTTTTGTGGAGGGAAGGTTAGAGCAGGTTGCGTGGAAGGGATGTTGATCGAAGCGGATAGAAGCCTCCGATACGATGCGGGTGACAAGCCCTGCGTAAAAGCAGCGATAGGGACGTAGATTGGGGACGAGAGTCCATCGCGGAGTTCCGCAGAAAAATCAACAACTCTCCACCGCTCTCTGTGTTCGAGGAAGAGATTCAAAATAGTAGCTGTCATCGCGTTGGAGTCACCACGATCGTGGAGGAAAAGATAGAGCAACCGGCCACGGGAATTATCCAGCCATCGTCGAAGGCGTTGCGTGTGGACGAGATTAGGAGATGAGATGCGGATCGTCGACCAAAGAGCCGGGAGAAAGAGGGCTACACGCCGCCACCGATGGCACACCATAACCAAAATTGAGGGATCCACAAAAGGTTTACGATTCGGTGGATATTGCAATTTGAAAGGATTCTTGGCTGGGAACCGTTCGTGTTGATCTTCTAGGAATTTCAAGAAAATATCGCAGAGGAGCTCATTGGGTAGTTGGTCGAAAGGTGATATCGATCGGTAGTAGTGCTTCGTCTTCGGCCTTGGTTCATGAAAGATGAAAGGGTTTGTTGGACGGGATAGCTCAAGGTCTTTAAGCGCTAAGAAATGGTCAAAATTGCTCTTTAGAACTCAGGGAGAACTCAGGGACTTCACATACCCCAGCGAAAGGGCAGACGGTCGCCATACTCAGCTGGGCGGTAGTAGACGGGATCATCTGGTTCCCCCATGACAACATCTCCGTCAGGTCCTTCAAGTTCTGAACTGCGTGTTAATGAAGGTCCATTTTTCGGCGACGAACTCACCTCTAGTGTACACTCGTGCCCTCCGCACTTTATACCTATAATTTCTGGCAATCGCCGGCATTGGCTCTAATTTCAAAATCAGGTGGCTGGACGATTACGATTGGGGACGAGAAAGGGTCTCTGTCCATGGGTCGAGAAGGCGAAGGACATTTAACCGTCAACGATGCCAAAGCACATTCGGGGCCGAGTCAAAGCGATGGTGATGTGACCCCGAATGTTCGAGATGAAGAACAAGGCTTGGCGTGGTAAGTGTTTCTCGACTTGCGCAACACGAGGCAATCTTTTTCTGGACATGACCTCGTTGATCCCTTTCTCCAACTTGTCCAGCGACGTTCTGTAGTTCGACTGTGAGTGCCAAATGATAACCCATGTCTATAGAATAGCGTCACTTCAGTTCTGTAGGTTTTTTTTTAATACCTACCAACTCCTTGCAATGCTTGTAGTCGGGCCTTCGGGCTTTGAAACCCATTCTTTTCCGAGGGTGCAATATGAAAGGAAAGTGGCTGTATTAATCTATGCGTCCGAGTCGTCAATTCACCCCCATGTTAGAACTGTGGGTTTATCCCACCTATGACATATACTGCTCCATCTAATCGTACGATCTCGTGCAGTGAAGCGCAAACGATGTTCAGTGCAGAGTGTCAAGTCCCCAAAGCCAGTTGGTGACCTCCATATCTTCGGTCACAACTTCGCGTCTCACTTCCTCTGCAGACTTTGTTTCTGCATTGTAACTTCTCCCGAAATCTATTAGCCTATAACTCCAGTTGACTCCATGGTCGCCAGTGTTGTCGGCGTTCGTAACCCGCTCGGAGGCTGAGGCCGCCAGAGGACCAGGAACGCGAAGGATATTTCGACGGGCGACGGAGCCGTGGATGTACCCCGCATCATGGAAGCGGAGAACCATGGATACACATTCTTGCCTGGGGAAACCAGGGGCAAACTGTTATTGATTGTGGATGCACAAGGGGAAGGAACAGGTACGTACTTGTCGTCGACCGTTAGCAAATTTGGTTCAATCGGTTGACCACAGTTCTCGATAAGCAGAATCGGGCTGAGGTACTCTGGTCGAACTCTGGGTTTAGCAGGCGGGGATTTAGAGACGGGATCGGATTTTGTAGCCATTGAGTCATCGTTGCTTTGGTCCTCCTGCCCTTCTTTCGATGCCTCCACCTTCTCCTCGCCTTCTCTGTCACCATCAGGGGTTTCAACTGTGTCTCTCGTGTTTTGGTCTGCCGGCCTCTCGTTTTGCGACTTCGAGCCTTCAGAACAACGGGCGCAGTCCTCAGCTGCTGCGTCGGCCATTTGGACATCTTGCACGTCCTCGTCCGAAGCATCCATCGCCACCTCTCCGGAATCACGATCGGCACTTCCATCCCCATTCTTCTGGACATCCATTCCACTATCATCGCCTTGCTCTTTCGCCTCTCCAGCACCAAGGGAAGGAGATTCATCATCCTTCTCCTGATCATCTGCCTCTGCTGCATCCGGGTTTCCGCGACCGCCATCTCCGACCTCCATGTTTTGGTCCTGCGTCGCGGCCGAAATTTGTTGCTCCTGTGACACTTGGTGAGCGGCCTCCAGCTTCGCCTCTTCCTCCATCGCGTCATCGTCGGGAACATAATACCCATAGAACTGTGGTGCCAGAGGACCGATGGGGACGGGGTCGTGAATGGGATGGATGAGGTTATAGCCGCTCCAATGCTCCCAGAAGTGTCGAGGGAAGCCCTGGTAGTTTTTGACTTCTCTGCCCAGATGGTAATCATCTTCTATCGACAGTTTCGCAGCGACGCTAACTGTAGCGGTGAGGGGGTGGATAGCCCTTTCTTCCTTCCGGATATGCGCACAGTATGGGCCGCGCTCGAGGTTCTGGTACTTGACTCGAGTGAGAATCACGCGAAGGGAACCTTCGTAAACCATCTTCTCGGAGTAGTGCCCTTCTTCGAGGATGTACTGTTGCTCCTCGCCGTCCTCGTTCGCCATCGTCGTCACCACCTCCGGTCTCGATTCAACCTTGCAAACATATACGCCACACATCCCGTGCGACTTCGCTTCATCACCCTCCTGTTCCTTCAGCTGCTCAGCCATATCGTCCATTACGCACGTCATGCAGAGCTCTTCCTTCACAAGGAAGGATCGTGGCAACTCCCAGCGTGCCTTGAACACATGGGAATGGTTTCCCGTGCCAATCCTGTGCGACGGCATCATGTAGAGATGAGCCTCCTTCGGCGGCGTACGTTCGGGCTCAGGCGGAAAAACAATATAGATCGGCGATAAATGGCCTGACTTGTTGTCTGTCTGGACCATCACTCCGTCTGGAAGCTCGTTGCGTGTATGCGGGTCCGCGAGGAATGTCTCCAGTACCTTCTTGCGCTTCTCCTCCCTCGCTATTCTGTCTTTTTCGTCCTGCTTCTTCGACGGGGTATTCTCATTGCTGGAGAGTTTGTATATGTACGTCATGTCGTCCTCCTCTGACCATTTTCTCTTGGCGTTCCACCAATCACGATTCTTGTACGCCACAGTGAGCACGTTCCACGGGTCGTGTACGACGAGTCGAGAGGGCAACAGAGTGTGCGGGATGTACTTTCGCAAGCTAGGGACGTACGGGTCCGCGTTTTCAAATAAAGGCCCCCTTGACCACCCTGGAGGATAAGCGTCTGGCTGGAACACTGATCCCGTTGGATGCTGTAAAATTGTTCAACACGGGAGGTCGCGCGACCGAAAAATAGCTTACCCATTCCATGTCTACCTTGCCCATCCGCGTTCGCAGTGCCTGCTCCATTTCCATGATCGCCTTCGCAATGTCGTACGGCTCGATCTTCTCCGGGTCCGGTTCCTTTTCCGCGTTGCGGACAAACTCCTTCGCAAACTCGTCCTCTCCGTGCTTCCTTACCCACGCGAGCATCTTGCTGCCCGTCGTGAATGTCGCTAGGCCCATCAAGTCCGGAATCCGCCTCACGATGTAGAAGTCGAGCAACGACGCGCCCCAGAGCTGCTGGCCGTTCGGCGCCATCTTCCCCGGCTCGCTGTTCTCCTTGCGGAGGATTTCACCCTTCGGCGCGCGCGGCCACTGCTGGAAGATGAGTCGGTGGCGCGTCTCCTTATCGTTTAGTACTTTCTGGCGACCACGATCTTTCTCTTTGGCGGAGGCATCAGCAGAGAGGTGGCGTTTTCTGGAGTCGGCGAAGCGAATTACGATGTCTTCGATGAACTCCTGGCGCGTTTTTGGAGTCTTTGGGCCGGATTTGACTTTCTCGACGATGTTGTTGGGTTGAGCGGAATCGATTTTCACCCGGTCGCCTGCGAGATTTATAAGATTACTGTATAATTTGCGAATAGGACGCGTACAATTCAGTTTGGCGTCTTCTAAAACTGATTCTGGACCGTCTACGGTTGGACCTGCCATTTGCGCATCTTCGATGTCGTTCTTTCCTTCTGGCCGCCTCTCGGCCTCATCAACGATTGAGGTATGTTCCATTTGACGCCTGTCTTCGGCGTTGGCGGATGGATAACCTTGTAAGGCAACGACTTCGCTTTCTTCAGCGTTCGGCGCATTCTTCGTTTCAGGCTTGGGCGCCTCCACAGTGTCGTCGATTGGGGTGTGATCTGGGCTGTCGACTTCCATACTATCACCTACAAAACCTGTAAGAGAACGATAGATTGAGTCCATAGAACGGACACGCACCATCGATTTTCGTTTCTGTTCCTTTTTCCTTACTCAAAGACATTTGTGCGTCTTCAGCGTCTTTATTTCCTTCTGATACCCTCCCAGAACCATTTGAAGTTGAAACGCGTTCCTCTTCGCACTTTGCAGAGGTTTTGGGGCCTACAAATTGCCGTCAGAGGATTATTCTATGCATATCTATAGAGTAGGCATACCCAGGATGGTCGTGTCTTCCGAAGTGGGGCTACCTCAAGCGATTCTTGTTGGCTAGCAGCGTTCTCTTCGTTGGAAGATGATTTGTGGGGGTCCAGAGAAACGTCTTCGTCGTGGCGCGCGCCTTTACTTTCGTCGCTACCTTCCTCTGAAGTCTTCGTTTGGGTGGCATTCGTGTTTGGAGGTGGTTGAGCGTCGACACCGTTCATTTTGGTATCTACGACATGTTCTTAGGCCCTTATTTCGCTCATACATCGACAACATACCTTCTCCTTTCGCGTTTTCGATCATATTGGGTGGCGCCTCGGCAGTTCCTTGAACCTTTTTCGCGTTTTCCCTATTGAAGCAGGCATCGCGAACGTCTGTGACCATCTCCGAGGAATGTACTTCGGCATTCGCTGATTCTGTTGCAGAACACGCGTCAGTTTTCGCTAGAAAATTACCATGGGTCTTACCATCTGCAGGTAGGTCGTGCATCGTGGTGAGTGGCAAGCGTGAGGGTGGCCACCAACCTGTTTATAACGATCAGGGCTCGATTAGATCAGATATGCCCACAGTGCCACCCATTTGTACGTAACGACGGCTTCATTGACGCGCTTTGGTGAAATTAAGAATGCTGAGAGGGAAGGATGCTAGGCGCTGTGTACATCTTTCCGATGATCGATCTGACGTCTTCGTGCTCTCGTCCCTCATGTCTCCTCGATTTCACACATGTAGGTGTAAAATCGGAGGTTGTGAGGGACTAAGGAGCAAAAAAACGGATTCACGAGCGCTTTGGCGCACTTTTCTGCCAATCTCCACCATCTTGGCCAGGCCCCAAACCAGAGAACAATGGGATCAGTACTAGATTCCAGACGTCTCATGGCTACATCACGGGTCAAGAAAGCTCCAAGTCACGTCGAAATTCGCATAATTTCCTGATTGATCCTGACCTAGGTGGTCTTCTCTTAATAAGTACATACGGGTCGAGATCACGCTCCCCTTTACTTCCGCTCCCCATTTGGTGATACGAATACCGCATTAGGATTCAAGTGACGGTCGAGAATAATGGAAATCAAAGGTGTACATATCCTTAATGTATCCTGGTCCCATCAGAGCAGTGGCATACGTTTTAACACTTTTCTAAATTTCGTTACTACATATGTTCATGACCGATCCCACATCCTGAAAACAAACGTCAGAGACCGCTGGACAGGAGGGGCTGAATGTATACAGGTCTTGAAAGCTGTGGTTGCGTTCCTTCACCATTGTCTAGTTTTGACAGTTCAGCACTATAGATTCGGTCCCGTGCCATGCTCTCTCCTTTTATCTCAAGAGGCGAGGCGAGGCTCGCGCTAGCGCACATGGACAGACAAATCCAGCGAGAAGACGCATAAAACCATTTCGTGATCTTTACGATCCGAGCCTCTCATTGAACCACTCACAGTGGACGGTGTATTTGGTCTGAACGCCTGGATTTTCAGGTGAGAAGGTCAACTTCAAATCGCTTCTGTTCTTCCATTATCTCCAATTCTGGTATTTTGTGCCTCGCCGCAAAAGTACATTACTTGGATTTATCGGGTCAAAGTTGGGATGAAGAACTATCAATTCCAAGCATGCCGAGAATACGACGAAGTTGTAGATAAGTGCATTCAAATCTAATCTTTATTCCTCGCTTCGGGAGTCTCCCTCTTTAACCGTTGCACTTCTTCCTGAAGCCTTCTAAACTTCTCTTCGATGATAGCATGTTTCTGTGCATTGTTTTCAGCATCTTTCTCCGCCTTCTTCCTTAGTTCAGTTTCATGATCAGCTCGTTTCGTTTCTGCTGCCTTCCCACCCGCGCCATCCCAAAATTTCTTCTCGATCTAGGAAAGAAACAAGAGGTCAGACCTCCTTTGAGACCAGTATATTGAGTATGAATGCTTACCAGCGCGTCATTTTCCTTCAGGCGGTCTACAAAAATGGTCGAAATATTGTTAACCTCCGATGGATTATCGGTATTGACTTCCAGGCTGAAGCCGCCCCTAGCCGTATACTTTCCGCGGATGCTAAAAGCATCGCCCTGTCGTCTGCTTGTTGGGCCATAAGTTTGGAGAATTACCTGCACTGTCGTCCGAGAGAACCAGTAGCATTGTTGAAGGAAGACAAGATATCGCTCCGAATAAGTGGACACAGTGGAGGCAGCGAATATGAAGTCGCGGAGGGGAAGTATACTGTCGAATGAATAGGATTCGATGAGTGTTGCAGATTCTTTGCAGCCCGTGAGTTGCCCCTTCTCGCTGTGAACACGTGTGACGGTGTCGCTTGCTTGAACGCAGTCGCCTTTCTTGTCAGTTTTCTTCTGCGCTTTGGTCAAAGCTGCCGAACGTAGAGTTTGCTTTTCGGCCTCGAAATCTTTCTCCAGGGCTTTTCTTGTCTCTTTGTTAAGCTTCTATATGAATAGAAAGTCAATTCATTATCCACAAAGGAAGACCGGCGATCACCTCGTTGTCGTCCCTGTCCGGGACCAGCGCAAAAATTTCCCGTGAAAGCTGTTCTCGGGACGGTCTACGCTCGAACCGCAGCACTGCTGCCTCCGGTTCATCGACTTGGTGTATAGTGAGCACAAGAAACTCGTGCTTCAGGCCTTCATTGTTCTTGAACCAATCTAAGCGTTCCACAAACATTCTCTTGACGTCCCCGGGGTCAGAATAGAATTCAGCCACAAGACCGCACCACACGTTGATAATTTGACGCCCTGAGTCAGCATCAGGGTGAAGGAAAGGGGGTAGCACTGGAGCTGCCATTGGTGGCCGACGTGCCGTTTAGAGGACAGAGAACTCGAAGCGAAGGAGAAAGTGGCGTGAGGTGGTTTGTGGTACAGATGCTTAAATATTAAGCAGGATGAAGAGTCTACGGTTTTCGAGCGCCCGAAACACGAGAAGGTTTCTTGTGTCACTTTGGTGGCTTCAGCACTCACAGGAGAGAATTCCGTTTCGAGCCACCACACTTTTCGGAGAACCCAAAAGGAAAGCCCAAGACAGAGGCAACGTGAGGTGAACTTTTGTGATTTCGAAACCTCGTAGGATCAATTGGGTCCTAATCGGGTGATATATGCGTTGGACAGGCTCCTTTATAAATTTGGGTTCAACCTATCATGGCAGGTCGGATTTTCTACTGCCTGTATTCAGGCGCATGGACAAAATGAAACTGAATGGGGAATCGCATATAAGCGGATATTTAGCCCTAGTGCTCCATTTCTGCCCACTAGCGCGCAAGTGGTCCTCCCTCATTCGACCCTGTAGCGATACGTGAAAACCGTCCTGCAGCCGTTCTATTGCAGGGACATGCTTCTCTGTGTGAATATAGACCTTGAGGATATCGCGCATGAGAATGTGAGCAATCGCCGAGCTGCCTATAGAGGAAGATTTGGCCAGCCGCGTTGGCGGGCAGCTGATGGGCGCCTGATAACACCTCGCGAAGCGCCTGTTGAGGCGCCACCATCAGTGATGAGATTTTCTGGCAACCTTAGGACTAGTGCTGGTGTCACCTTTGCCCGTCACTCGACACGAGGTATACACATTGCACAGAACCCGCGAAGGTAGGTTTTTAAAGCGTCCATGGGAAGACAGGGATGGAGTCGTGCCGCGAGGCATTCCACGCACGATGACGGAAGCCCCAACGCCCAGGGATGACACAAACCAGCCACTATTTTTTTGCTGCGGCCCTCAACCGTTCCAACTCTTCTTCAAGCTGCCTATTTTGTTCAGCTAAAGTGGAAGCTTCTTCACGCGCGCGCGAGGCTGCATGCTCAGCAGCAATGCGACGCTCTTCTTCTTCGTCTGCACGCTTTTGTTCGAGGGCTTTTCCACCTGGACCAGCCATGTACTTCTCCTGGATCTAAGACGAATATATAAGGAATACACGCTCGAGGAATAAAAGCATCCTACATGCGTATCGTTGTTCTCGATATCCTGAAGCAATCTTGCTGAAATCTTGCTGACCTCTTCTGGATTGTCAACATTAAGAATGAATGAGGGGCGTTCCGTGTCCATCTTGAGGCAATAGCACCCGCGGCGTTCAAAAGCCTCGCCGTATTGAACTTCTTGAGGGTGATAATTCTGGATGATCGCCGTGACAACGGTTCTGGGGAACCAAAATGTCTGTTTCAAAAGCGCCAAATTGCCGTCCATGAAGGAAGATGCCTGATAAGCCGCGAACACGAAATCGCGCAGCAAAAGAGGCTTCTGGAATTCACCAAATGATGCAACGAGGGAGGCTGGTTCCTTGCAGCCTGACACCTGACCAGCCTCATTGCGGACGTGGATGACAGTATCATTGGCTTGAAGGTCCTGCCGCTTGTCATGCAGTTTCGGGACCTTCATTCGTGCCGCCTGGCGAATCATGACCCTTTCTTCTTCCACGTCTTGAGATAAGGATTTCCGTTGTTTGCAGCTCAGGGTCTGTTGTTGTGGATTGAGTGAGAGTCAGACGCATTTTCAACCGTCAGAAGGCAAGTTGTACGTCACCTCTAGAAGCTCTGAGGAGACAGCAAACGCCTCAGAAACGATTTGATCTTGAGACGGTCGCCTTTCAATCCGCAATGTGGCCTCCACCCCGCCCTGGCGTTTGACAGTAATCACTAAATACTCGTGTTCCAAACCACTCGCATTCTTGAGCCATTGAATGCGAATGACCATAGAATTTTGGACATCTGTCGGGGAGGAGTAGGAGCCACCGACGTACCAATGCCACGTCGATATGAGCAGTTGGTGTGAATCACCAGTTTTGCTGCTGAATGGCGGGACTTCTGCGTCCCACTCCTCTGAGCTCCCAGATGCTGGGATGACGGCACGTAGGATGCGGACCAAAAGATAAGCTGACGAACGAAATGCTGTGTACATTATGGCGGAGGTGGGTAGCAGAGTTGCACCTACACTAACGCCACCGAGTCAGCGCTGATACGAGAGATGAATGCTACTGTCACTGAGAGGGAGTAAGTACCTGCAAGTCTCGTGCGCGTCCTGTCGTGCGCGTCCTGATGTGTGCGACTGCAAGATGAATTCCGAGTCGCAGCTTTAAGGTTTATGTATGTACGTGGACTATTACGTGCGCAGATGGTAATTGATCCGACACATTCTGACAGTCCTGGGCAGAGTCTTCCATGGTTAGTTATCTTCGACTGGGAGAGCTTCAGAATACCGATCTGAGTCGCACTTGGTTATGGAGATCTAGTGAGTGAATATCCCAAGGATCACATCGGGATCACATACTTGCTATGATCACAAATTGGCGCTCATACATAGCAGGATATTATTTCATTTAAAACATTTATTCGACATCTTGAGAGGCAGCCACGTAAGTCTATGCTCCTATCTGTCCTCAGATTACCCGAACCAACAAGACCATGCGTCCGCGGCTAGCTCACAAGCCACGAGTCCTTCACAGTACCACCAGTGTGTGACTACGTTGGAAATCTTTGAAAGGCGCCACCAACCGTATACATATTAATAACCTCTACACCAATATATGTCGCTGTTTTCCGAGATGAAGAAAGCGAGGCCGACAATGTACCCAGGCTCATTCAAAAGTTCAAGAGCGAACCCGTCTATTTACATACTGTTTACTGCAAAGGCGGTTCCCGAGTCAGATTCAAAGGCCACGCTTCTTGAGACGACAGGCTCATCTTTCCCCTGCTCATTCTCATGAGGCTTCTACGGTGTCAATATCACTGTTGCGTTTGACTGCCTTGACTTTTACTTTTTCGCCCCTTTGCACGACTTCTGCATTGGTAAAAACGACTCCCGCGTTGGGAAAATAAATAAGCGCTCGCGGTAAGCCTGAGTTCGCGGTCGACGATCAAATCGCAAGCAGTGATTGGCCCTCTATAATTCGCGGTGTATACAGCCTTCCTGACACTGTACATGTTATATGGGGAAAGGGGTGATGTACATTCGTTACATCGGCTGCCTCGATGCACGAGGATAAATTATGTGCGAGAAATCGTGGCTTTGATGAGGCCGCTGTGAGGGGAAGAATCAGGGCTGCGAAGCACCGAAGAATATGCCAACGAAAATACCTAGGGGCGGCGATAGGAGTGAAAACCTCAGCTTTAGACGGCGTAAGGTTGTCCACCCCAATATACTTCATGTCTACGGGGACGTAATGTTTGTTTGGCAGTGAGTAAGAGACCGAGGTGACAGACGCATTCTCCGCGATGATACGTTGGCCCATCTTATACAGAGTAGCCTATCGGACGTAGTGAAAATTTCAGCTATAAAAAGTTCATCGAGGAAGTACATACCTGTACGCTGGCGCTTTCGTCAACGGCAAAAGTCTCCAGCGTGGCTGCGCGGGCACGACCGGGGACTTCCTCATCCCACACACTACCGGCATACCCTCCTTCGCCTTTCTGGAGAGGCATGACGAATTCGAGCTTCTTCTCGTCCGTAGGCGCCGCAATTCGGAGTGGGGCGAAGGTGTACGTGAGGTCCACTGAGGTGGAGAAAATGCGGTCATCCACCTCTACCAGGGTTGTATATTCGTCACGGTAGAAGTTTGTGAACCCAGATCCAGTGGACTTGAGAACTGGAAGAAGCACGCGGAATGAATCAAGCTGTTATCTCAATGAATAAATAAAGGGAACTACCGAGCAGGTCAGCAACCCCAGACGTCACTGTTGCGACAAGCTTATCCTTTCCTCCTGTTGCATCGACCTGAGATACTCTAGATTAAGATTGACATGAAGAAGAGAGGTGTTTTGGGACGTACGACGGCATTCACCACACGTTTGTCATCTCCATCGCGATAGAAGGAGTGTGGGTGGCCTTCAGGAGACGCTTCGCCAGCAACGTGAATGCGAGTCCATCGGAGTTGCTCGACGGTGACAAAAGCTTTCGACAGGTGCGCGTACTTGGACACGAGGAAGGTTCCCAGGTGCAGTGCGAACCTCTCGGCGATGGAGGATATGTGGAGAGACCTTGGCCAAATCTGAGTGCCAGATCAGTCTCTCGAACTATCCCACAAGCATTTCACAGACAGTATGTGATGTTCTTGACTTCACAATCGATAAGTATGACACTTCATTCATCACCTAGAACATAGAGAACACATACTAGAATCAGTGGCGACAACAACAGAGTTATCGGCTTCCGTGTAGCTAAAGATGGTCGGATGAGCATCATCTCATTCATAGCTCCTGGCCACGCACCTGGTCGCTATATCACCCTCCACGAGGGCCTCCACATTGTACTCCACGATGTTGTGCCAGCTTCCTTCGCGAACGATGCGGAAGACGCGAACCTTGGTCTTCCCGTAGCGTGCAGCGGTGAGTTCAGTGGCCATAGTCTGGTAGATGTGCGAGGTAGAGATGCGTTATCAACGTTCCTGACGTTATCGAGTTTTATGGTGTAGATCCTGACGAGTTCTGGCCCGGTCTTGCCTCTTCTAGAGGTGTTGGAAAGCAAGGGTACGATAGTCGATGATAGTGGCGGGAGCGGCTCCGCCGTCGGCTTGATAGCTTCAATTGATTCCCGAGAAGGGAAGATAAGATAACACCCGCAGGACCCCCGTTGGCTTACTGTCGTTCAGACGGTGACCAGAACGCGAAGAGAGTATTTTTATCAACCCACTTACATTCGAGGGTCTAGGAAATCAGAGCTCTCATTGGAACATTGCGATGCGGCATGAGTTTTCGGAAGCCCCTGAGCCCCCTTGGTCCGGTCTCTGCACTGCAGTGAATCTGTCTAGGGGGAGTAAAGATGAGGAACTGAATATGTTGACCGCCCAGATCTAGCAGGAGACCAATTTCTGGTCGTAAGGCCACTTTCGAGGACGAGAGCCCTCCAATTTTATGTAACATTGTGTCCAGGACTGGGTGTGTATGAACGATGCACTTTCAAAACATGGCGGAATGAGGAAGTTACACCTTCATTAATTCATGGTTCATTCGTAGATTCTCCTACACGAATATCGCTCCTGTTTCAGCTCAATTAGGCGAATTGTATCAATTTGTTGATCGACCTCACAGTGCATTATATGGCGTATCATGGCGGCCAGCAGCTTGTTCTGCGCCCATTTAAACTTCGGGCGTCACTGAGGAATGAAAGTAGGTAATATCCCATTGAATAGGCTGAACTCGGGTAGACATTCCCGCCATTCGCGCAGTTGCCGTCCGTCAAAGGTTTGGGCAATTTGGGCTTGTTGCTTCCTCGATGATATCGTGAACGCGCATCGTAAATCAGGCAAATGGAAGACGGACTACTGGAGATTTTACACTGGCACGTATTTATCAATGCCACTAGGATTCAGAAGTGATATCGTTACTCTATTATATTTGCAGCTATAGGAGATTTTTTTCCCCAATGAACAGCTATAGATCCTCCTTATTATTTCATGTGACGGAATGAGACCCGTGTGCCAGTAGCGGCCTGGGTTCGTCCACCCTTGGAGCCTTCCGTTCCATAAGCATTATAGACGTAATGTGGAGAGTTAAATTATACGATTTTCACTGATTTTAAGTAGGTACGAGCAAAATCAAGAACGACTTATTGTATGGATTCTGTGTGGCGTCCGACTTGCCCACGATTGAGTATTGCCAAATATGGTGGTACTTGTGCGCTTGACATATCGCCCTCCGATTAACCCGACCCAGTAAGATTATCTGAATTGGGATATCGATATCCTTTCATTTATCCGGCCCCATACCACTCTTGCATGCAGTTGGCAAGAGAATGTTCTATGTGAATTTTTCTTGACTCTTTCAGAGGACATTCTAGAAGGTGAGAAGAATGAGAAGATAAGGTGGAACGACGATCGTGTTTTTAAGCATCCTCAAGAGCGCTGAATTTACTGAACATGTGAGATGAGGTTTGACGAACCTAAGTTGCATCCAACTACAGAGTTGCTATAGAGTAGTATTCTCGAGCAAATCAATTTCGGGAGATCAGTTCATTCTCCGCTCGAATTCCTTCTATCCCCGCTCTCTTCGCTACCAACCGGGACCGCTCACCTCTTTCTCAGACTTGCTGTCAGTCGATACAGTTCAAGCTGACGAATGACGGTGAGGTTCAAATTCCGAAAAGATAAATGACAGCCTAACACGATTGAAGTAGAGCAAACGCCTTTTGGAACCGAACTCTTTTCAAGCTGTTGATGTCCGATATTCTCCCAAGAGCTGTGAAGCATTCTCCGTACAGCTCGGGGCCATTCCTCAAGAATCATGGCATCGAAGTATCGTACTTGTGGATGGCTCCATAGATAAACAAGAGAAACCCCGGGGAGAAGCCTTCCATCCGTCGCTCAGAGTTCGTCCCTTAATGTGGCCAATGCATGTTTTCATATCACTCCTCCAACCGTTTGAACTTTCACTGGACCCATGATGTCTTGTAATCCATCTGCCGTCCAGCGCTGGCTACTTCTGGTCTGCTTCTGGCTCTCCTTCACATCACACGCAGCAGCAGGCATACCCGGCCGTTTGTCACGCATATGGGCAACTTATCGGCTTCATACTGTCGCCCCGGACGTTGCTGTGGAGGTATTTTATCCAGCGAGTATCTATGAGGTATTTTCTCATTTTATTGCTTCTCTTCTATACGCTCAGATGTTGAAGGCTGGTACTACCCGTAGACATATGACGACGGACTTGTACCATCCCCCATCTCCTCAAGATCGTCGTTCGACATCGCCAGTGCAATTGATGCGTTTTTGGTCTCAAAACCCAACGTGAACGCCTCCACGTTGCTGCAAATCTCAGCGTTAAGCACTGAGAGAACCCGCTTGGTTTACTATGCGCAAAGTCATGTTTGTTGAGTCATTGTCGAAGCTGGAGCCGTTCAAGGTGCTAGCTAGTTTCAGAATTCTATCCCGTTTATCAATGCAGGGGCGCATGTTGGATTAGACATGATGACCGGGAAGGTCTTCGTTTTCTCCTCGTCTCTCTTCAGACCTGGTAATTCGCCTCTGCTTTGCTCATTTTCTCAAAGTTGACGCTGTCATAGTCCGGATTTCTTCCTCTAGGCCTTCAACCTTACTCGAGTTAACTCTTCTGCCGGTCGAGAAGGTTCTCAGAGGCGAAGCCCGCTCCGAGTCAGCCCACCTAGCGTATCTTGCACGTTCAGACGGTTTAGCCTCTTTGGTACACCTCGTCGAAGTCATCAACCTGAAAGAGGGAAGATGGTTCGAGGCATACATCGACGCGCACTCTGGAGAACTGCTATCCGTTACTAATTTCGTATCGCGAGCATCTGTAAGCTCTACCTATCAGCCAGCGGCTCTAGACTAACGTGGCGTAGTATTACGCGATTCCTATTTCGAAAGCAAGCATTGCTGCAGGTCAAGAGATGATTGTCGACCCAGAAGACTATGAAGCTTCTCCTCTCGGGTGGCATAATGATGGGAATGCGAACATAACCGTTACCTCGTAAGTTGATCTCCCAATGTAATAACCACCATTTCACTGATTTCATTCAAGAGGAAACAATGTCCTCTCATTTAAGTGGCTCGATCCAGGGTATGCTTACTCGAACGGTAACCTGTCCAACTCCGCGGACCCTAGTTCTCTCACATTCTCCATGCATTACAACACCACTCTACCATCGGATAACCCGACAAACCTCGAGGCAGCGCGGACAAATGCTTTCTACATTATGAATGTTATGCACGATGTCTTCTACCGTTATGGGTTCACAGAAGACGCGTTCAACTTCCAAGTTACGAACCTCAGAGGTTCGGGCAAGACCAGGGCAGCCGACCCAGTCCGTGTCAGTGTGCAAGCTGAAGGGGCAGGGGTGAATAACGCCTTCTTTGCCAGCCCTGCAGAGTATTTTTTTTCTCCCTGCTGTATCTAAAATCACTTCCTGATGTCAGCCATATATTAGTGGGACGCCTGGCTTTTGTCAATTGCTTTTGTGGACCTATACGCAGGCATGTGGTCCTTTAGTAGTCTGACTGAGTTGCTGACTATCGAGTTGTGATTCTCTAGCCCAACCGTGATGGAGCCATTGCGAACGACATCCTCGTGCATGAAGTTACTCATGGCCTCACTCAGCGAATGACTGGAGGAGGAACATCACGTTGCTTGCAAACTCTGGAAGCAGAAGGGCTCGGCGAAGGGTGGTCAGATATCATGGCGGAGTAATCTCTTCTTTCTGCGAATCATTCCATTTCTCATTGCTTCGCCTTTCTAGATGGGTGCAGCTGACTGGTGGTGACATGCGCGACTACGCGTTCGCCACGTACGTAGCCGGAAACGACAAAGGTCTACGAACGTATCCTTACTCGACTAGCATGTGAGGGCTGCTCACGAAGGCGCAAGTGAGCAATGCTGATCCTGCTTCCGTTAAAATAGCTCGACGAACCCGAGGAGGTATTCCGATGTCGCCATTATGAATGAGCCACATGGTGAGGCGTGACTGGTATATTCGAATGAGGATACTTCTCTTTCTAGAGTTGATACTTTCTTTGCCTCTATCCATCCGATGACCGATGAAGCTCACCGTTAACTCCTTGCTGACAGACATCGGGGAAGTTTGGGGAAATATCCTGCACAACATCCTCGCAGTTTTGATCGACAAGTATGGATGGTCCAGCGCCGCGATGACCGACCCTCAGGACCTGAAGGAAATATTGTGTATCTGCATCTGTTCATCGATGCCTTACCATTACAACCATGTAACCCCTCTTGTAAGTGATCGAATCCGCTTGATGTGATGACTGCCTATCCTGACCATTTCCAAGTTGTTCAGGCTCGAGACGCATTTATCCAAGCCGACGCCATTCGTTACAACGGTGTGAACAAATGTCTCCTCTGGCGCGTCTTCGCCAGACATGGCCTTGGCGTCAATGCAGCAGATTACGTTGACGATCCGACTATTCCTGACGACTGTTGAGAGGGTTTTCTTCATTATATCTTACAAGAATACAAGGCTCCGTACAGTCGTCACGTATGCATCTTCAAAAGTCCTTCTCTGCCCCTTTCTCGATGCCCCATTCATCTTCTTCGCCCCCGAAGCCGCGGTCTCTTCCTTGCTTCGCGTCTTCGAACTCAGTCTTCAATTTCGTCCCGTTGACCGATTGGTCGATGAGACCCAAGCTGTTCTTTTCCTCAGGTCCGCTGCCTCGCTCAGCGTTTCCTGTTGGCATATCTACCCCTCGCTGTGCCTGATTCGACCATACCTGGCCAGAGCCGGCCCCGTATCCGCCAGAATATATCGCTGCAATTCGAAATAATACAGATCAGGATTCGATGTAACTCGCGAGCGCGCGAGCCCTGAAACTACGCACTATCTGTCGTGGGACTAGTGGGGTAGCTTCCTGGCATAGATTCTGTACCCGTTCTTTCGTAGGCTTCCTTCGTCTGATTATCGGGTTGGCTTCGTGCAAGGGCTAGATATGCAGAACGCTGTTTCGGTTTTCTGCCTTAGCATACGTTATAAGGAACTCACGTTGCCGTTCCCCTTGATTGGCGCTGGGCTTGTTACGAAAACTCATTGTCGGAGAAGGATGGAGCCCTAGTGAGTGGAGATTTTGGCGATTATTATGGGTGCTTGGAATCGAGGGCCGAACTCTTAATATCACTGCCCAATGACATCATCCTTGTTCCGCACTCCAAAAACGTCAATTGTAGTCCGAATTAGACAAACAAGATCTTTAACTCTTCCGATATGAAGGAAATTAGCAAAGCAATAAAAGCGATATTTCATCAAAGCGATGTCAAGAAAGGTATACAAGGTGCATTTGAGACATAAATATACAACGCTTTACAACACTGTAGAACGACAACGCCGCAACCAGGCGTATTTCTCATGTTAACCAAACCCAACTACAAATTTTGGCGACAGCATTTAGCAGTCGGAGGGGATGGCGGTGTTGTCAACGAAGCCAGAGGCGTTGAGGCCAAGACCACGGCTGGCGAAGGCTCTCCAGAGGAGACACCTGTTGGCACCGCTGTAACGGTTGGCATCGGCTTGGATCCACGCAGCACGTGCAGTGACGACTGCGGAGAGAAGCAGTAGTAAGTATCAAGCGCCAAGACAAGGACTTAAGGAATGCTTACAGGTGGGGTTGCAAGGTTGGAGGCGGAGAGCGTCCAGGAAGAGGTGAAGGAAGACAATGTTGCCCTCAGTGCCAGCAGGGTTGGTCCTGGCGGTCGCAGACCATCCGTGTTGGGCGACGAGAGAAGCGTAAACGTTGTGGAGGATGTTGGCCCAGATTTCCCCGATGCGGTGGACGGAGGTAAGACCGCTGACATTCGAGTACCTTAAGGGGTTGGTGGTCGTGCTCGTCGAGTAGGGCCTGGTGCGGATACCAGCGGGGTTGTTGGTGACGTAGTCGCCCAAGACGAAGTCGCGGACGGTAGCCGACTTGTGCTGAGTCCAACTTCAATGTCAAAAGTATCAGAATCGCGTGAACAAAATTCATAAAGACAAATCACGTACTCGGCGAGAGCGTCCGACCAACCCTCTCCAAGACCACCGGCCTCCGTGGTCTGCAAGCAACGGCCAGTTCCACCACCAGTCATGCGGTTGGTGATACCATGGGTCATCTCGTGGACGAGAATGTCGTTCTCGAGCGAGCCATCGCGGTTGGGCTGAAGAAGATAAGATGAATCAAATTACTGTCATCGTCAACATAGATGCCTGCTTACCGTGGTCTGGGTCCAGATGTACATGCGGCAGATACCCGACTGGCCACTAAACGCGTCGTGAACACTGAGCAAAGGAAGTCTCAGGAATGCGAACTTACTCGGGAGGGGTGGCGAAGTTGGCATTGTTGGTGCCGGAGGAGTCTTGGACAGAGACCTGGACACGATCGTTGGCCGCACCGCCCCTGCCGAAGTTGTCGGTCTGGAAGTTGAAGGCAGTCTCAGTGAAGCCGTAGCGGTAGGCGAAGTCATGGATGGTGTTGATGACATAGAACGCGTTGGTGCGGGCAGAATTGATGTTCGCTGTGGTGCTAGGAGCACCGGAGGCCGTGTATGGGTAATTGAAGACAAGGCCAGTGGCGCTTTGCGAGGTAAGGGAGGTCGTCGTGCTTCGATAAGCCAGAACGTTGTTGCCGCTGAAGAATAACGATGAGTCAGGAAATATATAAAATTAGATGGAAAATAAACGCACGAAGTGGTCGTTGTGGTGGTCGTTCCCCAAGCATGCCAGCCCGAAGGAGAGGCAAGGGTGTCCTGAGGGTTGGTGAGAGTCTCTTGGCCTTCGGTCAAAATCTTCTTGTTGATGGGCAGGACGGTGTACTGGGCAATCGAGGGTCAAAACGCGGTTTGCAGGCGAATGACAAGTCTAACTCACGGAGGCATCGGCGACGTAGTCGGTGGCGGAAAGAACTTCACCAGTGTGGGCGTCAACGTAAACCTCATACCAGCTGTTGACATCAAGGTTCTGAACTTGGATGGTGTGCACGAGGGCGACGGAGCCATCAGCCTGGGCGAGGTACTCGAGGCCGGTAGGCCTGCCGTTATATTTGCCGTCAAAGGCGGCTTCGACCTTTGAGATGACGGAGGAAGCGGCAACAGTTGGGCGAGACCCAGCAATGGAGTCTGCATAGGAATGAATAACTCAACCAGGAGAAAAAAGGGCATGAACACTAACTGGGCTTCACGAAAGAAGCACCGAAGGAGACGACCTTGTCATCCTTCCAAGCAACGTTGGCAACGGCATTAATGAAGGGAATGCCGTCCTAGGAGCGTCGAAAGTTAGCAGGTTTCATATTGAAACTCCAAACAGGAGACGAACGTGGTATTGCTTGACATATGCGAACTTCTCTCCACCGTCTGTGTAACCGCTCTTGAAGCCGACAGAAGAGGCGTCAACACCGAGGCGGGATTGAATGAAGGAAAGCGCAGTCGAGTTCAAGTCCCTGGGAGCGCGAGCATCGAGCGTGTGCTCGATTCCGGTGCCGAAAGTCTGCAAAGACGCCGAGTGAGATAAAGACAAGGACTTCCAGGTATAGAACGTACCTCGTACGTCGACTCGGGGTGGAAGACCTCGAGCTTGAGGTCGCGGCTGATATGGCGAACACGGTGCGTCGAATGCTTCAAATCATCGACGACGCTGCGCTCCTGGAACGCAGAAGCGATGGAGGAGTAGGCGATGGCCAGAAGAACCGACGAGAGGATTTTGTTGAAGGCAGCCATCCTGAAGTCGAAGCGAAATTGCGAGACTTGGCTGGCGTATAGGTTTGCGGTTGGTCGCTTTTATATCCCTTCCTGAGCCTCAGAGATACCCGTCCCTTGAGTATTGGTCAGGCATTCCAACATTGAGCATAGCGTCGTGTGGTCAGATAAGATGGCGTATTGCTTGGGTGGTTCTTGTGTTCGACCGCATCTTGGCCTTGGAACATCGCGTAACGGGAAGGATTACACTTCGATCGTAGAAAGGTACCGCATGCGGAAATGGAAAAGACTCGGCTTGAAGCAACGAAGTCATGAAAACTCTTCCAATGCGGGTGCCAGACTCGTGCACCACCCAAATCACCATAACGAGGAATAGATAGCGGTTGCCCACAAGGCTTGCTTCGTGAAAGCGCGTGTTCCCATGTTGATAGAATGTCGTTCGGTTGACAGGTATGGCATTACTGCATGTGGCGGCGACGGGATACATATGCATCGGTAGGGCATCAGATGCGATGTGCTGAAGGTTTAGACACTACAGTGAGCCTCGCGTAGCACCTAAGGATACTAAACTCACGATGTGAGAGCCATGCAGTCATCATCGCGTGATCGAGGATTGAAAAAGATGATAAGGCCCTTTCGTCAGGAAGACGCGGTACCGGGTAAGTACGGTTGGGGAAGGGCTCTCCCAATCGATAGTTCCACACTGAGTGGCTAATGATCCGGAGAGTCCTGTCGAGAGATAACGCGTAGATAGTAGGGTGCCACTAATAAGCTCTAAGGACGAAGCTGAGAATGGTATGTCTCGACACAGGGCACACAGGACTCACAGGACTCTCAACATCACCACGCAGCTAAGACAATGCCAAGATGATGCGTCGTGTGCCCACTGTGCTCTCATTTTCCTCCATTTCCTCCTTCGCCTCCTTCGAAACTCTTGAAAGCCTTCTCGAAAGCACGAAAAGACGATGAGAGAACCAACACAGAGTTCAAAATCTCATGAATTTGGCCATGTTGAAGACCCCTGGTGCGTCGTATCTGAACAGGGAGCGCACACAATCGCGATGGTGGAAAATTCGAGACTGCAGAAGGAACAAGAGGTTCTTCGCATCGCCGCTGATACCTTGGCACAGATGAAGAGTGGATTAGTGATCTTTGACCCACGCGCTTCTGCCACTTACGATTTTGTCCAATTATTTGTTTTTCCGACCTCTCCGCTTCCATCGACATGCGAAACCGCGTCAGCGGGTGATAAACTCCCGAAAGTGCGTTAATTGTTGCTAATAGAGGCACAATGGAGACGGCGGAAGATGGCGGAGACGTTGCTGTTGAACGTTGAGTTGCAACTTGCTGACAGTTGCCGTTCTCCATCTTTGTTTGTTCCAGTTATTTTCCGGCAGCTCTGATGACTCATTGATGATCTGAACATCTCGGCAGCCCAACACGGCCCGAGCAACTCGAACGGCGAAAATAGGCGCCCACGGCTGGGCATTCAAGGTATTCTGGTCAATTTTGCCTCCTCAAGGAGCCTCAAGGCCTCAAACTCGATAAATCGATTGGTTTTAAGTCCAGTCATATCAGCAAAATTCGGGAATCAGCTTTAATTTTAAATATTTAGATTCTCCAGATAAAGACAATATACATTTTTACACAGCGTCAAACTACTTACGTTTGAGCATACACAAGATGTTACAACCGCCATTTAGCAGTCAGCAGGGATGTCGTTGTTGTCCGTGTACGTGCCGGACACAGCGTTAATACCTAGGCCGCGGCTGGCAAAGGCCCTCCAGAGCAAGCACCTGTTGGCACTATCGTACCTGTTGGCATCAGCTTGGATCCATGCAGCGCGAGCGTTGACGACTGAGGGGGAAATAATGACGTCAGAAACGCAGAATGCACGGTCAACCAGCCGAGGAGACTCACATGTGGGGTTGCAGGGTTGTAGTGCAAGGGCGTCGAGGAACAGGTGGAGGTAGACCACGTTGCCTTCTGTGCCTTCCGGGTTGGTCCTCGCGGTTTCAGACCAGCCGTACTCGTCGACTAGAGCAGCATGGACGTTGTGGAGGGTGTTGGCCCAGATCTCGCCAATTCCTGTGGCCACAGTAAAGATCGGAAACCTAAAGAGTGCGACGATACTCACTGTGAACGGCGGTGATTCCCCGGATGGTAGCATACGTTTGAGGGTTAACGGTGCTGGAAAACACAAATTAGTACGCAGCCGTCGAAATCACTTTGTTGGTACGTACGAGCTCCTGGAGTAAGGCCGCGTCCTGATACCAGCGGGGTTGTTCGTCACGTAGTCGCCGAGGACGTAGTCCTTGATCTCTGGAACTTGCTCAGTCCAGCTAAATTCGACATTTTAAGTCCTCTTCGCCTAGTCAAATAAATTCAAAAAAGAAGACGAACTCAGCAAGAGCGTCTGACCAACCCTCGCCAAGACCGCGAGATTCGGTGGTCTGCAGGCAGCGAGCGGTACCTCCACCAGTCAAACGGTTGGTGATGCCATGTGTCATCTCATGAACGAGGATGTCGTTCTCGAGAGATCCGTCGCGTTGAGGCTGTACGTGCGCAGCGTTGAGTATAGATGCAGCTGCAAAAAAGGAAGAATACTTACAGAGGTCTGCGTCCAGATATACATGCGGGCAGTTCCTGATTGGCCACTGCAGAAAAGGGATCGATAAAATAGAAACATAGGGTAGACGATGACACTTACTCAGCAGGGGTGGCGAAATTGGCGTTGTTGGTGCCGGAGGCGTCCTGGACGGACACCCTGACGCGGTCATTGGCCGCACCGCCCTTGTCGAAGTTGTCGTTCTGGAAGTTGAACGCCGCCTCGGTGAAGCCGTAACGGTATGTGAAGTCGTGCACAGTGTTGATAATGTAGAACGCGTTCGTGCGGGCAGAGTCGAGGTTCGCAGCCACGGCAGGCTGGAGAGCGATGTCGTAGGGGTAGTCGAAGTTGAGAGTGGCAGAGCTCTGCGACGTCAGCCCAGTGTCTGACGTCTTGTACGCGACGACGTTGTTGCCGGAGGTGGTGACGGACGAAGCGGTGCCGATCGTGTGCCAGCCGGAGGGGGAAGCAAGGTCATCCTGGGGATCTACAAGCGTCTCTTGGCCCTCAGGAAGAGCCCTCTTGTGAATAGGAAGGACAGTGTACTAGATCACAGAACTCATTAGTTTGATAGCGGATACTTCGGAGGAAAGACGGCTTTACCGAAGCGTCGGCGACATAATCCGTCGCGGAGAGGATCTCGCCAGAGTGCGCGTCGACGTAGACTTCGTACCAGCTGTTCACTTCCTCGTTTTGGACTTGGATGGTGTGCACAAGGGCAGCTGAGCCGTCGTCTTGCGCGAGGTATTCCAGGCCGACGGGGAACCCGTTGTACTTCCCGTCAAAGGCGGCTTCGACCTTGGAGATGACGGAGGAGGCAGCAACAGTAGGACGGGTTGATGCGAACCGCTCTAGGTAGGGGAGGCTGTCAGAAAATGAATTCGGGCGGACTCTGTTTCAATCACTTACGGGGTTTGACGAACGACGAGCCAAAGGACACAACCTTGTCGTTCTTCCAGGCCACGTTCGCGACGGCGTTGATGAAAGGAACTCCGTCCTGAAAAATTAGACTTTTAGAGACGACGAGCGATGCTTCGGCCGACCGGAACGCACATGATATTGCTTGACGTAGGCGAACTTCTCATTCCTGGCCGTGAATCCGCTCTTGAAGCCGACAGAGCTGGCATCAACACCGAGCCGTGATTGAACGAAGGCGAGTGCAGTAGAGTTCAGGTCCGTTGGCGCGCGAGCCTCAATCGAGACGTCGGTCTCAAGCCCAGTTCCAAAGGTCTGGCAACAGGTGGCTGTTAGTTACTAAGAGACGGGTTCGGATGTAGAAGACGCACCTCAAACGTAGAAGCGGGATGGAATACATCGACCTTGAAGTCGCGGCGTACGTGGTGGACATGACGAGTACTCAAAGAGGGTTGGATGTCGCGCTCCTGGATGGCGTTCGCCCAGGACGCGTACGCGATGGCGAGGAATACAGAGGACAAGAACGTCTTGGTGGCGAACATCGTTCACGTAGGGCGTTCGGGAGGGTGGAAACCGAAAGATATCCTGCTGTTGCATCGCTTGCAGACGTTGCATTTATAGTTATCGCTTGTGAGTAGCACATGGATACGATTGGGATGATCTTTCCGTCATGCCCATCGACGCATTGGTGAGATTGCGTGCTAGACGCAACAGAAGTGCTCGGACGTCTGGATTTACAGCCTCGGATGACAAAGGATGCTTCGCCATGTGTATTTGGGCACATACACGGCCAGCGAAACAGCGCTATCTGGCTTGATGTGGTCAGAACACTCGTGCAACGCGACCATTAGAACATACTTTTGGCTAAGATAATCCAACAAATTCGTCGTCCCAAGCCGAAGGGGGGGTAAGGCGATAACCAGAAACTGGACGAGGCATATGGTCGTCTGCTGTCATTGACCGCATGTACAAAAATATCTTGCCAGGCGTAGTCTTTCGTCTTCGAGGTCGATGCCAACATGTAGAGAAGAACTTGGCCTCTTTCCAATAGTTTTAACCTCGTGGTCCGGTGAAAGAAAGCTTCTTTGATTTTGGTCACAGTACAGACCTGTGCAGACATGCATGGTCTGTCGCAACGCCAGGTGATGTGGGGAACGTCGGTGATAGGTCTAGTCGTTCCTATGACACGGCTATAGAAGGTTCCGATAAAGTATTAGTGGTGAGGTAGAGACCTCACCTTTATCGATCCGTGAGGCTGAGCGTGCGGGGAGACGAGCATTGGCTTGGGGAACCTCGTCAAGAAGCTGGTCGCGTTATCACCACTGCCTTTCCAGTGGGGAACTTTCCATCGGTTTCTGCACATGAGAACTGGGGAGGAAGCCCACCTGCCATGCAGCTAAGCTATTGCCAAGCTCTCTGCGCGCTCTGAAACCCTCCGTACGGTGAATATATTCTTCGGCAACCGTAGGACGTTCTGAACAGAAAAGATCAGTTCAGTCAAGTTGGCAGGTCCTAGCTTCAGGCGGAACAAGGTCAGCTGTTGATGCTGGACATTGGACCCTAATCTCACCTCAATCGACTCTTGTCTGTCATTATACTATCCGGGATGACCATGTTATATGGAAGACAAGAAGGCGGATCGGATTCCGGAAAGGGCCGCCCATATTTGCTTTTGGTTAGCACCTCTTTTGAATCAAACAAACAACGGAGCCGAACTTGCTTCACTCCTTCGACTTCAACATTCAACAATTTTCGACTCTCGAAGCTTGAGCTCGAAGACGAATTATCCAGAAGGGTACCACCTCCTTTCCTTTATGCTTACTCTTCGAATCTTCTACGAAATGGCTCTGGTTACAGCCCTTGATTCTTCCCGACTATCTGTTCTCATTGAACGACGTCACCATAAATGGGACATAACGCTGCTAGTGGAACGCTAGGTCTAGGGTTTAGTCGAACTTCCAGACGGCTTTTCAGGCGACTTTCTCTCCCTTTACGACCCTGCTGACTACAAAAAAGGAAAAAAGATAATCTTTCGTCGACTATCAGGACCCCGCAGCATTTCTCAGGGTTTATCAATCTCGGCTGCAGATTTTCGACCGTCATAAATTAGCGTTTCTACCCCTGTCGCGGGATCTGGCTTGCGTTGATCCCTGACTATAGGCGCTTTCCGAAAATGGACAAAGCGCAAACTACCTGCCATCGGCAGGATCTCGATCTAGGGCCAGCTCCTCGGCACGGATTTTCAAGTGGCTGTATTTTCGACCACCTTCGAGAGGGTACTCACTAGTGTCAAGGGCAAAATTACTCGAAAAGGCAGGTTTAATTCCGTGAGGGCACCCTGCCAGTCACCCCCTACAGCCGACATAGCCAACTTTTTGCCATAGGCAGACATGCTCAAATTCACGTCAACAATGGACACCCTTCAGTGGCTCGTTTACCCCTGTCTAGCTTGCGTTCGCGGATTGTGGGAACGCCCATCAGTGGCACCGGGCCACAACTTGTATAAGGCGGGAGATTATTCCCATCGCCTCTCTTTATGGCTTCCAACAACGACTACGAGTTCGACCCCAATGAGATGACGCCGACTCCCACTCCGGTGTCGCTCTCATCGTCTTATTCCCGCCCATTCCTAGCACCATATCTTCAATACGCCCTCTATTCCGTTCCCGGAGCACCACAAGTTGACGCCATCGATCCAGAGGTCGCCGCTGCCTACGCTCGACTGCCGCGGCTGTCGCTCGAGGTCATCGACAAGATTGTTGAATATGTCGATGTCCCAGAAGCCATGACATTCGCGCATCTATCGAAGCAGCTCGTTCTCATCGGCCGCAAACGCATGCTGCGCGATGTGGCCATCCACTACCGACACCAATACGGAGAACGATCGATGTCAGAGAAACTGCTCGATATGTTGAAGTTGGACCCGAGATATGCTGGGTATATTCGTCATTTCGAAGTGTACGACGTGGTTCGCAATCTTCGAGGCTTGATCGAGGCCGCCCAAGGGGGATCCCTGTGGGGCGACGAGGAATTTGAAGACACCGCAGCTACCCTGGCTCTCAAGAAGCAACACGAGGTGTCTCCTGGGTGGATGTTCCACGACGACGCGCTTGCTGAAATTATGGTGCTCCTCCACGACGTCCAATCCGTTGTCCTTCAGTTCAGGGGTTACTCCTTCGACGTCGAGCTTTACAATCGGCAATATCCAGACGCCTTGGAACACTTGCTGACAATCCCAACCATTCAGAGCTTCAAAATGCGGGGAATGGCGAACTTCCCGCTCTCGCAGCTTCAACGAATGAATTGCCTCCATACATTCTCCGTCTGGTCCTGCTCATTCTCAAGCTCCGAGAGTTCTGTCTTTTGTGGCCCGGAAATAAAGGCCTTGCTCAAGAACTGCAATGTTGCAAATGTGAACGATCCCGAAGGCCACTTCTTGGGATATTTGCAGGATAGGCGGTGCACTCTCGATTTTGGTTGCCTACAGAACCTTGTCGTCGATATTAGGAGCGCTCATGACATCCCCGTTGTCGGATATATCATGGACGCCGCCGCTGATGCGCTCGATCATTTCCAGCTGTCCACCAAATATTTATACGACCGTCCAGAGGGTATGTACTTCTGTCGCGAACATATATCTTCATCGTCTGACCCATCCGCTATTTGCAGAAAGCACGATTCCTTCCATTGGAATACCGTTCACATCACTCGGCCTTTCCAACCTTAAGTTCATCCGCTCTCTTTGCCTCCGTCTCAATTTCCGTCCAAAACTCGGCATCGACGAAATTGAGTGGTTCCTTCGAAGCATGGAGGCTCTCCCATGCGGTAACCACCTCGAGGAGCTAGAGCTTATTTTGGACATGGCTCACGATAGCGATGGAAGCGACCGTCAAGACCTGAAAGACTATGAACACTGGCCGCGCTGGGAGGACATCTTCCTCGCGCAGAACCTTTCCGGTATCACCTACCTTAAGATCGTCATTTCGTCGGCGTACCAGGAGTGTTTCTATTACAACTACGACATCTCTTGGCCCGGCGCGTGCATCAAGTTACCTCGCTTGAGGGCAAAGGAAGGTCTCGAGCTAGTTTTAGACGAGATTTGGGACATGACAATTAAGCAGCCGAGGCTTGTCCCGACGGGTAGTTTCCAGCTGTGAGGATTGTATTTTGATCATCTATTGGCAATAAACTTGTTCAGGTTCTATCATGGATGTTTGTTATGTAGTCCCCTGCGCGATGCTTTTACACGAGGCCGTTCCCGGATTAGACCGCCGTAATGTGACCGTGGACCCTCAAGGCATGAACCTTGGGGGCCGAGATTCTTTTACGTTAAGAGTCTTCTGACCGTGAGGTTGCCATAAAATTAGCCCTGGCACCTGTGAACGTTTCTCCCACCCTTTCTTCTGCCCCTTCTTCTTCATCAGACCCGTGCACACCAGCTGGGCCTTCAAGGATGCCTATCCCTCATATTTGTCAAACCTGCGGCCAAACCTTTACGCGCTTGGCTGTCCTCCTCCTCCACGCTCATTTTTCTCAACACGTCGCCAACCCTTTCTTTTGCATTTTGTGCAATTTATCTTTTCGCGACGACCATGGCCAGCAGTCGGTGAGAGCCTACTTTGGGCCTTCATGGCTTCCATTGACGGCCTCTTTTTGGCTTAGCACACGCGCGCAAAGCATCCCGCTCTGGCGGCTCTTGCGGACGGAGACGAGTCCGAGTCCGAGTCCGAGTCCGAGTCCCACTTAGACGGACATGGCGATAACACTGGTGCTGACGAGAATGTGTGTACGATGTGCAAATTCACCACTGAGGACATCATTCGCTTCAACGATCATCTGAAACGTGCCCATAACTGGTGCTTTGAATGCTCGAAGGGATTTGCAACAGCCGGTGACCTCGCTCGTGTAAGCGAGTTCGATCGTTGGGCGCTTCTCACTGACTGACGCGGATTAATAGCACGTCAGTTCCCTCGCACATGCCCCACGCACAATGTCTTGCCCCAGTGGATCCAACTGCGAGTGTAGATTCAAAAGTGCTTCTGGCATTGCTCACCACATGGAGAACGGCTGCCATATGGACCGCCATCAAGTTACACGCAGAGTAAAAGCTATGGACAAGAACAACGTCATCTCAATCGATTGTCGCATCGAGGGCCCCGAATTGAATGGGACGACAAAGTTCATTGCGACGGAAGATTCGTTCGACGGGCAGCATTATGTATGTTTCCTTTGTCAAAAGAAGTGTCGTAGTCTCGCTGGACTCAACGCGCACTTGAACTCGGCCGCGCACGACGCGTCCGAGTTCAAGTGCCCGAGGTGTCGATCGGAATTCAAGATAGTTTCAGCACTCACGCAGCATCTCGAATCGCGTGCATGCGCACACCGGGCTGGGGCCATAGGAAGCGCATCAGCTGACGTCGAGAGCTATATCCAACAGCTCACTGGCAGATTCCGCCAGCTCCATTTCTGAGAAAGCGGATCGGTGAGTCGCTTCTCATACTGTTAATTTCATGCCTCTTAACGAAGTCCAGGAGGCTGTAATAAGGTTCAACCATGCCCGAGTGGGCGTGATTGACTCATATTCCAGCCTTCGTACTCCGTGCCGCCTGCCAAGTTTACCCAATGGACCTATGGACGATAACGAAGGTTAACAATGCCATGATAACTAGCTAGTTTTTCGGTACATTTTCTTGATATACGACTAGAAATAGAGATGATTTGTGAATTCCATAAGCCAGGGTTCCTTTACGTTAGGTGTCTTCTGACGGTGTGATAAAAGCAGTGGCATCGGGTCGCATCCTCCCACAGGCCTTCTGATCCCCCTCATCCTCTCCCATCGATATCGCCGTCCATCTTCCAGTATGTCTGTTCCCCACTCCTGCCTTACATGCGGTCAAAATTTCGTGACCGTGAATCTTATGCTACTTCATGTGCATTTTTCTCGTGGCCATCTCGTCAACCCGCTCTTTTGCGTGTTGTGTAACCTGTCCTTCCAAGATCATGCAGCCTGGCAGCTGGTAAGCTACGCTTGAATTTTTGAATCCTTTCTCCTTCCAAGTCTGATCTCAAGGACCGTGCCCTAGCATCAGTATTCAAACCACCCTCAACTGCTCACGGCTTCTGTTCTAGCTGAAATTCCACTTAGCACCCCACTTGCCGCCAGCGACGGACTTGAACCCTCAGGCTCTCCCATCGACTCCGATGCCAACGCAGGGATTGATAGGAAAGTCTGCGTGTTGTGTAATGCTGCCTATAGAGATATCTCCCTGTTGAATTCGCATCTCGAGACTGTCCATCACTGGTGCTTCCTTTGCTCAAAAGGATTCAAAACTGCAGAGAGCCGCAGCCAAGTACGACTATTCGTTGTTTAATGCTGATTTATCCTCGAACCTGATTATCTATTATTTAAGCATGACGAATCCCTTGCGCATGTCCCACGAACGCTTCGTTGTCCCATCGCGGAGTCTAACTGCAGATGCAAATTCAAAAGCGCCTCTGGAGTCGCACACCATCTGGAAAACGGACGACACATGAATCGACATCAGGTAACCCACGCCGTGAAAAGCATGGACAGGAACCACATTATTTCCATCAACCACCTACTCAGTGACGCGCCGAAGACAACGACTACCACGTTCATCGCAACGCATGACTCCTTCGATGGCAAACATTACGTATGTTTCCTCTGCCAGAAGAAATTTCGATCGCTCGGCGGGCTCAACGCGCACCTGAACTCGGCAGCGCACGACGCTTCCGAGTTCAAGTGCCCGAGGTGCGAGTCGGAGTTCAAGATTGTGTCAGCACTCGCACAGCACATTGAATCGCGTGTATGCGCCCATCGCGCTGCTGCTATAGGGAGTGGATCAGAGGAGGTCGAAAACTACATTATGCAGTTTCCCGGAAATTTTCGTCAGCTGCGATTCTGAGGGTATGAGGAGGTAAGTAAAACTTCATCGGTTAATTTTATACCTCCTGACGAAGTTCAGGAGGCTGTAATATGGTTCAACCACGCTCAGGGTGGCGTGGTTGACTCGTATTCCAGCCTTCGCACTCTGCCTTGGCCCAATGGGCCTACGGGTGACAACGAAGGTAGCCTTCCTTTAACAAAGCCATGATAACCAGCTAGTTCGTTGGTCCATTTTCTTGATATACGACTAGAAATAGAGATGATTTTCTGAACTGCACTACTCGTCGGTGACTTGATCCATTCGCGGCGTCTTCGCCCCTAATTCTCGGTTATCCTTATTAATAACGTGACAAATGGGGCATCTTCGCTATTTGGAAGTGAGCGGAAATTCGGAATGGATTTGTCACAGCCTCTCATGTCCCGCCACCATCATCTTTCCTCCATGGGCGCTTTGAGACGACTCGTATTTTCCAGTTAGCGACGTCCCTTCCCCCCGTATTGTGCCCGAGTACGCGATATGTCTCCAAACCCAACACAGTCGCGAACAGCTGCGAGCATCCTTTGCAGCTGTCTGTTCACGATTTTCCTTTCTGCATGGTTCGCCGTTCGCCCTAATATCTCAACGCCGAATGCCTCCTGGACACGATTAACATTGGAGAAGTCGAGAGTTTTCGTTTGGACGCTCCTCTGTCCAGAGCTGATGTTGATGTGGGCGCTTCAGCAATGGTATGCAGGACGCACAATTGTGGACTTAGTTCCAGGTAAGTCCCGTCTCCCTTGTTTTTGTGAGTGCTTGCTGATATCATTTAGGCCGCGGATGGACGACTGTTCATAGCCATTTCCTTCAAATGGGTGGATTAATTCTATACAAGGACGGGCGGCCGTCGCAAGCGCTGTGCACTAAACGGCTCTCAAAGCTGTTAGAGTCGGGAGCTGTGGATCCCCCCAACGTATCTCGCACAGAGATCCAGGATAAGAGCAAGCTGAGTCCATTCCTGGTCGTCCTTGTGCTCCTACAAGTGGGGTGGTTTCTCGTCCAATCCGGGGCCAGATTGGCCAACCGACTTCCGTTGACAGCGCTAGAGTTCGAGACGTTTATGCTGCTCGTGCTGAACGGGGTGCTGTTGGCAGCTTGGTGGGACAAACCGCTGGATGTCGCAACGCCTGTTCGCGTCGACCTCAAGTTCGAGATACCGAGGGAGGAGTTAGAAGAACCGTCAGAACAGGACCCGGATTTTCACCGTGAGAAAGCTTTTCACAAGAGGATCAAATATGCTTTACGAGCCCAAGGAGCGTTAGGGCCCTATCCCTCCATCCCCGACCCGCCTCTCCTCCGCCTTTTCACATCTTTCGTCGTTCGACCGGTATTAGTCATCTCCATCGCGGTCGTCAGAGAAGTCGTCAACCTCTTCGACGATGACGACGTACTTGAAGGCTCGCTTGCAGTGCCGGTGTACTACGTCTCGCCTCTTACAGATGGTGGAAATTCGGCTGCGGTCTTTTTCATCATATCAGTCGTTTTCGGTATGGGTTTTCACGGCCTTCACTGCTTGTTGTGGAACTCGGTGTTCCCAAGCCAGGCGGAGGCCTTGCTATGGCGGGTAAGCTCCATCGTGATCGCAGGGGTTCCTGGGATGGTCCTGTTCATCTTTTTGGTGATATGCGGGTTGGTAATATTCGTATCGGATGCCATCGTGGATGCTATACCAACCATGCTGTGGGGGTACGGTGCAGTCCTGTTTCTTTGGATTCACGCCGCTGCACGTCTTGCGATTCTCGTTGACGCTTTTCTTTCCTTACGATCTATGTCGCCAAGACTGTTGGAGGAAATTTCATGGACTGCGTATATACCTCATTTTTAATTCTGCCTAGTAAATCATAACTTAGTCGTTGCACACTACATCTCCGCCACCTCCGGCGAAGGATCAAATAATTTCCCTACTGGTGAGCCAGCCCCATTGCCGAGTCTAAGTAGGTACTCTATTCACCCTCATTCGGATTTGTCTATGAGAGTATGATTTTGAGAGCAGGAGGCTACAATGTGAGTACTAAGTTCAAGGTTCAGGAGAATCATCTGCGCCCGAGAATCATTGGAGTTGGTGCTGGGGCCAATGGCGAGCCATCAAATAGACTTGGTCTGCAGGCGAAAGTTGGCGAAACAAGGTTTAAATTGAGGTATGTAGGTTGGCGCTCAAACAGTAGCATTGACCAGTATTTGCGTAGCATCGCGGAGAGACCCAACAAGTTAAGAAGTCGTTTTGGACTGTAATAACTTCAACTGACAGAAGATATTTGAGATATACTTAGGGGCTTATAACTTCAGTGAGTGATAAGATAAGATTTTCCGCCTCCGGGCTAATCCGGGAATCCATCCAATTTCCCACGGATTGTCATCATCGTCGGAAAAGTTCTGAGCAAGGTTGCACACCGCCTCCACCACCAAAATGCTACCAGCGTCGACGCTCAGACACTCTTTAACCCGCCAGACACTCAGGCAGCGCACGTTGGCGTCAAGACGCTTCGCCTCGACGGAGTCGACCACCCAGCAGAAGGCACAGGATGTTCTGGCTGCTGCTCAGAAGAACGCGAGCAAGGCTTTCGAGAGCGCAAAAAAGCTCCTGGAACCCCTCGGAGAGAAGGCTGGACAACTTCTTGGATGTGCGTACCCTTATCTTCTCGCACAGCGGTGACGCGACATGTAGAGGTGGTTGTTCGGACTGTCACGTTACCGCACCGGCAGTGAGCTGGAAGGACCGAGAGGCTCATATTTTGCGGTTTATAGCCTACAAGCAGCCCCTCCTGTACAACCTGTCCGTGGCAAAGGAGATATTTAAGCAAATATACGTCCGCGAAGGTCTCCAACCACCATCACTGGCTACCGTCAAGGAGGCATATTCGTCAATTTGGGCACAAGTCAGCAACCCTGCCTTCGCGGGGAATTTGATTAAGAGTGGTGACCTGGGACGTGTTGGTATTTATGGTCTGCAAGCTTATGGCATCTTCAAGGTGCGTAGCTGGCGCCTGAAGCCTGTGTCGGAAAACTCAATATTTTTCACTTTCAGATTGGCGAAATTGTTGGCCGCCGAAGTCTTGTTGGCTACAAGATTCACGATTAGATTTTCGCTGTGGACAATTAGTCGATAATCAATATACATCACCTAGATTCGTCTTCAACCCCCTACTGCTCGCCCGACATGGCACGAAAGAACGATTCTAGACTCCCCCTTTCGTCCTCACTTCTTGGCATCCTCTGGAGTCAGGGTTGAACGCGTCCAAAGCCAAGCTGCACAACGTTGAGGCTGCTGAATTTCCTCTGTTCGCTCCCCCAGTGCCCGTCTTGTTTTGCTGAACTTGTTAGTTCTGTACAGTCGATGAAGACGCGGTCCTCAACAGCAAGTAGATCTCGTAACGGTTACGATTATGTGTGCTCGCACATCACCCTAGTCCAATTCATTGCTGGCTCTTGTTTCGAATGCCGATGGAAAGCCTGTCGGCGACGAAAGCAAGATGCCAGGTTCTGTCCACGAATAGTTTCCGACAATGGCAACTTCCCGACTTTTGGTGGCGTTTTCTTTCTTCGACACGGCTCATCCAGCCACGCTCTTCTCTCACAGGTTCAATTTCGACCGTTCAACCTCAGCAGATTTCAGTGTGCCCAAAGTCGGCAGTTTCCGGTTCCGTGGCCCGACGTTGAGCCGAGGTCAGTGTCAGTCCTCCAATCATCCCTCCCGAAGCATAGCTAACCTTCGATTTAGAACAAGCTCTTACACTATGTTGTTGTATTCAAGAGAACAGGTTGACCGACTGAAAATGCGACGTCAACATTTCGGTTCGTTCGGTCGCCCGGAGACGTTGTTCCCTTTTTGGATCGTCTTTGTGCGGCGAAGGCGCCTTGTACTTCCGGTCTATATATTCGGTGCTGGATTTTAGAATGACTCTATATCTTCACAGACCTTATCTGCACAGTTTCAATACTCTTTCAAAATGGCCTCCTTCTCGTACTCCAAGATGGATATTTGCTCCGGTACGTGTCATCTATGCTTCACTTCCACAGTTCAATTGACCTCTCGATAGGAGCAATGGCCGACCTTTCCTTTACATTTTCTGTCGTACGCGTCGCTCCAAAAGCCGAAGAGGCCCACCAAAGCAGCAGGCAGTCACCAATCTCTCGATTACCTGTCGAACTACTGTGCGGCATCTTCCATAAATACGTTGAAATCCCTTCCGGAAAACCGTGCATTGACCCTGATCGTTACTCCACTGGACCGCGAGTATCGCGTGCGTCGCACACGGACCCCAGCCTGCTCACCCAGATCTGCTCGCACTGGAGAAGCATCGCGCTCAACCTTCCTACCCTTTGGTCAACCATCTTCATCCGACAACCCAAGCAGAGCCAGCTCGAGCTTACCAGACTCTGGCTCGAGCGGGCCAAAGAGGCTCCGCTGAGTCTTGCGATTTGGCAAACACCAGTAGCCACCGAGATCGACGCAGAGGCGGCCTGGGAGATTCTTTCGGAGTTCGTCGCAAGGTCCGACCAGTGGAAGAAGATCGACTTCCAGCTCCCTTCCGCTGTTATCCTCCCTTTCCACCAAATGATGCAAGACCGCAAGTGTGACAACCTAGAATCGATAGATTTTCACGCCACAGAAGTCGTCCACCCCGGGTTAGTTATGACATCCCGGGAGAACCGATGGGACGACCAACTAGAAGACTTGTGGAAGACCTTCCTCTCCTCTCCGTCGTTGAGTGATGTCACATGGCGTCGCCTTCCACCAGGTGGGCCACCGTCCGATACCGTCTTCAGTCATCTCACTTCAGTCAACATCGCGTTCGACATCAACGTGGACGACTTCCTGCGCATTCTCTCCCTCACTCCTAACCTCCAACGAGCTCAGGTAGCTCTCGCCATTCCTTCTTTGCAATCCTCTCCTTCATCTCCGCTTTCACTCAAGTCTTTACACACGCTGCAACTCTCGACCAGACTCAAGCTCTCAGAAATTTTGCCCAAAATTACTGCACCATCCTTGACGAACCTCAACATCGTCGTCGATGAATCCATCGCGTCATGCAGCACACTCAACCCGCTCCAAGATTTCCTTCAAAGGTCACGTTGCCGACTGACGACCTTCACTCTCGTTGACAGAAATATCCCATCCGAAGCTGTCGAGTCGTCCCTCGATTTTCCTGAACTTCAGTCCCTTACCTACCTGCGTCTGGAGGGGAAGCTGCCCGAGAAGGCTGCCAGTCATTTGCTCGAAACGCAAAACGGGTCATATACGCGTATGCCTCTCCTTCAACACATTTACGTTGGCACCGCTTGGGCCCGTCTGGTTTCGTCGCGTTGGCATTCCCTTCCCCGTGACCAGCCCGACGACTGCGAGAAGATGGAGAGGTTTACCAGGTGCTCCAATCGGTTCCATACCTCTATGGACCACGAGTTCCAGGCGATGAAGGATAGAGAGCTACCTATCTAGATGGTTATATTCCTCCAGATTTGCAGATACCCTCTTCATGTACACTATAGCTTTCTATAATTCCCTTATAATTCATTCAAACCTAAGATGTTCACCTCCCGGACCGCGGACTGGTGGCCCAGTGGCCCAACGAGATGTCGGAGCTCAAATCTGCCATCAAAAGACAAAGAAAGCACGTGATGATCCCAATTCGGAGACTACTCAAAAGCGCTCAGAGTCAGAGGCATTGTGCCACTTTACTTCTGTCCCCGTATCCCTCGTCGAAATTATCAGGCAGAGAAGCTTTTAATCGCCTACCCATCTCAATTACCGACTGGTCCAATTTACAGACGCTTAGGCCAGTGCAGGGCTCTTTCCCAGACTCCTTTGCGCCACATTCGTAGGACGTCGACATCGAGGACCCATTCAAGTCCTCACAGAAGACGGATAACTTCAGAATTCTGGGAGAGTATACCGACAGAGACCCTTACTATTGTAACTATTTTTTCCTTACCTGCCGTCAATTGACTGACGAATTTTGGGCATCCGCAGAACCAACATCCGGTTGCAGCTACTTCTACTATCGACAATCCTGAACGTAGTTTTCTCGTCAAACGCCCTCCTTTACAAAAAATGCCTGTAATTTACTCAAAGGGACCGACAGCCCAGCAATTATACGAAGAGATTGCTGCTGAAAACAATATGAGAGAAGTCGTTGCAAGTATCTTGCGGGTGAGCACGACGGATGCCACTGTTTCTAGTTTAGTTTCATGCTCACAGTTATGTAGGGAGTTTTTGAGGAGGAGGTCAATTTTGCCCTTGTTTCGGACGGGAATATCAGCGTCCCCAACGCCCAACGCCCAACCACTAGGCGCCTCAGTAACGAGGCCCCCATGTGCGTCTTTGACGACCCGCTCGCAGATTACGGCGTACTGGCACCATCTATCGACCTCGTCAGAAGGTCAAGGTATCCTACTAGTACCTTCAGTAATCTCCGCGGGATGGCCCGCTTACGCGCCATCGCACCTCCCGCCATCGTCACTGATGTGCTCGATGTCGAGTCCTTCATGGAACTGGCATGCATATCTGTCGACCCGGCCCCAATTACCACATCAGGAGTTGAGCCACAAGTTATCGCCTCAACCGTAGTTCAAGAATTACAGGAGGTTGGTGCAATAGGAGCACAGGCGATGGTGGGCGTCGCTTTGCCGGCCACTCCACCTGGTGCGGCAATTGTCGAGGCACAAAAGAGCGGGAGGTCTCCGCCAGACTAGAGTGGGGACTAGCTGGGTTTTTTAATATATTAGGGTAGCTCATAACATGCGTTAGTTATATGCACCGGTATCTTTTACAGACTGACAGCCTGTACTGTTTTCCGCTGTCTTTGTCTAGGCCGTTCCTAGTCCAAAGGCTATCAACCTGTACTAAAGTGTATTCTTACTTCAGATTAATGGCTACAATTACATCTTCCTGACTTGGCACAATGGCACAATTTCAAGACGTACACAACAATGTTCTTTCAGTTACCGGTAGGATATCTACGAATGTAAGTCTTTCATCCAAAGAAAACACGTATCCAAATTCGGGGGAGTGGTTGAAGACCCTCAGAGGCATTGTGCCACTTTACTTCTGCCACTAGTGCACACCTACCGTCGGTATCATCAGTCTGAAGTCAGGTTATTCCTTTATTCATCTTGACTACCGACTGCTCCAATTGAAAGACGCCTAGGCCCCCACAGGAATCCTCCCCAGACTGCTTTGCGCCACACTTTTAGGCCCTCGACACCAAGAGTTCGTTAGAAGCCCCACAGAGGGCTGTAACCACAGAATACAGCGTTAGTCTAGTGTCAAAGGCGCTTTCCATTGTGATTATTTTCTCCTCGCTCATACTCAATGAACTGATGAATTTCGGGCGTCCGCAGAGCCCACCTCCCTGTGATTAACTTTCCGCGATCAGCATTCATAAAAATACTTTAAAGCTCCAGCGGCTGTCTGTAAACACCATGCCGGTCATCTACACCCAATTTAAAGGACCCACTGCCCAACAAATTTACTGAGAGATGCAAGAGATTTCCGCAGAGTTGACGATGAGAAAGGTCGTTGCAAGCATCTTAAGGGTGAGCACCATCTACCGTGCTCTCGAACTCCTTTTCATAATCAGAACTTGATACAGGGAGTTTTTGGCGACGATGAAGACATGTTCTATGTTGCCGACCAAGAGAATACGTGCCCGGCCGAACGACTGACGACCAGGAGGCTGAGCGACGAGGCACCAATATTCGTCTTTGACGATCCTCTTGCTGACTATGGAGTGCCTCCCCCTACTGCCACATCCTTGGTGAGGTCGCGGTCACCTCAATCCCAAAACAACTTGCGTGGCATGGCTCGTCTACGCGCAATCGCACCACTAGCCATCGTCACCGACATTCTTGATGCCGAGTCTTTTGTGGATCTCGCAGGCGTCTACTTAGACCGCGACCGAGAGGAGACTACACCTTTCATCACTATGTCTGCCACTGACGCTGCTCGAGACCAGAAAGTCGACACACCAGAAGCTCCCGCAACGGTATGCGTCACTTCGCCGGGTATCGCGCTCGCCGGGGCGCTATCTGGACCAAGGAGTAAGGGTTCTCCGGCGCCTGACTCGACTAAGGACCACCAGGCTTTCTTGGGCATCTTAAGGTAGATCATATGAGGACGCATTTAGATATGCACGCTTTTCCTCGATGACCTACAGAAGCCCACAATACTTCATTGCCTTCTGTCGAGAAGGGAGGCAGTTGAAAGATTACCACTTGTACAGTAGTGTAATACATTTTCAGTTCAGGACTCCAATTCTTATGCTACTAGTTGGTATGACTGTACAATTCGAAGAAGGAATCCCTACATCCATACACGACGATGTTCTTTCGCTAGCGTATTTACAAATGTGACTTTCGACCTAATCCTACAACGTTTGGTGTCCATGGCTCGAGTACAAAACAAAGAGTGTAGATCCACAACAGTACGACTGAGTGGTGGCAGGGTGGGGATGTACAAGTGGAATATAGAACTTAGGATTACAACGTCCAGCGTCCTTGCGGGCATTACCGTCCGTCTGGGTTAGTGAAACCCGGTGATATACAGATTTGTGACATCAAAAAAGAAAGAAAGGGACGTTCAATATTGTCCGAAGAGGTGGAGGAAGTCGAAGGTGAACACGAAGAGGGAGAAAGCAGACGAAGGTTACAGGTGAACGAAGCAAAGAGCACAAAGAACAAGACAAACGAGAAGAGACCAACCAAGAAAGGAATAAGGGAGGATATCACCGTTGAACGAAGAACAGATCGAGCAAGAAGAAAGGAAGAGGGAGAGAGAGAGATACAAAAGAGCGAGTGGGATGGGACAAGGAGATGAGAGCGAAATAGAGGAAGAGGGTGGGAGTGAGGAAAACGAAGAGATGAAGAGGATGATGCACGAGGAGAAATAAGTGTCAATGAGTGGCGCCTCCTGAAAAAGAAGAGCTTGAAACAATCAAAGTCGAAAGAAAAGGGAAGGAATCAGATACTCGAAATACGCTGGCCCTGTAATCCGTGCTTCGACGCGATGGCCGGATTTGGAACTTGCGCGGATCGGCCGGAAGGCCATAAATCATAGCGACGTTGGTCCACTCTCCCGTCTTGAGCTCACGGAGAACGAGCGTCTCAACACGCGGCAGGGTGAACAGGCCGATTAGGCTCGCGACGTCCGCGTGCCCACCGCGAACGCGGTACGCCTCGATCTCCAAATACTTCAGGCTTCCCAACTCGATCTTGGGCTTTGAAAGCGGCTGGTCGACATGGCGGAGGAGTTCGGTGATATCGTCGTGGATAACGAAACGCCTGAGCTGGGGCGACGCAAGAAGGACGTCTCGCAGCTCGGTGAAGGTTGGCCATCGGGAGGTGAAATGGAGTTCGAGGGTGCGAAGGTTCTTCAGCGGCGCGGCGTTCCACAGAATATATACACCGTGAAGGTGCACGCTGGACAGCTCGGGTGTAGCTACGGCGAAGAAGGGCGATAGAGGTTCGTAGGATACAATGCCATCGCGGTAGATATCGGACGAAATTGACAACGTTCGGAGCTGTGGTACGCGTGTCTTCTCGAGGAGCGGGAGAATCGAAGGGAGGCTACCAATGTGCGACACAAGCAGCGTGAACGATTGCCAACGCGCGCTGTGCGGCAGGATGAGGTTGAGGACCGTTGTGGCTGGTAGGCGCGTCGTATCCACCGTAACATGAAGTGGAAGGCCTGCTGAGCGGATGAAATATGTGGGCAACCACTCGAGAGAGCGGCGGACTTCGGACTTGAGGCGACGATGTGCTTCGATGGACCTAGTGAGGTGAATATGGCTCCACAAATTGGGCATCTGGAGCACAAGCTCTCGCCAACGGATGCAAACCTGGGAAAGCGCGGTCGGGTACAGTGGAAGAAGGGGGGACTTGGAGAAAAGAGGTCGGTGGGGGTAGTTATCGTCCATGGGAATAGGAAGGAGGAGTCCGACTTCGAAAATATTCTCCAGGAGCTCGTTGGGAATAGAATCGACTCCCGTCGGACGAGCCATGATTAGGCCTTGAAAAGGAAAAAAGTAAGGAGAGGAGGAATCCACACAAACGCTGGTCAATCGCCTAAAAAAACGAAGTGAAGAACGGAGAGGAAGAAAAAGAAAAGAAAAGAAAAAAGATGGCAAACGAACGAGGTCTGGCCACAAGTCGAGGAGAGCAGGGGCCAAGCCTGTTATGAGCAATCGACAGTTGTTTATTTATAGCAGAGTTCCTGAGAGATAGTTAAAGTTTAAGGAGTGGATACGGGGTACGGAACGGCACAACCGGTCTTACTGGTTGCTTGACAATGAAATCTCAGCAGACCTTTCCATCCTATTGGGTGCTTCTTAGGTACTTCCTCGAAAGCACCCGACGATAATGAACCTCGCGTGGGATTTACATAGGGTCTTGGAAAATGAAAAGATCAGAAGCAACCCCCTAGGGTCGCACATTGGATTAGGCGGGACGCACTTTAGTGAGTAAACGGCGGAGGCACTATGAAGCGAAGCCTCCAAATCCATGAGAGGGAAACAGTACCATGTCAACTCCGAAATAGCCTGACTTGTTAAGCGTAATAAAAGGCCTTGCGTAGGGCAAACATTGCCATAGAACGAGTTGAAAAGTGTAGCGTGACTGCTGCGGCATAGGGACTGTGGCAAAGGGTTAGCAGACTCGAGGATCGTCCTGTACAAGCGCTCGATACGGTCTTCTAGAAACACCAATGTCAGCCGGGAAAGCACAGCCCAAGCTACAAATTTGACATACATTTCCCCATCTCGAACATTTCTACCACGAACCACATCCCGAGAGAAAGAGTAATTCCGGTTAGGTCTGTTGGCGATTATCGGTGGTCAAGCTGATACATCGATGGTAAGTGGTTTACGGTGATCCAGGAACGAATCTAGAAGAGGAGCAGACAGTCAGAAGAACAGAGACAAGAATGAGTATAGACGGAAAAGGACGTAAAGAATGGATCCTGCGCACTTACTACGGTGGTCTTTTATGCATTTGAATCAGTGGGGCGAGCGTTGTCGCTGCAGGGACACCCATGGTGATAGTTGACGTCTTGTCCAAAGGTCGTATCCACTGGTACAAGCTGATGCATGATGGCTCAAGCCTCTGGTCGTAGTCACGCCGACCGACCACCATTGGGGTTAAGGCGGCCGACTTGCCAGAGAAATATATCGGACGAATCAGAAAGAATGGCCCTGTAAACCTTTATGTGTCAGGCGAGAAAATATGGAATCCTGGTGCCGCAACGAGAAGAGGGGTTCACAGAGATATGTTTAGATGCGTTGGGCTTGGACACTAACATCAAAAGCAATGAGAAAACTGTCAGTGTAATTGACTGAAATTTAGCTGTGAAATTTGGGAAGAACCTGGGTTTCGCCGGCTCGAAGTTCGTCGGGATGAGGAGAGGATGGAAAATGTCACGCTT
Source organism: Cyclocybe aegerita (assembly GCA_902728275.1). Classification (NCBI taxonomy): domain Eukaryota; kingdom Fungi; phylum Basidiomycota; class Agaricomycetes; order Agaricales; family Hemipholiotaceae; genus Cyclocybe; species Cyclocybe aegerita. The sequence goes on along the minus strand of CACVBS010000050.1, from coordinate 251,464 downwards.
CAAGTGACAGGTACGCGTGATGCTGACAACTAAGTAATACACTTTAAGTATCTAGTTCTCACGACCGATTGTCCGAAAATCCCGAACATTCCGTTTAAACAAGCTACGTTTATTTTCAATCATCTCGTTCAATGGTTGCTTGTTATTGCAAACGTCGTAAATTGAGAACAGGAATGTGAATAGTTCAGGTGAGCAGTGTACTGTCTTGCGACCTTTCGCTGATTTACAACTCAAGAAATACCAGACGCAATCTATCCATTGTAACAGCTCCTATTCTTGTAGCGTATTGCAACGTACGCGATCTTCAATTTACTACATTTTCCGATGGACCAGTCTCAGCGAGCTTGTGAGTGAAGTCGAGGTGAATCATTGGCCCCTCTTTCCATACGCATCCTTCGAAACCTTACTTACGTCAAATCCTCATTCTCAAGGTGCCTAACTTCACGCGAAGTTTGTTTGCTGTTGTAACCTTGCAGAGCGACCCTATCTACGGTACAACGCTATCCGGTCAACTTCAGCTTGAGTTGAAGTGCGCGATTTTTATCGATTCAAGCGATTACAGAGATCGTTCAAGTTCCAGCTCTTGCCGTAGTCGGTGCATTGCTCCTCGAAAATAAATTCGCCACTTGCCCGTAGAACTGATGAAGACTCAAATACCCACCGGCTCCCCCATGGCCGCTTCTGTCTCGAGTTTCCCTGCCAGAATACCTTTTCCCACCCGCCTTAGTTGCGCGAGGTAGTTTGGTTCCTCGTTTCGCTTCCTGTTCGCCCAAAGCTGAGACTTGTATAGGGTATTTTTTTTACATGATAACAAGTCGCAGCCCCTCGTGGCCCACTTGCGGCAACACAAACCTTTCCCGTGCAGTCCTCCAGCCTAAATCAGTGGCTTATAGGCGTAGAGAGACTCTGCATCGCCTTAGCCTCGTGGGCTTTGCGCGTGTGGAACGTGATGAGGACTCATTTTAACCTCTTCTTCCGCGGCTGCGAAGCACATACGGATGATTACGCCGCTCAAGGTGTTTCCAGTTGCACGTAAACCCCGGCCTCGTCGTGATTCTAGAACGCGAACTTCATAAAGCTCTGACGCGTTCCCAGAGTATTATCTTTCCTGCTCTCTTCGACGACCTGGGGGGCACGGCCACGTAGCTCTCGCCACTTGTCTCTTTTCGCTCACCCGAAGGCAGCTTGCGTTTCTTTCCGCATCCGCCAGGTTCCTTACAACCCCATTCATCCGTCCTTGTGTTTCGCAGAACAAGGAGCACAGGAATATGTAAGTCTTTTGACGCATCTTCGACGTAGGGAATATCCAACCTCATGTATCTGAAGGTCAGACCTCCGTCGTTCCGACACGGTCACAAAGGCCATAGTAGCAGCGCAAGAAGAAGCTGCGACCGTGCCTCTCAGAGAAGACGACAACGACGACGAGACCATTCGCGACGTACCAATCGACACCAAGATCAACATCGACACCTCTATCTTCGATGTCTTCACGGATTTCGAGCTGGATTTGTCCTGCCTGTCGGCACCGCCTTCCCCAGTTGCGTCGACCTCCAACTTGCCGCCGACAACCCCTTCGCCTCCAGCATCTCCGATACTTTCTCGGAGCATGTCGTTTGCGTCTAACCGACTGCCGGCATTGACGGCCTCCAAGTCAATCAAGCAAGCCTCTTCGCCCCAACTTTCAGCAACAGTCCCGACAGGTGCTCGGGGCTCCTGGCCCTTGATCAAGTATGCTGGCCGTGGTACACCCATTGATCGGAACAGGCGATTGGAGTGGGGCGGATTCCCAGCCGAAGAAGCAGCTGAAGATGGCGTCTTATTCTCTCATGTTCGGTCAACTTCTCTCGACTCTACTTTCCACCCCTCCCGACGGTCCATCTCGCCAGAATGGAGTCATGTGCCTTCAAAGTCCTCCTCGCTCTCCCATTCGCACTCAACACGGTCCTTCTCGACGTCCGCTATCCACGAACCGCCTCCGGAATTGGCCCCGCTCGAGATCGACGGTGTGAAGTCAGAAGACTGGGATTCGCTCATGAAGACTGTCCTCGCCTCGACGAGCGAGCCTTCGGCCTCATCGGCGCCTGTTCCGATAAACGAGGTCCTCGAACCCGAACCCCTTCCTGCGGTAACCGAGCAAGAGACAAAGCCGCCCGTTCCGCCTGTCGACCGGTCGATGATATCCCCAGAGCAACTAGAACAATTAAATGCGGGTCTTGACATGGATTTAGGTCTGAACGCAGCGTTGGACCTTGGCCTCGGACAGCGAGGCGGTATGAATTGGTTTGACCTGGGTCTACTCCCTACCTCTGCCGCGAGTGGGCGTGAATCCCCTTCTGTCTATTCCTCGCAGGCTGCAACACCACGCCCGTCGCCCCCGGCGTCCGTGCACGCTTCGGAGCATCGGTCCACCACCAGTACAAAGGCAGATGCGAACGGCAACTCGAACGGAACGAGCGTTATAAAGTCTGCCCCGCGACCGTGGTGGCGGAAGTTGATGCTCAATCTGAGAAGAGTACGCATGGTCATCACCATCCACAAGCATCGCTAGGTATGCCTTTGACTTTTTTTTCTGACTCTTCGCGTAGCGTCTTACACGTAGAACGCTTACAGTATATCAGCAGCTAGTTTTTGGATCGGATCGATACCACTTCTTGCTATTTATCCTCGACTCTTGACGGATAAAATCGTCCCACACTCCTTTGGTCTTTCCCCGACAGTTTTGGAACTGGCTTCACACTCCTTTGATGCTCTTTTATCGATTCTACTTATATCGCATTACATAGGAGCGGTACTAGCTTTCGTGCTCTTTGTTTTCTCAGAAATTACGGCGCTTTTGAATGACGATAAATTTGGTGTTTGTGGCGCACGATGGCGCTGACTTGGCTAGAAACTTGGAGGGCTCTTCGATGTCTTTTCCTTCGCAGGCACTTAGAAAGCGTGTAAGTAGTCGAAAACATCGGCATTCGTATGTCCCAAGTCAAGCGAACAGATTAGATTAGATACATCGATCCTGGACCTGATTGTTGCGGCTCCGAGATACTCTTCTTTACGACCACCCTCGGTCAAACGAAACTCACGAACTTATATCTAGAGTCACTACGCATTTTATATCAAAACCATGTCTGACGCCCGTTGGTCGTATTTATCGTAATCTGAAAGCAATTGAACATATTCTGCTCTAGGTCCCGAAGATTTTCCTGGTCCTGCGCTGTTCATAGGGAAACCTCCACTTTTCTCATTGCAACAACGCTTTCAGACGCTTTCATTGGGGCATTCATGCCCGAGTTTCGTGATCAATGTTCCACAATGCTACCTATATTACCCGATGTGTCAAGCCTCCCAAACCTCCGTCAAATGAGGACTCAGGCACATACGTTGCATTTGCCTTAATGTAGCTCTGCGGACCTTCCATTGGCTGAAATACGCTCCCGTGCAAGAGCCTCGGACCCCAAAAATTGCGATCAAATCGCGGCCGAGATTGGCTTTCCTTGTTGCTCCCTCGAATCCCGCCGACATGAGGTATATTATATGGGGAGACTGAGGCTCGTTGTTTCTTCCCCCGTTCGTTCAATATTCTGACTTCATGCCAAAGGACGACGCATTTCCAACAGCCGTACTCCCTCCTTCGGCCTTGACTGGCCGCAAGACGCGGAAGACTCTGGACTCTCAGAAGAAAGAACTTGTGTGGCCTGATAATCTCGAGGAAGCGCTCCTCGAGGGTGAGTGCGTCCTATGTCTTCGTCAGTGTGGATGACTTACATAGGACTCTAGCTCTGCGGTTCTATCAGCCGCGTTCAGCTACAGGAAGGCCACTCCGGAGGTTCACAAAGCGCAATTGCTTTATCGCTGAACACATCCGTGTTAGAACGGGCAAAGAAAGGACCGCAAAACAAGTGGGAAGTCGTCTCCAACAAATCAGCGCGAGTTCTAAGGATCCAGAACGTGAGCGTTAGAATTTTATGCCATTTTCCAGTCGACACTGAGCAGCGCTTATACTTATTCAGTCCTTGAGATGATCACTCGACGCTATTACGGGCCATCTTCCTCAGAAACGAATTACGGATCGCCCACAAATTCTTCGCGTCTCTCCAGTCCAGTTATTACCCCATCTTTGACCTCGATAATCGACGAGGAAGGCGACGACTGTGACGACGCTTCACATTTGGCAATATTCGACGTTACCGAGTCTCCCTTCGACCAGATCCAACTCAACGTTGCCCTATCAACAACTGGGATTTCGGCCCATCTTGGACTAGATGCTGAGATCATGTCTCATGGGTGCGATTTGATCTTGACCGTCGACAATCCACATCTTTCGCCAGTTTCACATGGGCTGTCGAGTGCGCGTACGCTCCCCGACCTTCCAATCGCTTCTCTCTCTGGACGAGTCCCAAATGTTACCCTCTTTTCTTCGCTCCTTGACCCGACAATCGCCTGTTTTTGCGCCTTCACGGTCTACTACGACAACTCGATCTTCATACACACGGAGAAGACCTCGCTCACCTCCTTCCCTCTGCCTTCGGGATCGGTAAAATATACGACGCCTCTACTGCCAGGCTTCTGGGGAAAATTAATTTTGAAATCAGGTGAGCGTTCTCCTTTTCACGATGCTGTTGGCGCCTGCCTGTTGACTCACTCGCTTAGATATTGATCGCTACACTATCGTTCAAGATATCGCTCAAGAAAGTACCATGCAAAAAGTGGATGTAGTAGCGGAACGGCGATGGCTTTCGTTTACTTACGGCTTCGAATCCACCGCCACCACCTCCGCGTTTCCACCTGCTTTCCGTGCAGATCCATCGTCCTTCATTACTCCCGAGCAACATATTCCAATATCTTCTCCGTCGCTTCATCCTTCATTCCTCCAGTTCCAAACCGACCCCCCGTTTCTTCAACATCCAAATAGTCTTTATCCATGTCAAGGCATTTGCGTGGGCGGCGTTCCAGAGACACTCGACTTCTATGAGCAGTCGTCTCCTCACAATACTAAGACAGGTCATTTCGTGCCCTTCATCGACTAGTCAGACTTCGCTTTGAAATTTATTCTGCGAGACTAAGCCATTTTATAGGCTCCAGAATTAGTATGCATGTCTTTCGTCCCAGTTCAACGGGTCTATCTTTATTCTCTTTAGCATAAACGACTTTGTGATATCCTATTTCTGTTTGTTGCCACTCTGACGATTCCGCGACAAGGGTTTTTGTAGTGTAATGTACTTGTAAATTGTAGGGTACGCGTCGATATAGCCTGTATGTCATCCATATCTTTCTGTACTTCTAGATCATCACCGGGACTCATCTTTTGCGGTCACGAAATTCCCAGAGGCCCATAGACTTACATGAGGTCTCAGGCCTCAGGCCCCAACATGGGGCGAATAACTCTCCCCGAGGGAGATTGCTTGCGAATCAGGTAGATCCGCGTTGAGCGCCCATGAGTATGAATATTCTGGGACGTGGGCTTCTCGGCGGACTATGTGGCCTGCTCATACAACCTTTTCTGTGATATTTTACCCACAATCGATCTAGATCTCCACCCCTGCGATCATGAGGGAAACGGAGCTTGGCATCGAGACTTGACACTGGATAGATCGTTTTTAGTCGTCCCAGAAATAGCTCCCAACGCGCGGATACTAAAAGTTCCTCTGAGGAGCAGACTGACGCTCGATGGAAATAACGATATTTATCCGGAACTGAATGTGCTTGGAAAGCGAATTTGAAGTTAAAATTGGGGCGCTATTGGTACAACAGAGGAATATCTAGACAATTTGGCAAATTTTGAAGATTAGCTTGTCCTTACCCCACTACAGGATAAAGGAAGTCTCTACAGTGGTTTCCGTCAATGAGCATTCAGTGTCAAGAACCAAAGCGCATTTATAATCTTATGAGTGCTAAATACCCGTTATTTGGCATCTTCCGTCAGGGTGACAAATCCCTCCTCTTCTTCGCTGTTAGATCCAGCCTCTTGGATCATGAACTCTTTTTCCTGTTTTCGATGTAGGGCATTTAATTAGGTAGTGTCTCGCCGGAAATTGTAGATCTAGCTAGACGAAGCATGATTGTTATCTACTGGGAGCTCGCGTCTGATGGCGCTGATCCGGTCTGCGGTGGCGGAGGATTCGTGCCTGAGTGAGGCGCATATCTATCCACTTTCCTTTTGTGGAATAGCCGATCCTCTCCGGTCTTGGTTAGTTGACGGACGACGGAGGAGTTAACATTCCGGAATCTACAAAGGCCCTCAAGCTGTTAGCATCTTATTTAAATTTTGCTTTAGCGTTGTTAAATCGATTCTGACGAGGTGGCGATCCAGAGACATCGCCACAGTGCAATGAAGATTATATCCATGAAGGCATTTGACTCACAAGGATAGGTTATGATCTCCCGTTGCGTTTCCGTACTCCCTTTCTCGTCCTCTCCAGCCTGAATCCAGACCGGGATCTACACCGTCTGCCTGCGCTATATCTAGATCCCATCCTATATGAAGTCACTAGTACACTACTCTCGGGGCGTGGTTAGTTCATCCCCAATTGTCCTCACACCCCTGCATCCAAACAGATATATGTGATTCTGACCAGCTAATAGAGAGTTTGTGCACGCCACGGGAAAGCCACGCCGTGGCTAAAATCGTTGTGCAAGGCCGAAAATTGCCCTTAAAAGGAAATAAAAGCCACGCCGTGGGTTCGAGGCCACGTCGGGGCCTTCCCGTGGCCTGCACAAACTCTCTAATACGTTTATTCACGGAACGGAATTTGGGAAATACTTTAACCCAATACGTTCACCGCAATCCGTGTCAATGGTTCACAAGGGTGAACGCCTGACTCTTCAAGTTGCTACCAGCAACTAACTAGCCTACGCGTACACAGCAATTAGTATATTGTTCAAATACGTTCTTCGCATCAAAGTTATCCGTCGAAGAAAGTAAGGTTTCGGTTCCACCCCTTAGTGCGAGCAGAGCAGGCGTTAATTACCCTTTCATACTCGGCCATATCCCCCGTCACCATATCTGCGTCTACACCTATGTGTGCCGACTCGAGCTCTGTTGGAGGGACGCAGGTATCCAGGATGGTCCAAAACCGCGATCCAAGCATGCGCAAGAGAGTGGCCGGGTCGACGTCTGCCCTACATCGACCCAGCCACAGGAAAATGAGGTACTCGAAGGTTTGCACACCTTGCTGCGCAGGTCGGTGAAGCATGAGGAGTATTTTGTTCGTCACCTCCGCGTTGTGCATTCCCAATCTGTGTACCCATCGGAGTTCAGGCATTTCCAAACAATCGATAAGCTCGGCTTCGCTGAGGGGGACCGCGAATTCGATCATGAGTTCGTACAATCTGCATTCTGACAGTGTTATGAATTTCTTGATGGTCGTCCACTCCGCGGCTTGCTTCATTATGAGGATGAAATTAGTGAGGGAAGGGGTATGTAGTCGCTCGAGAAGAGGTGTGATATCGACGCGTGCTTGCAAGCAGAGCCGACGTAGGGCAGGGAGTGAGAGGATGGGAAGCGGATCCGGTGGGATATCTTCATGCTCCGGAAGGACGGTAATCATGTTCGACAGGCGACAGAGAGCGAGGATTTCGAGGTCGGAAAGATTGTGACAGTAGATAAGCTTGTCGAGAAGGTCTTCAATGCTGATTGGAGAATGAAGCGCAACCCTCGTCAGTTGAGCGCCAAAACGAGGGCCGGGTGTAAACGCTGTCTGCCATGAGAGACTTGTCAGCGAGGGGATATTTTGAAGTGTGTCCCATGCTGTGAAGCAAGGAAGCACTGCCCAGCGCGGATCCTCCCGTCCATTTACGAAGGAAAGGAATGAGAAATCGACCGCGTTCAACCATGGACTAGGAATTCTGCGTAGTCGGTCCAGAGCGCCTAGGATTGGCGAAGGGAATTGACCTCTTATATGAAGGACGACCGTCTGCCATCGGTCGACGCGAGACAGGAATGATTGGATAATGTCCGTCGTTGCTTGCTGTTCCTCGTCTGAGGGGCTATCAGACTGGTTGAGAAATATCTTGACCGGACCTTGCACATACGACATCCAGACTTTGGTTCTGAAGACGTGACGATGGTTTGGATGGATTACGGCGATAGAAGACCATAGCAGAGGCGTTCCTTCGGTCACGACGTGTCTCCAACGCCGGCAGACATGTGAGAGGGCGAAGGGCGCTACCGGGAATTCTTCCGAGAAGACAGGGCTGAGCGACAGGTCCGTCTTGGTTTCTGTCAATGCAAGAACACATATCTCAGACAGAAGTTCATCCGGTAGCCGATTGACAGCATCTACACCACATTGGCTGGGGTCGAAAGAAGGAGCGGCGATGGCGGCTAGGGTTTTTGGGATCGTGTGATGAACTATATCGTATTAGATGTAGTCGATGGAATTATGAAGACATATACCTGACTTCAAGAAAGACGAAAAGGACGAAAAGTCCGGGAAAGCTAAAGCTTCGTTAGACTTCCAAGTTGAGAATATTTGGGTCATTCATAGTACGCACCGAGAGAGGGCATCACTGGGACGCTGAGAGGCAGAAAGACGGACGGATGTGCGTACATGGTATAAGTACCTGCTCATGAGCGCCGTATACAAGGTTACCAGGAAACCTTCTTGTCCGATTAGGAACAACAGCACTCCTCGACTTTCGTAAGTACAAAGAACCTCATTTGTGGTAATCGTCACTGTATGGGGGGGCACCGCAGCGAGATGGAGGCTTAAATGCATAGAGACGAAGTTCTTCTGGCTGTTGGAGCCATCCAACTGACAATTCTTCGAGACAAACAATAACTTAGGGTAGGTGGCTTGATCCCAAAGAGGTGCGGCTTCGCCGGCCCGGAGCTTGAACATCAGGTGTCAATATTCGCGGTAAATCGAGTCCAACTGGGACTTACCACCTCCCAAGTTTCGAGAGACACTAGGTGGTGTCGAGCTTACAAGGCAGGCCTGGAAGATATCAGAGTTGCTCATGCTTGCGAAGAAAATCGAAGATCAAGTGCGGAAACAATAATAGGTTATTTTGGAAAGATCATGAATTTTAGATTATAGTGCTACGGGGTGTGAGTAAATGAGAGGACAGGGATGGGAGCTGAGCGCTGAGTTCTTAAGGAGAGTGAACGACTATGGGGGGTCACGCGAACCGAACGGGAGTGGAAAAGAAGAACTTAAAGGTCGGGATAGAAAATGCTTGATCGAGGGGCACGTACAGGTCCCTAATCGTCCATGTAGGAGGATGTGTTGGAAGCCAGTATACAAGGGTCGCTCCGAGCGAAGCGTTTGAGGACACTGGGGTCGTCGATGTGGTTGACTGGCGGTAGATAGAGGACGTCAAGAATTGAAGGCTTCTTCGATTCTAATACGTCCTTGGTCCTAACCCGTGGCCATACAAGGCGTTGGGCGGAGTGACCGGATGGGAAGCGACGGAAAGCTGGATATTGAAGATGCTGCTGGATCGATGTGGATGTGTTCGTAGGAGACGAAACCTGAGTTATAGATGAAGGAAGTCGTGATAGAGCAAGCGGAACACATCTAGGATTCATAAATGGTGTAGTCGGTCGAGTGATAGGCGATACCCTTGCAACGAGGAGTTGCAAACATCGAGGGAAACAAGGGAGGATGTGGAGAAGTCGTGATATCCGTGGTAGCGACGGATGTAAAAACGATGTGTTGTGTTGACCAGGTACCGACAAACAAATGATAGCTAGTGGAGAAAAAAGAGACGATAAAAGAGTTGGAGGTGCAGAACTTCCAGGGGGGGCGATATGTCGATAGGTCATCCTAAAACCATATCGTCCTCACTGTTATCGAACAACGATCCACGTGCCATGGGCGGAGGTGTCGGCCTATACCGCCTCGAAGGACTAGGTGCTGACACCGACGCATGGGGTGGAATAGGCGACGTTCCGCCCATCGGCCAGTCTTGCTGTTGCTGGGGTTGCTGCGTTGAGATTCTGGGTAGAATCACGTTTGGTGGCACTTCCATCATCCTCGACGTTGACCCCGAGCTTGTGCTTGCCGACGACGGCATCGTGGCACCCGTTATCGTCTCTGCTCTTCTTCTTCCTGTCTGCTCGTGTGTTGGCGACAGAGCATTAGCCAACGAGGAGGAGGAGCTTGCGGTAGATGGGCTCTGGCCCTGGATCTGGAACGTCAAGTAGCTAGTGTTCATCGGATCTTGAGCCTGTAATGTGCTCGTGCGGGCGTTGGTGGCTGGTCGTGTGCGGGATTGATGCTGGTGTTGAGGAAGGGGTTGCACCGTCCGGTCTCGAATCATACTCGTCTCAGCTCTGGCCCCGGTCACTGTCGTCGTCGGGCTGACGTAGTTGTTCGCTGGTTGGACGGGGTGATGATGGCCATGTGCATGTGCTCTTTCTCGGTGTGCACGTCGTTCCGCCCGAGCAGCCGTAACCTGCACTTCCGTCGCCCCAGTTGCATCTGGCGCGATTTGGATGCTGCCGTTCGACTGGTCAGCAGCTGCTGCAGAATGATCGCCGGTTGTGTTGGTGGTGTCCTCGTCAACATCCTTCGCACTGCACCAGAACCGATGACCCTCACTCCATGCCGTGCTCTGGCATTCCTTCCCGCAGTACTTCGCCTTCCTACACCGTCGGCATTTGGCAAACTCACGAGGGTACGTTTCCCATTTTCCGCACATCACTTCGAGAGTAAGTAGTTTCATAAGCATGGATTGGCTGAATAAGAGAGAAAGACTCACTGTTTGCACATTGCCGTATACCGCCGCGACTGTCATCTTTACGGCATGCATTCCTCATAATGACGCCAGCCCAGTATTGGATCTCTGGAGGTAGTCTTGGGGGCGGGTTGGGAAGATCAGTTTCCGTTGAGCTTGGCTTGAATGTAAATCTCTCTACCAGAGAGAACACGTTAGTTTGGCGGGCGGAGGAGGGGGCGCCTGTATGAGAGGACGTAGCATGGGTGTGTGTAGAAGTAGAAGCCGAAGATGTCGACGTGTTGATAGAAGAGGCAGGTTGCTTATCTTTGCCGCGCGAACTACCGACGCTCGCCGCAGCATTCGTGAAAGCCCTGAAAATGCTCTCCTTAGTGGAAGGTGCTGCCGTTGGAGGTACCTTCGCGGTTTCCTTTTGTTTGTCCTTCGAACTTTGGCCAACTCCGAACCTTGCACCAGGAAGATTCACGGAGGCAGGGTGGAAAGTGACACGAGGCTTGTAGAATGCTTGTCGGACATGTGGGTACTTGCTCAGGTAGGCAAGGAGCTGAAGAGAGAGGAGAACGTCCTCATCGCGATACGGGCCAGAGTCGCTGTCGCGATGGCTAGCGTTCGAACTGATGTTCGAGGATCTGCCAGGCAGGATATTGGCAGGTGTAGCTGCAGTAGCTGTCGTTCTGGTGGTTGCTGGTCCAGCAGCAGCGTTCTCGGTTGGAGGTCGGCCACGGATCGTGGCATTGCGTTGGTGTCCATGTCCAGCAGGCGGATGTGGTTGTGTTCCGCCGCGGATCGTTCCATTCGTCGACGCCGCGCCCATCATCGGCAGCCCTACAATGGCTGCTCGAGGTGTGACATCTGGCGCATCGGTGTTTCTCCGCCTACCGGCCAAAGGCTCCAGATTGAGCCCTCGGGGTGTGGTTCCTTCGCCAATGGCTCCAGGTGCACCAGGAGGGGCACCCATAGCGAAATCGTCGTTCTGCTCGAGCGAGACAATTCCATCTTCCACACCCACTTCAACTCCGTCACCAACACCCACCCCACCACCTTCGTTAATGATGATGTGAGCATCCGCATCAAGTCCTAATGCGCCAACCTGAAGGGTCTCTGGGCCTGTTGTAGGTTCGTCGGATACAATGCCAACAGCTCGCCGAGCCATGTGCTGGGTTCGATTTAGTGAACGTCGCTCAGGCGAAGGTGACGCTGATGCCGATGCAACATCGGAGTCGACAGCGAGCCGACGACTGTCTCTGGAACGGTCCATATCGATATCTCCATCGTCTTCAGTCTCAGTCTCGGCTCGAGAAACGTCAGAGGGTGATTCTGGAGGTAGCTCGCGATGACGGGTACGTCGAGGTGCGGTGGTGGCAGGCTGATCCCAAACAGGTCGTGCGATGATGGTTCCACTGCGATCGCGGGCTGGCACGAGCACGGATCCTGTCGGCGTTCCACTTCCTTGAGGAGTAGCAGCTATTGAGTTGTCCGTTGAGGCATCGGTGTCGCTGTTGGGTTGTGAAGCAGAGTCGGAGAGTAGAAGGATGTGACTGGTCGAGCTGTCGGCGGGTGAAGGTGTATAATCCATAGATTCCTCCTGCTGCTGTATCGCCCGCTGCTCGACCTGAAGTTGCCTTTGCAGGGCACGTTGGAGATGTGCTGCTTCCTCTCGTTGCCTCTGCTCCAGCTGTGCCAATCTCCGCTGCTGCCTCTGCTCCCTCGTCTCTCGCGGCAGCCCGGTGGCGCTTGAGCTTGGCCCAACCGCGAAGCCTTTGTTGGCCAGCCACGCCTCGAGAATGCAGCCCACCACATCCAGTGTACCAGCCTGCACAACGCGGCTCCTGATCGGCTCACTTCCCCTAACACCAATGTTGACGATGCATTGAAAGGCAAGCGAAAAACGATAGGCGGCGTGTTTGTCGAAAGAGTGGGGATTGAGGGCGGGTGCGAGTTTCGGTGGGCGTGCGTTTGGCGGGGTTAGTCCGTACAGGACGGCTGGGTTCTCAGGCGGCGGTGGGCACATGCAAAACTCGTGCAAGATCCGGACGAGGCGCTCGAGGCCCCCGTCCATCGTCATGATCTCGCGAATCCGTGGCGACGTCGAGGTAAGATATGTGAGATGTGTCAGCGAGTTGAACAGTGGCAGCGGCGACGTTGTATCCAACGCTGAAAATCAAGTAAATTCGCAAAAATCACGGAATAAATCTGGATGAAAGTACACACCTCGCCTGTCGTATAACTGTGAGGTGATACATACACAAGCCTTGTTCTGCGCCGGAAATGCAAAGTTGGACTCCCGCATGGTTCGTCCACGAAATTGGGAACCCTAGACTAATCTTGAGGGATTTGAAGGGGTTAAAAGGCGGGTGACGAGTTATTCGATGATTTGACAGAGAAAAGAGGTGGATATAGAGGAGAAATCGTAGGGATTTTGCGTCGCCTGGTGGGTCTCGTAATGGAAGACGGGAAACCTTAATTTGGTCTTGTTTGGCTGGTGGCTGTCATGCTGACTAGTGTTGACGGTCGAAGCGCTTTCAACCGCACAGCAGTGTCAACCTCAACAAGAATGTTCGAGGTTGATTTTATTCGCTTAGTAGCAGGAGGCCTTACAGGTATTACAAATGCTTCGTGTTTCAAGCAAAAATTCAAAGTTGTGTGAGTTATTTCCAAATAAGGACACATCTACATTGGGCAGCCGTCACGGTTGGTCAGGAAACTGACGCCCACTATCTCACAACTTAGAGGTCATTTGGCCATGGAAACGGTGGTTCATTTTATGCAGGGTTAAAAAATGAGGGTGTTCATCCCCAAGAATGTTGGGTATGCGGCGACGCCCTATTTTGGGACCGCGTTCAAGTCAAGTTCAAGCAGCCTAACCAGTGAACGCTGAACAATGAAAAAGCGAACGGCCGGGTAAATGTGGGGGAACATATGAAGCCGACTGGATAGGTGGGTAATGGCGGACCATGCGCTCCACTTTTCATCTTCACGCCACCACATTTTGCTGTCTACCCGTCGACAACCTACATATGGTGAACTGCCAACCGGACCCACCGTCCAGTTCTCTTGAACGGGGAACTGAACTTTAGGACCGGGCCCTCCCCGTTCGGGTTCGAACCGACGTTCTAAACCGAACAATTCCACTACCTGGGCCCGACAAAATCCAACTTCCGACGTGAGCATCGCAGCTCAAACGTTCAATGGATTTGAGCTCGACGGTGGAGGAATGAACCAGCGTGGTGGGTGTCAGTTGGCATACTTACACACGTTCACCAATTGAAGAAACAGGTAAATAATCGGACTGACGGCCGCCAGCTCCTGGGTATTTGTGCCTGTTGTGGGATGTAGGTCCCTGACGAGCTAATATACGAGGCTCGAAACGTGGAGATTATGGCAACATCATGGGATTTAATGGGTTAATAAATGGCTCATCACGTATACATAGTCTTTTCGTTGCAGATGGAATGGACACTCTTAGAGATAACAGACGGGAGCTTGAAGGCCCTGTCGCCGACGACGAGACCACGGCTCAACTGTTATACGGCGCCGCGGTGCACATTGGGGAATTAATTTACTTGTTGGGCTGCCCGGTGCAGACGTGGCCACCAGAAGTGGAGGCCCATTGAGTACAAATGTTGCAACGAACCTACTTAGAGCCTTGTTAGCGACGATATCCGGACAACGAGCAGGAACACAGCACGCACCGCGGCTTCGTTGACTGGGATAGCAACCTATAATGGCCAAAATATCAGTAGCGAGTAGTAGAACGAGAAGGCTCGATACTCACAGAGTTGAATTGCATGGTGTTGTAGAGGTTTAGGGTTGAACGTGCTCTTCGAAATTAGGGTGAGCAAAGAGGGGAAACGTGTGCGAGGGACTCACTGCGTTGTGGATTAGGGTGTGTTGGCTCTCTTCCAACGGACTCGAGCTCCTTATATACCCGGAATTGCGGTCATTATATATAACGCGACAGCCTCGTGGAATCAGAGGACACAGCAGCTGGACAAAAAGTTTTTCAGCGCTCGTAAGGAAAGTCGTGGGTAGCTTCCCAGATCGCCGTCTGGAGGACGCCTTGACTCGTGAACCACCTCGCGAATGGCGATACAATTCGGAGACACGCTATCTCGCTGTCAGTCTGGATCAAGATTTCTCCAGACAGGACATCTATGGCGCTTCCTTGTTCCACGCGGAACCAACGCGCCGTCTTTGATCCCCCCGTTTTCCAATGGGGATCGAAATGGGTCGTGAATGAATCTGCGACTCTTCCCTCGATCGACGAGTCGGCTAATCGTTGGTCAGCAAAAACAAAGCCGGACCAGTTCGATCATCGATAATAGA
Organism: Cyclocybe aegerita; assembly: GCA_902728275.1. NCBI lineage: Eukaryota > Fungi > Basidiomycota > Agaricomycetes > Agaricales > Hemipholiotaceae > Cyclocybe > Cyclocybe aegerita. Next base: position 236,464 of record CACVBS010000050.1, on the reverse strand, counting down.
ATTGCACAGTGCATGAGAGGAGAAATATCGACGCACAGTGTGGATTTCACGTTCCCGCCCGAAAACCGTGCTCGTTTGAGTAGACGAAAAGATCTCGTAGAACTAGCCCAAAAATACCGACCACCCAAGATACCGGTAACACATCGTTGAGTCCGTTCGGATGCTGTCAGTGACTCACCCAGCATGACGCTCGATGAAAGGGATGTTTGGTTCAAATTCAGGCTTGATGGAGGGCACATGTGTGTGGCTTCTACTGCCAGACACGGCCAATCCTCGAATGGAAGATAAGTAAAGCCTTCTAAATTGCTGTGGTCATAAGCGTCTAGTTAACGGACCGATTTACCTATGCAGCGGCTCCTCTGCTTGAATTCAGGCCCGCAGAAATATGACTTTGAAGGTAAGTGTGAGGTGATACTGATCCTTGTGATGCGATCTGTCAAGTCGCTGTGGGTCCACTTGTCCCTACTACAAGCGACCCTATACGATGAAGACCCACAATCATACAGCGGCGAGTCATGCGAAGGCCTAGATGTGTCACGGAATTATTTCCCCTTACTCGGAGACTGCCAATCTCCATCCATCTGACGTCGAGAACAATGATTACAGTTAAGCGCCCGTGGATGGACGTCTGATAATACGTTTTATATTCTCTACGGGTCAATTTGTGGGCACTTCTGTTCTTCTTTTCATGAGGACATTAAATCGGAATGATCACGCGCTCGTTGCACGGGTATAATAGAAGTAAATGGATGGATGGGGCCTTGAGCGCTCTGACTTGGCTCTGATTTCAAACGACACAGAGTCCGATGAAGCGGGGTGATTGGCAAACTATTGGAAAGCTAAGACAGTCAAACAAATACACACACCAAGTTGATGGGAGTTGAACTTTCGATTCTCAACTTGCATCTCCTCGTACCCCCATCCCCGCTGACGGACAGTATGTTTATTCTATGGGATGAAACCGGTAACAAAATCCAGGACGAATATCCTCCAGAAGAACGCAAAAACCTTCTCGAGGTTGAGGAAGTCTCCCTTGACTTCGACCGCGGCCGCGTTGTCGCAAGCGTCGAGGCGTTGGGGTCCGGAAAAGTACTCGATATACAAGAGCTCGGTGACAACCATTATAAGGCAGGTTTATAACTATATTAGACGCAATTAAAGATCTCATGCGTTCGCTATCAGGTTTTGGACATCCGGACTTCTGGCGGCCATTCATATATTGTCAGGATAGCGTCTGTTCGGGGAGTGATCGATGTCGCCCAGCTACCCGAGAAACTCAGACGGGAATGCGAGATGATGAACTGGGTTGCATCAGCGTCCACCATCACTATACCGAAGCTCTACTGTTCCGTACTTGAAGCCACCCGACCTTACATGGTGTCGTCGAAATGCGAAGGTACTAACCTGGCAGATTCATTCGGCGCTCTCAGTTCAGAAGCCAAGGTATGCCAGAGCTCGTCCTTCGAAATATATCCTTAAACTGACCAATGTATTAGTCGAGAAACATTTCCATGTATGCTGAGTGGGCCATCCAGATGTTCCGTACGGCGTCCCCGCAGAAGATCGGCAGCGTCGACACATTTACAGGAAGTGGGGCGCGCAATATGCGCAGTAAACTCCCCTCCATAGGCCCTATGCTTGTCGGCGACGGTACACAGCGCCCAAATGGACCTTTCGGATCGATAGCGGAATACTTCAGTTGGCTCGTTCTTCGAAAGCTGAATATTGCGAGAACGAATCAAACCTCTTACATTAAAGAATGCGAGCAGGTTCTTTCTCAGCTTGAGACATTCTTGCTCCAGGCCTGCAAGAGATTTGGTCCCTCATTCCTTCGCACCGTCCCTTGTCACGAGGACTTAGTAGCCCATAATGTCTTTTGCGACCAGACTGGCAGCATCACGGGCATTATCGACTGGGAATTCCATTCAGTCAAGCCTGCTCTGCTTGCTGTGAGCTATCCATCATGGATTACCTACAGCGGCTTCGATTCCCCTCAGTTCTGCATCAAGAATCCAACTTTCGATAGATTTTGGTTTGCTAGTCCTGCAGAGGCTGCCGATCTTCGCAAGCACTACGATTCTGTAACATTTCCTTTTCAAAGCTCTTCGCTCCTCTCGCTGACGTTTCGAATAGATCGTACGCAAGAAGGATCTGGACTATTATAGAATGTTGAAGGACGACGATGCGGAGGTCTGCCGCCAAATCGAGAAGTGGCTTCGAGACGATTCCCTCGACCCCGGCTTTGGATACTTCCAGGAGTGGTTTAAGACAGTGAAAGACTCATAGATAGTCATACTTTTCTCATGCGCTGTGTAATTGTATCAATGACAATCGAATAAGGCCAGATTCATTTTTCTGTCTGCCTGTTATGTGCGGCTGGTGGGTCGATACTAAAAAGGAGGTACCAACTGCCCCAGTGCGCCTGTCAAGTAGTTTTGCCCTCTACTCCCGCAGATAGGTCCTCGAAATGCTCAGCTATTACTACTTGTTAATCCTTGCATCGTGAACCCATGCACGTCTTATAAATATATAAACAAACTAGATTATGCGTTATTTATTTTCCCTGTCGTCGCTCCTAGAATTCAGCAACCTGGCCTTACATTAGACCTGTAGCTATGATTTATCCACTACAGATCTCTACATTATATGGCCAAATCAAAGCCCTTATTTTTGTCCGGAAAGGATTGTTATACCGTTCACCTCGTGCTATATTTTCTTACTTGCACCATCGCAGGCCAGCTGCCCCATGTATAATCAAATGTGGGCTCCCTTGAGATGCGCTTGATTGGCGCTTGAGCTTAATCCGTGACAAAGGGGATACCCAGGACAGATCAGAGATCGTAAGTATAAATGGAATCCCGGCCTCCTTTTTAGGCTTAATGTATCATCAAATCTTTCTCAAAGTGGGCAGGTACATTCAAACTCAGCCTTCAAAAAAGAAAGCGTGCTACTGGCTATTGTGGCCTTCAACTCTCAAGACAATGCAAAGGGCCTAAAACGCCCAACAAAGCAAATCGGCTCGCTTAACGACACGTTTGTGGCACTGACCCCCGCAAATACATAAATACAGAACGAACGGGAAGGAGAGCCACCCATTCTTCTTGTCTTCGCTTTCATATCTAGCCATGAAGCCCACCACGCCCAATCCTGATAAGCCTACCATGCCGGAAAACGGTGAGTCCTTTATTCCTCCCGGCTTCCACCGGCGCCTCACACATCTCATTCAGATCTGAACGCCAGGCTCGAAGGAATCGAACGCGATGCGCGGCTTACAGAGAAGTTCCGACGTTATTTCCTCGATGCCCTGAGAATAGACTCCCAACCCGACCAAGCCGCTGACGAAAAGCAGGACTCCAGAGAGATCAAAACGCGTGAAGATTATTTCAGAGAGATGATCCTCATCCATTCTGGCAAGAAGATACCTAAAGACTTGGACCCGATTCAGCGCATAAAGTGTGAGAACAAGATCCTCAGCGACCCCGCCACTCGCCATCGCGTCATTTTCTCTCAGTGGCCACGCCCCGTTAAGGGATCGTCGGAGACATACATCACTGAAGAAAACTCCGTCCTGGGCACGATGACGCCCAACGGGATCCAGCACTGGGGCGCGTCTTTGTTCGACTTCTACCGCACCCAACGTATCCCAGGATTGTTCAGCCTTTCGACGATCACCAGCGGAAGCAAGATGGCTAGGTGGTGCAGGGAGAACGGCGAGGCGGACTTCGAGCCGGCGAGGCAGCTCATCGAGTGGCAGGACCAGCAGCCGGATCCGAAGGTCATTGAGCCATGCGACATCCAACAGCTTATAATTGACCAAGAAGCATTCGTCCATGGGCCAACGTGGGACAAAGCGAGGGAGACCAAGAGAGGGCATAGTGAGAAATTGAAGCCTGAAGATTGGAAGTTGCCAGAGGAGGTACGTCGAACATATTGACATGGTCCACGCCGAAGACCTGACGCACATATTCACCTAGTGGCCGCCTAAGTCTTTATTCGATCCAGCTGCATATCCGACGCCGTACGGAACTCGAGAGCATTTCAGCTCCGAGTTCAAAAAATGGCCGTGGCTATTCCAAACAATGCCTCGCCTCCAGCAATACATACCCCAGGCACGCCTTCCGAAGAAACTTATGGTCCATGACCCATGGAAGTTGCTTCGAGCCTCCGGTGACGATATCGACGAGTCGACGAAATCCAAACCCTGGTCCGAAATGGAGGACATTGTTCATACGTACAAGTTGAACCTCTCGGAAGAGCACAAAGCTCGTCGCAAGGAGGACGAAGAGGAGGCGGCGAAGCTACAGGCGAAGGAGAAGGAAATTCGGGAGAAGTTTCTCGCTGACCCGCATTCGCGGAACGAACTACCAGATGGAATCACGGTACCCCGCGACGATGGACCGGGGCCAGTTCGTCCACACATCTTCTACGTCTTGCCTCCCAAGCCACCCCTCGCTGCACCCGACGAGGCGCACTTGTACCTCTCGCCGACAGCCGCAATTGGTGTTGGGAACCATTCCTTCGTGTACCACGCCGAATTCGAGGTGCCGCGTTCGTTCCTAGTCGAAGAAAGGCTCTGCATGGAGTGCGTCGCGGAAGATTTGACTGAACTCCTCTCCGACGAGGACAACGGGATCAACGGAAAGAATGTCGATCCAAAGTGGGAGCAAAAGATCGGCAAGGTCGTCATCAAGAATGAGAGCAAAGGCCCGCTGTATTTGAGCATCGCCAACAGGGAGGATGACGGTCCCGCCGGAAAGGGCTGTCGCTATCTGATCGAAGAGGGGCAACGCGTGCTGAGCTTGGATTACGAGGGACCGCTGCACGTCTTCTACTCGCGCGTCAAGTACCAGAACCTCGAACGCGGCCAGTATTGCAAGCACTTCAGGGAGTACGACAAGTATATCCACCCCCTGACGACCATGACGCGCGTGGCGGCCAAGTTGTCGATACAGTACGATCAGCACCTCAAGAGGGAGTCCGAGAACTACCAGAGGTTCCCAAAGCACTTCTTCGAGCATTGGTCTGGCTTCAACGTCATTCGACCGCTTCATCATCCTGTGCCCGTCGGACCACTCGTGCCCCAGTTCTATGGCTATTACGTCCCTGACAATGATAAAAAGGCAACTCCTGCAGACAATGAGTATTTGAGCCCCATCCTATTAGTCGAGGAGTGTGGAAGGCCAATCAAGTCTGAGGAGCTGACTGCAGACGATAAGTGAGTCTCTCCCTTCGTCCTTCCAGAATGATTTCCTACTTACTGATATATTCTCAGATCCGAATGTATCTCGCTCATTTTCCGCCTCCATGACGCAGGCTGGGTCCATGGGTCCATTGCGCAGCGCAACATCCTCATCCAGCCCGGTCCGCTCAGCGGTTGGCCTGTCGAACGAGGTCTGAGACCGTCCATCAGAGGTGGGCTGCGGGATGAGTGGTCATTCCGCCTGATCGACTTTGGGAGAAGTATGGACTTCGAGGCAGACGAAAACGAGTCTATGAGGGATAAGCAGTTTGACGCAGGGTTTCATGAGCGAAAGCAGGTTATGGATTGGTTCAACGATTTTGAGGGGTTGAGCCTGTAGGAACAACGAGCTACCTATATGCCGCGTACAAGTTCCAGTGAAGAATTGCCATGTATGTTGAACCTCACTTTTGAACATCAGCTTTTGAGAACTGTAGGTGGTGGTCAGAGAACAAGCTGTGACATACCTTAGCGGCCAAGAGTGTTCCGATTGGTCGGGACGCCACGTTTGTGAAATTTACACAGTTAGCTTATATCTACGGGTAATAGACGAAATAATGTTAATATGCAGGGAAACAAAGTTTGTAACATGGTGTTGAAACCGGAATTCGTAATGTCCGTGAAGGGGGGTTACGCGAGGGCTGTGGGCAGCGCAGTGAGGAATTAAGTCGTCATTATCGCAAATGTATGAATCGAAATCGTAGAATGTCATCTATTGGAAGGTGAGCTTAAGTTATGTCTTGCTGAAGTTCTTCACTTTCATCGCTCAGATTGAGTCATGACTTTTGGCTTCTATCTTCAACCTTCTCTTTCAGATTCTGCGTCGTCGACGGTGGCGGCGACGCTGAAACGGTCACAAAATCCTCTGTGGCCGCTTCGCTCTCCCTTACGCTTTGCAGCGTCGACGAGGGCGGGATCTTGGCCGACGACCCCGAGACAATCACGAAGCTCTCGCCGTTCTGCATTGTTGATCTTGAAGGCGCTGGCGATGTAGAAATAGTGACGAACGCATTGCCGTCCTTCTCCTTCAAGTCTTGGAATGTCGATGGCGTCGAGGGAACTGACGTAACGGATGCTGGTTCAAGACCTTTCTCTAGGATATCCTCGAAGTCTTGTCCGCCTTCCTCCGTATTGGACACTTCTTTCTCCGAAGAAGCCTTGGGTGCACGGTGCCCAACGGCGCCCACTTTCCAGAAGCAAATCACCCCAAGCAGCGTGGCTGGAGTGCTTTGTGAGATAAATCAAAAGACTTATGCAGGAAGACATACCAATTACACCAAACGCAAAACCGGCCCAGTAAGCAGCGTGATACATAATGAGGGTATCCTCTCCCGGAGAGACCTTTGTTGCAACGCTGTTATATACAACGGTACTTACGGTAACCCCAACCGCAGTTCCAAGCTTAACAAGAATGCCGATTGTTAGAATGGAGGTTTCGAAAGGGTTATAGACTGCCCACCTGGGTCATGGTATTGAACAGTGCACCGGCAACGCTTTGCTCGTGCGGCAACGAAAACTTGGCGATGAACAGAGTACCAGCCGAAAAAACTAAATCTGCACCCATGACTGAAAGAAAGGATGCTGGAAAAGCGAAGGCCCAATATGTCGTCTCAGGAATGATGACCGCAAAAAGTAAACAAGCAACTGTGGTTGCAAACGCTCCTCCTCCGACCAGCCATACCAACGGGACATGGGCAGCCATCAGGCCAACGAAGGCATTGCACAGAATGCCTGAGACGAACATAGGCAACAGTCGTACGACACTTTGCATAGCCGTGTAGCCCATGTAGTTCTGGTAGTAGAGCTGAACCCAGAATGTCCAGGCGAGAAACGCACACCAATTGGTGAAGGCTATCGCCATCATCGCGGCAAAGCGGCCATTTGCGCGAGTCCAGAGTGAGAGTTTCATAAGTGGTGGCGGAGTGAATATGGAGTACGGCGCGTTGGGGTTATTTTGCACAGTTTCGAGATAGTACTGCCAGTAGAGGAAGACTGCGACGAGAATGACGCCAACAACGAGCAGTGCAATGATGTCTAGAGGGTGTTGCTCGTGAAACGATTAGTTTCTGAGATGAAACCGGCTACGTACAGGGCGTAGACCACTTATTCGGCGCAACTTCTCCCTGACTCAAAACGAACACGATGAGGACAAGGCCGGTGGTGATAATGGATGCCCCAATCCAGTCAATACGTTTGTCGACTTCTTCTGATGGTACATCCTTGTCGAACGAGAACATGCCGCCGAAGAGGCAGAGCAATGTTAGCCCGCTGAGCAGATAAAACGAGGAACGCCATGTTTTCCTACGAAATCATTAGTTTCGCTATACCATGTCTAAAGAGAAACGTACTTCGTAAATTCCGTAAGGACGCCACCTATAGCACTACCAAAGACCGCTCCGAGGGGTGCACCGGCTGAGAAAGTGGCGAAGGCAAAGGATCGGGCTCGAGATGGAGGGAATGCATGGGCAAGAATGCCGAGCTACGCCGTAGCGTAAGTAAGGCGGCCGAGAAAAATAACGAAGAAAGCTCACCGAGGCGGGTATCGTCGCAGCAGCACCGATACCCTGTATACCTCTCAGAATATCAAGGGCCACAACGTCTGCTTTCTATGAATATATGCGCCCAGGAACAAAGTTAACGAGGACATACCATTCGGGAACGCACAAGCTAGCGTAAATGCAACCAAAATAGTCGATCCGGCTAGAAACGTCTTTTTCCTCCCATACACATCCGCAAGTCGGCCGAAAACGAGCAGGAGACATCCCTAAGAGGCATGAAGGTCATCAACTTGACATAGCTTCGGCATTTTGACTCACTGAACTAAGAGGGTATGCAGATACCACCCATTGCAGTTGTGCTTCTTGCAGATTCATCTCCTTCTGAATCGTAGGCAGAGCAATCGACACCGCCGTCGCGTTCGCAATCTAAGACGGACACTCGTCAGCCTCATGCATACGTTAGAGAGGAAATCCACTCACATTGACAATCATCCCCGATGTGACTGTAAGCACGATGATGCACGACTTTATCCAGCTCCTTGCTACAGTTGGCGCGTGTGCTTCACGTAGAGAACCGCCTTCCACACCATCGTCTTGTATTTTCGCGTCGCGGTTCGCCATGGCCGCGTTGATTGTCTACTGGCTGCTTCGAGGTACTGAAGAACGTTGAAAGAGGCGAGAGGGCCAAAAAGCCGAGGTGACGCAGAGTGATGTGATTTATATAGTGCAGACCAGATCCGATGTGGTTTGTAAGATCGCACCAAGCAGACCCACGTTCCGTCCTCCGAAGCGAGATTCCAGAATGCAATGCGTCAATCGGGCATGAAGTGGCTGCCGTTGTCTCGTACTCGAAGTAACCAAATGGGTTCTGCGGCGCCTTGAGGACTGTCAGCCCACCCCCGGTTTGGCGGAGAAGGTGCAAGAATGCGACACCTCGGCCAACATCCAGGAGTTCATCAGCCCAGGTTCCGAGTCGAAGATGGTACCTCGGAGAAACCCAAAATTTCATTTGGGCATTACCGCGGCACCGGATGGCTGCTTACAATTATCTGATTAGATTTATCAGCAAAGGACATGATGTCGAGCATCGGCTGGCTTTTTAGGTAGAGTCAAGTCTCGAAGCTTCACTCCAGAGTTACAAGAATAGGGAGAAGAGGAAATTTGGCGAAAGAGTATTCGGGGGTGCTTCCATTGTGAAAGGATGGCGTTAAATTGAACTTGAGGCAGCAATTGACCCAATTTCTGAAACCGAGAGCTTGAGAATGTGTCTCTTGCGGATATAGAGGGTGCTAACGCGGTGTTCATTCATCTTTGACTTACTTACCGTTCGGACAGCGTGATCAAGGGCGTTTTGATCAAGTAAAGAAGGGTTGCAGCGGAGTAGAAGTTAGTGCATATATGCGTCGAAAAAAGGCGCATATAGAAACGTTTCCGACCTTACACTCTTGGGCTCAACAGAGGGCGGATCGATGGAGTCAGAACCTCTGTCTGCGAAATCGTCGATGTCAAGATGATGTAGGACTCAGCTAAGACTTGCAATGGATCTGATTGAGGGCTTGCTATTGTCTGTAGAAGCAGCACAGGCAACACATCTGGTGGGAAGCAAGAGGCTTTCGACGAGGCAGTATTGACGCCAAGCGTATTTGGCCCTCACAGGCGGGGGGTCAAACACATTCCAAGTGCCCTTCAAGTTCAGACTTAAATCAGGTGAAAAATCCATAGAAGGCAGGAGATACGCGTACGTGAGAAGGAAAGCTGTAGAGCGACGGGGGTTAAAGAAAATTGTTCAGCAGCTGCAATCGTCCTTGTTCCGTGACATTTGTCGCTGGAGACGATGTTTGAGTCAGGATGATGCTTCAGTTTAACCCGAATAGGGTGGAGATAGAAAGGCAACTGCAGGGCAGTTGTTCAGCAGGCATTCGGGGTACCCAAGCGATTTCAGTCCAGGGGTAAGTACTGCTGTCTGCGAACCCGACCTGACGAGTTCCCCAGTGCTGATGTGCATGAACAAGCCCTTCCACGCTGCCAATGCATGCTTAGAAAGCGGGACAGTCGAGTCGCATTCGGAGAGCAGAAGGCTTTATGAATGCATTTAGTGAGAACCCACGCCTGCAGACGACGGCGGAATCTTCACCTTTCTCTATGCAAAATTTTCAGACACAGGCTTCGCCATCCTCTCGGCGTCGAGGTAGTGCAGGGATTCGAAGAGTACTTGAGGCACACCTTGAGTAAAGATTTCTTCAATGAGTGGGGTGACGTGACATTGACGAGTACGACAAAAAACTATGCAGATGTGAGCGAAAACATAAGATTAATGCAACTGACAGCAATTAAGGCGTCCTATAGATGGAACTTTTGGACGAGGACGCGACACGCTGTCGTTTCCTCCCACTTCCACTCTACCTCCACCGTTCCTTCAACAACCACCCTCTCCTCCTTGCGTCCACTCAGAGCCCAGGTGCCACGGAGGGCAAGGCGTTCACTCCTTGATCTTAGCAAGGATCTCTGCATCCTTGAAGAGGAAGTACTCCTAGAGATACGTGGCAGCATCCGTTAGCACAACGCGTCGGAAAAGCTGACGTCAACCACTACTCACCTCTTCGCCGACCTTGATGGAGCTACCACCCCAGCCTGGCAGGAGCACACGGTCGCCCGCCTTCACCTGCGTAGGGATAACCTTGCCGTCCTTGTTGGGCGCACCAGGCCCGACAGCGATGACGGTAGCTTCCGGTAGCGGGTTGGTGGTCGCGGACTGAGGAAGGAAGATGCCAGCAGCGGTTTTCTGCAATACACAATCCCGTTAGAATAGATGAACTGGAAAAGCTACGCCCCCAAGTACATACTGTCTCAGGCTTGAAGCGCTGCACCAAGACTCTGTCAAGGAGGGGAATGACAGCCTTGATGGATTTGAAGGTCGCCTGAGAAGCCTACGAAGCCGTCAGCAAGTAATAAGAGCACAAAACAAGGCAGTGCACCATTAGAATTAGAGCGGGTGTAGTAGATGTTAACGGGAAGGAACAAGTTGAGGAGTAAGTTTCGCTGGCTGTGGAATGTTCACGATTTTTCGTGTTTATATCGGGCAAATAAGGAGGGAACGATCACGTGCGTCCCGAATGCGGGCCAAGCTTACATAAGCATTCCTCTTGAACCTCAATTTGCTTTTCTGCTTTCTTTCTACGAATTTGCTTTCTTTCTACGCTGTATTACTAGGTCATCCTTGCGCTAGTGATCGATATCGCCTGCGACTCCGTCACTGCATGCAACTGACACCGGCAAGATGCCTCTTTCGTCTCTCCAACAGCCCTGCACGGTTGTGGAACGCTGACGGGCCTCGAAGAACGGGCCTGGCGAGTAGAATTTTTCGGTGCAAAGTAGGGATTTCCGGTTACTCGAATAGCTCAACTGCGGTATGTTCAGCTATGGCTGTCATGAATAGATCTTTGTATTGTTTTCCAGAAAGACTTGCGGAAGAAACCAATATCGAAACAGTACCGTGAAATTATCACATTGGATTCCACGAAGATGCAATTCTCCGGCCAACGCACGTATGACATTTCAGGCTTTAAAGGCCCTCAGTTCACTGCGACACAGCTGAAGACGCCTCAACTTCTCAGCGTTCAGTACATGAGCGCTCGAAAGTGTGGTCGTATCCCCTTTCCCCCTGGGTCGACGGGTGTGTTCTACTACCACCCGCCTTCCCACGGTGCGCCAGTCCTCAGCGGCGAGCTGCGCTTCAAGCTATGCACGGACCTCGCCTTCTTCACGACCTCTTCGGACCTCCAGCTCCCCGATAAGAAGAGGCCATGGTCATTGAACCTCTATTCGGTGATAGCAACGCCTAGATGGAAAGCACTCCGCCAGATGCTCGTTCATGAGAGCCTCGTGTCGCCTGCTACGGTTGAGGCGATTTCCAGTCTACCGCGTGTGAACTACCCGAGAAATTCACGGATCTTGTACTCCCTCGAACAGCCGTTCGAATTCGATCTAGCCCAAAGATACACCTCATTCGTGTTGCTCAACCTCAGTCATATTTCGAGGTTCACAATTTGCGCTCTGCGCGCCGGGAACCAGAGGCGCGACCCAAGCTACACAGGTGAGTCTTCTACTGGATCCGTTGGAATTTGGCCCTGCTCATGCTAGTAGGACGTATCAAGGCACGCTTCGAGCTTTCCACCCTACCCGAACACACTCACAAAGGGCCAACACTTGTTCTGCGCGTTCTCGAGCTGTTGACCCCCCTCGAATGCCACATTCCCGGGAAAATGCTGGAACCCCGCCCTGGTGAACTACTTAGCAGACACGACCACAGCAAGTGCTACGTGTGGTCTTTCCCACTCGAGAAGCGGAGCCTCGCGCCGGCGTTTAGAGACTTCGTTGGCCTGCCTCCGCTACCTGAGGACAAGATTAAGGGCAAAATCACCCACAAATCCCCGCAGTACCTCCTCACCCTTGCCCCGGAGGAAATGCAAACAAAGGAACAAGTGATAACTGATATGTCGGGACAGCTCAATATCACTTTCCGACCACGACTACAGGACGGCGGGGAGAGCCTGGTCCACTTCGGATACGAAAACATTTCTGCCGGCCTTAGGCCATTTCCCCCCAAGACTAAAGGAGTGCTGTATTATCATCGGCCGTCATCGGGAGAACCTGTTATGAGCCGTGAACTCCAGTTTCGTGTCTGCGAAGACGTGACAACTTTCCAGGACGGATCTGACCTGCTAGCACCTAATGGTGCGGAGCCCTGGAATATACCACTGTACCATGTCATCAAATCACGTCGGATGGAGCTCCTGGTCGATCTCATGCTGCAGGAAGGCCTTGTCAAACGGCAGGTTGTGGATAAGATCGCGAAATTGCCCTACATCATTAAGGGCTACCGCCCGCTGTACGCCCTTGACTGGCCATTCGTGGTCAACCTATCCTCGTGCACGGTTCGTTTCGGCCTCGTCAATCTCTCCATGTTCGAGTGTCTTGATATTCGTAACACTTTTCGATTCGGTATTGCATGCGTGGCTCCTTATTCGGGTAAGTGTTCTTTGCTGTTCATGTCTGCCGCAATTCACTCGAAACACAGGCTTCGTGAAGGCGCGCTTTGAACTCTCGACGCTACCTGAGCATCAAGGTTCCCAGGTTCTCGTCCTGCGGATTTTGGAGCTGCTTGAACCAGTGCAACATCTCGTCCCTGATGCTGAGGATATGATGCCAGTGCCTCAAGCAGGTTCTCTGTGGTGCAAGATGGACCGTGGCGGTAAACCCAAATCGTGGACATATGATCTCGACCAACGTGCGGACGGGGACGCTTTCAAGCATTTCATCGTAACATGCGAGAAGTCTGAAGCAGTAGGAGATTAGAGGTGACCTCCTTGTTTCTCCAGGATTCTCCAAAAAACCCTGGGCTTGTCATCCTTGAGGGCAACATCTCGTATTATTTCCGATCGATGCAGCCAGAATCCCTCACTTTCCCATTCCACCTCATGGCGCCGAAGCTTAGGCCCCATGTCAACATTCGGGTCACATGGACGACATGGGAGTTCGACATGTTGGTTGCAGTAGTTAGGACGAGGGTAGAGGTAATGCGTATTCGAACGCTCAAACCTTCACGGACGCGTCGAAAATCGTTTCTGCCCACACATGCTAGAGAAGCAAATATCTTCATTGGTACTCATTCCGTGCCTCGTCAATCTGCGTGTCCACTGAGGGTGTTCGTGCGTGGCGACTGTAGATTGGAAAGAGTTCAACATGATCACGATTGTTGGTCGTCGTTTGTTATGACAGCAATGCTTTAGGCCATGTTAGTTCGAAGAACTTGGGTTACAGGCCGATCGAGGAAATAGGCCTTCGTCGATAGGTCTTGGACGTGAGCTCCTGACTTCTCGACCTCGCCTTTCCATCTCCAAACCAAGAACAGGATTGGAATTTGGAAAATTCCATGATTTCAACGCCTTTGCCTCGTCATAAAGCTAACCGTCTATTTATTATTCTGTCTGGCATTGTCCCGAGGATTACTCATAACGGCGTCCCTACGCAAGGCTCCTTTGCCGTCGAAAATCACAAATGTACCTAGGTTGAAATGAGCTAATAGCTTGCCACAAGTGATCCTGTGGTTGAACGAATCCTCTCAAACGGCTATGTGGGTCAAAGTGAGGTGATTCGGAAAGACGCGTTGCCATTCGCCCAAGATTACGTAACATCGTTCAACGCCATGAGATTTGCTTTCTACACAGCGACCATCCAATCATCTTGCCCACGAATGTCAACTTCAGGCATCACTGTCGAGCTCCAGAATCGCGTAACGGACGAGCTCCGTTCGGGTATTAACCTGCAAAGTCGAGAGTTGGTGTCGTTAAGAGGCGCGGAGGAAGGAAAAGGAAGAAGAATAGCGTGTTTGTCCGGTCATCCTTAGCCCGAGCTGAAGATGCCTGTTCGTACCATACTTGAGACTGCTTCACGGACGCCGGGCATACAGGCACGGATCGATGTCCATTGTCGACGGCAATGGCCAGTTGGAGGGTCAAGAAGGCTAACCGATAGCGTACACGAGACTCCAACCGTCTGCTGGTGGGCTGTAGCGGGTTATGCCCAGAACCTTTATCCTCCTGAAGTCGATGGCCCGAGAACTCTGAAGCGGCAGGTCTCATGGAAGCCCAATGAGTTTCCTGAAACGGTCCGAATGTGGCCGGCTATACAGTGGGTATGACCACGGTCTGTGCTTTGCATCTTCATGCAGGATGGAAACCCTCTTCGACAGCAACGAGCCCGGCGTTGGCTCGGCCATGAAGTGCTTGTAGTCGGGTATGAGGCATTTGACAACGTCGATATGCTCGAGGATCCGCAGAACGAGGGTAGGCACGGTCTCATGTTCGGAGGAAGTCGAGACCTCGAAGCGGGCACGGATACGTCCTACAGGAGGAAAAGTGTTAGAAAAGAGCGGAATGGCGCAGATATTTGGTTGTATATACCTTTGTATGGCGTCTCCGGTGGTAGATAGTGCTGGAAGACGTAAGGAATGTTGATGACAGTGAACATGTCGGGGTTGATAAGCGCCAGCCTCAGCGACGGCTTCGACATCTCGGCCACGAAGGGAGTGTCGAAGGAGTACAATATCGGAGCATTCGTCCGCACAATAGGTAGTCTTGCGACCTTGTCGATGACTTCTCTCTCCACAAGACCTTCCTGCAGGAGCATGTCGACCACGGAGCGAAGGTAGACTGACTTGACGATGGCGTAGAGGGATATGTGCCACGTATCGACGCCATTCCGGTCGCGCATGTCCGTACCCTGGTCGAATGTCTCGTACCCATCACAAAGGCGGAACCGGAGCTGACCGCTCATGACGGGCTCTTCGGGAGATGGTTGGTAGTAATACAGGATCCCTTTCGTTTGAGGTGGGAATCCCGAAGGTTTGTTAGCTGTAGGTTGGAATTGGTAGTAAGGTGTTATGAAATTGCGGTCCCCAGTCGGGTGGTCGACCTCAAGAAAAAAGCGAGCGGTGTGATGTCCTCCAATGGTGTGCGCGCTCTGCTCAACTTCGGCCATCTTGTCAGGCCTCAGTGTGAGGACTCCTCCTATAGGGTACTTCGTCCTCCCAGGATACCACCATTTCATGGGTCGTTTCGGTGGCTTCACAACCGTCAGCGGCCGCATACGAAGATAGGCGATTACGACATACTGGTGTTACCCAGTCCGCAGAACCTCCAGTGTCGACGTGCGTCGACGCCTGTGTGCTACTCCGCCTCCTTCCCAAGGAATTCCGTTGGCCGTAAGTTCTCGGAAAAAAAGGAGGTCGTAGACGAAGTCTAGTTTGAAGTCGTGTAGTTCGAGGACATAGCGATTGAAGGCCGTTCATTCGGCAGTCAAAGCCCAAACCATATAACGCCCTGTATTCTGCGAATTGATACGCAAAGAAAGAGACAAGTAACAAGTTTGATGGGAGAAGGAAAAAGGGCGCGCTCGTGACACACCGCCCGCAGCGTGACGTCGAGTCTCGAACGTCCGCGTCCACGCCGTCACTAAGTCTACGACGAAGTTCAGCGTTTTTTTGTCAAGACGAGGGGACTGTCTGAAGCATTAAAGGTATATCTATGAGATAGGTACACTATTACACGTAAAGACATGAAAATCCATTAAAAATCAGGAAACGTCGTTAATCGACGTTCACTCTGGCTTGATGCGCTTGAAGACGTGTCTCCGCAAGCCATCCTTGCCTATCTCCTCAATGCGGCGAAGCTTATAACCTGCGACACGCGGTAGGACGTGCGCCCAGAGTATCCAATACAAGAAGCCTAACCCGAACACGGCCCACCCAGCAACGGCATGCGTCCAGTAGGGAAGGTCGATGTACGGCTCGGCACCCTCAGGTGGGCGTGTGAGGGGAACGATGAAGAGGAAGACGTTGACAGCGCCGAAGAAGGCCGCTGCGATGAGGCCAAAGAGGTTGACGGTTGGCCAGTCGGGGTACGGCCGGAAGGCGAGGTAGACAATGCCGAAGGAAATAGCAGCGTTGATAACGGAGAGAGGATATGAAATCTAGAGAGCTTTTCCTCAGATATGACAAACGAGAAAGACAGAAGAGCACTTACGACGTTGAGCACAAAGTTGTATGCGTCGCCAGGAGGAAGGGCGAAAATAACAATAAGACAGATGATCCAATCTGAAGGTGCGGATCAGCAAAAAATAGGGCAACTGAACTCAGATAACGTACGCAAGCCGAGACCTGCAAGAGGTGCATTGAAAGGCCTGTTAGAGCCCCAAAACTTGCTGAAAGGAAGAATCCCTTCTCTTCCGAGCTCCTGGTTAACACGACCTTGAGAGAAGATCTAAAATCTCGTCAACTACAGTGTTGGCAGATGAAGCATTGAGCCACGTACCACAGACAAGACATTACCCAGAGCCGATAGGGCAACGAAGGTCGACAACGCACGTTCAGCCCTCTCGCCATAAACATTCCTAAACAACAGAGCGGCGACGAGCCGACCTGAACCAGTGATCTCCTCTTTCGTGGCACCAGCGAAGTAGGCAATGTTTGCAAGCATGTAGAGAACGGTAACGACCGCGATGGCGAGAGGCCCAGCAATGCGAACGGTACGCTTGGGGTCTTTGACTTCCGACAGAGCGTAGTTGACGTTGCTAAAACCGATATAAGACCAGATGACCTAAGATGGAGTGAGAACCTAGCGACACGAAAAACAGCGGAGAATCGTACACTGTACAAACTCAAGCAAAATGAAGACGCGCTGGCAGTCGTTCCCTCAAACGCATTAGAGAAGTTATTGGGTTTGGGAACTTTCATATGACCGCCAAGAGCGACGAAACCCGTGATGATGACGAAAACAAGGACAAGAATTTTGAAGACTCCCAGGACGTTTTGCAAACGAAGACCCCATTTCAAGGCAGTTCCATGAATGAGGAAGGCGAAAGTTATGCAGGCGAAGCCGACGAGGCGGAGGGTCCAACGTCCGGGTGCGACGTTGGCGGCGCGCAGGATGTACTCTCCGAACACCAGGGAGTTTCCAGCAGCCCAGGCTAACAACACGGTACGGGTACGATCAGTAACTGATGAGTGAAAAACAAGAGAAGAAACTCACCCAATAGCACTCCGTTTGCAGCAAAGACTGATGTGATCAGGAACTTCGGCCTCCGGAAGAGGTACTCCAGATAGTTCTTTTCGCCTCCATTCTTGGGGACAGCAGTACCCCAGACGATGTACACCTGCATACCCGCCGCTGCAATGATCGCGCCGATTAGCCACATGAACCTGGAAGTGCATGCTTAGAAGATTAACGAACATATCAGAATCTTGACTCACAATGACAGGCCTACACTCCCACTCAGCCCTAATATTGTACTCGGGGTAGCGAAGACGCTGCCGAACGTATCAGTGACGAACCGACGATACAGATCTGCATGGCACTCACCCAGTGCCAACGATACGATTGAAAATGATGAAGACCGCAGAGGGGAGACCAATCTGGCGACGCTCTGGGAGGCTGTCATCGTCGCGAAAGCTAATGTCACTGTCGGCCTCCTCCACCAACGCCTTCTTCTTGTCCTCTTCGTAGTCGATCGTGGTGGCCATTCCGTCCGAAAGTTGCGCGGGTGTTCTCTAAGCGCGTACGTTGAAGGAGGTGCTGGGCAACAGAGGCACCGTCGGGCGCGATCGAAGGTAGAGCGTTTAAGCAACGGGGGCGGTGATGAGGACATCGGAGAAGGTGGGGTATATAGGCAAATTTAGCGTGGGCATCGCCCTTTCCGCACGAGCTCGTCATTCTGGTGCCATCTTGTGCGGTCATCGAACCTGTGTGGTCGAGATGGTCCTTGGCGGGTAGATGCATGTGGAAGAGCAAAAGAGGGGATGCTGTTGGGTGCCAAGCGGCAGAATGGATGTCACGGATTCTTTCGAAAATTCGTTCCCAGGCTCCCCAAGTACAAGGTCAACGACGAGAATGCTTCAAAGTGAGCGCTAAATGCCCTTTCTTTTACGCCGCTTCGAAAAACGAAAATAAGAAGCTTTTTTCCAGTCGAGAAGGAACAGAGGAGAAGATGATCCGACGCCGAAGTCAATTTTCTCTGCTTCTCCACACCCGAATGGCTGAAGGACCCATAATATGCGTGCCTAGAAGGCTAACCGGAACGGGGCCACCCAGCCTTCGTACATTCACGTGGAATACACCGGTATACACAGTTGGCGTTTACTCGGCGACATCTTACACCTTGACGAAACGAAAATACGCCATCTTTGCACGAAGTTGTCAGGAACGAGATGGGGTAAGTACCACAGAACACCAAGGATCGCAAGCACCATGCAGCGCCCCACCCAAGGAGACTTCATGAAACATTCTATAAGAAACCAAGGATTATTTAATGGAGTAAGTGCTCGGTATTTGTTTGTTTTGTGTCACACCAGAGGATTTCCTGTATTTATGTAAACCTCTCTGACTCGAGAATACGAAGCATATTTAAACAAGATCACATTTGGACCAATTGAGAGGAGCTATCTTATATCCTTTCCACTCCTCGTCTTTCTACATATCATTGAGCAAATTTATGAGCTAGTTCCGGTCGAGATCAATTGCGCCATTTCACTGCCCGATGATACCACTGACCACATCAGGTCTTCGAGGCTTCTGAACAATGTGGCCTAAAATCTGTAGAAAAATCGCCTTCTCGTCTCACGTGTTTTCACTTGTTGGTCGTATCATCGCCGCCCGGAGCTTCATCCTTGAAAGCAAACAGAATTGCCCTCCGGTAGTAAGGCGACCAAACTTCTTGCGCTTTGTACGCACCCTCTCACGGAATCACTAACTATCCCAAAGTTAAGGATATAAAGTAGACGCATCGTCTCCATCGACAGGATTTCTTCTTGTGGGAACCTTCAGGACGGCAGAACAGTCGAGCAGGTTGTGAGATGAATCTATTTATAGGAATTCGTTTGCTGGAATAGGAACGCCCGGATCATTCCCGGACCGCCAAGCCGAGCAACGCATGCGCCACAAAGAATGTTGTTTGCACCGGGCAGCTCGTTTTAAGCAGCTTTCAAGATTAATTCAACAATTTAAGCACCATACTCAGAGATGCAGGTGGATTCAATTAGACCATCATTTGGTGGAGAAGACGTGAATACAATAGCCAGCTTATTATGGTACAGTTCGACCTCACAGTCGATGCAACAGTGAGGACAATTATGCTGAGCTAAGAAGAAACTCAATTTGCTCCAACATTATATTTCCACCTCTGTCATTTTGCCTTGGTAATTATATAAGGCATTAGGTACGCATCGAATAACACAATTGTTTCATCTTTATTTTCCTTTACGCTGGGTCGTTCCAGTTCTTGGCTGCAACCGCTGCCAACTCCTGCGCAAGTTCCACACCTTCATTAGCAGAATCAATGAAAATGTTGCGAGGCTTCCGGTTGAATCGCACTTGTCCGAGATCATTCGGGTCATCGTCCACTAAACGATAGTTCCACAACTTGTCTCCACATATAAGATAACCCTTCAGGTTCGTCTCGCGATTGGGATGGCTGGACGCGCGATGCATATAGCCCAACATTTGAGCATGCCCTCTTTCCGTTAAAGCTTGTTCGTTTATCTTGAGTTCCACCAACGCGAGAATGCGGCGAACGCGAACAGGAGAGGCTTGCACAAACACCTTGTGCGCAACGAAGTCGGGATAGAGCTTCTCGACCTCTCTTCCGGCTATAGCGGGCATAATTAGGACAAATGGGTCGTATTGAAACTATGGGTTAACTCACGTAAATGCTTCGCTTCGTGCAGAGCACCCGTTGATCCGAACGACGTATCTGAATCGTCCTGTTCGTTTTCCTCAACAACTCTGCGAAGAGGCGCCTGAGGCGAAATCAGGAAGCGTCCGCTCGGGGGAAAAGCTTCATGCAGGAAAGTAGTCCACGCTCCATAAAGCTGATGCTCATCTGTCGTATTAGAGTTGACGGTAGTGCGCAGCTCCCAGACAATCCAATCATGGATGTCGTCTACTATCATCTGTGGAGTTGGACGATCTTGGTCCTGAAGTGGCCCGGGGTTTTGAATGGGGTCATACAGGTTAGGCATGTCTTGGGTGCTAGAAATGAGTAAGAGAGAGGATGACGGGAAAGCCTGCGACCTCGGTCAACCTTTTATCCTCCTCCTATGTGCATTTCATGGCGAGAAATGGATCCCAGTATCTACAGTAGCGTCATTGTGGGTGTAGAATAAATTTTACAATAACTCATTCCTTGCCGTGAGGCACACAAAACGAAGCATGCTGGATTCGTGGGTAGCCTACATCGATCGTGTTATTGTTTGCTTCCATTGCTATTTTTTTTGCGGGTAGGTACTAGGGATAAACTCTAGCACCTATGAAAAATCACGCAACTGTTGACGCTTCCAATTTGGTACCTTGAAGAAAGCGTCATAAGGGCATTTCCGAGACAAGTTCTACACCATCCGAGTTCAAGATGATGGGTATTGCTCGCCACTCGAGTGCCACGAGACTAAAGGAGTTACGAGAGTGCAGCGGAATCCTTTTTGCGAGTTTACCATGCCTCGACATCGGAAAGGTTAAAGGAAGCTCATAGGCTGAGGGTTCACCGTTAGAGAAAGGTGCCCTATGGGCCATGCCAGGCCATCACACAAATAAAATATTGCAAATTAGAAAATATATTGAGGCAGTACTCCTCTTGTACTCCAGGAATCGAAAGAGTACGCAACCTAACGGTGAAGTCCAAACATACGATCCCACCCCTTCTACAGAGGAGGTGGCGTGTACCTGGCGTGCACCCCAGCGCTGGCGCAGCTAACCGACAGACAAACAAGTCCTATTTAGCATGGCTCTTGGCCCCATTCTGACCTCCAGGATCGCCAGATCTGTACCCTGGAAGGTAGAGCCGTGCATCGAGTCAACAACCGCGGCCAGTCCGCCCTCAGAGGCTTAGGCTTCTATACTACTTATTTCGTGTCTATTGTAGGGTTTACAACACTTAAGTATGTGGATCATCTTCAGCTTATTGTCCCGCTTCACATGTGGGGGCTGGCTTACCCACCTGGCCAAATAATAATGCTGTCCTGTTTTGGACAACGCCAACGACAATTCAGGAATATAAGTAGAGGTGTTTCGCGCCAACTACCACAACATTCCATCTCTCCGACCCAGCGATGGCTGCAAACCCCACTGCAACATCATCCTCCCAGGAGCGCAGTAAAAGCGCCTACTGGCGCTACGGCGGCTACGCTATCAAGCGCGAGATCGCTCTCGATTGGCTTGCCCGCGTTCGCGACCAGAAACTTGACCAGCTTAAATACAACGACCGGGAGTATCCGATCACAGTGCTTAGTAATTACTTTCGGGGGAAGATCCCATGGGCCATTTTGGAGTGTGGAAAGAGGGACGAGGAGACCTGGGAAAGAGAGTACGCCGTGATCATCGTGCAGCAGTCGGAATACTATGCATACGAGGGCACCGGCGACTCAGATGCTCCCCAGTGTAGCCCTCATCGCCATGATGACGCGGCACGTGAGTTTCTCATCAAGCAAGGTTTGTTCGCTTTCTGGTACTATTTCTGAATATCACTCTGACTGTTCCGTGATTTTCAGGAATTGATCCTCAGGCGATCAGTTTTAAAACATTCATTGAACACCGAGACGTTTTAGTGAAGAAGAAGAAGCAAGCGGTTTAAACTGCCTGAGAGGGAAGAGGTGGTGATAGGCCTGCCAGAAATACATCCCATCCCATATACTTCATGTTCCCGCTTTCGTTATTTCAAGCCTTCTTGTAGAGGCCTGTGGACTCAGTGACTTGCCGCAGTACTCCTCAGAGTCCAGCCTTACTGTTAGTCGTTATATTCCGGGGTTCACAGTTATAGTTAAGTTTTTTCTGCTCATACGTACCAATAGGGAACAACTATTTGTTTCCTGTATGCCTGTCCTGCCTTCATGACTACCTATTTACGAATTGAAATCAAGAAGCAGACAAGTCGTCGTGGAAAATGCTAGTAAACAGGCGCCCTAAGTCATGTCTACAATATCAATGATGCTATAAGCTGCAGGGCTCGTTCCACCATTTGGGTATATTACTCTAAACGATGTAAGCCCTAGGTCGAAAGCCGTCGGAGCGCTTAAACAGTTTGGTCGACCTTATATCACGCTTTAGATGGAGCAGCAGAGAAGTCTGGAATCGTTCCTCAAGGCCTCACCAGTCATGTATCACACGTAGCACCGCAGTCATCGAATCTGTGTCCCGAAAAAGATGCTCCTGGAGTAAATATATCTTCTATACAGGACGAACAAATGGTTGGTGCCCATAGAGCTCGAAGAGCTAGTTTCCTCCGGTCCACCTAGAGAATAAATGAGTCGCAGCCAGGCGAATATCGAAAACAGACCACTCACACAGCAGGCCCTGGAATAGGATACGCCTGATCTCAAGTGCCGATAGGTATGAACTCGTGAGCGAGAGAGCGACGATGATCAACCTGTTTGACTTACGCCTTTATCTATAGGAAAGAAATTAGCAACCAGCAACAAGATTACTTTTAAGTGAAGGCGCTTACTTTGATACACGTCGAATACAATCCCAGGAGTACTTCCAGAATACGCACCGGGGAAGGAGACGAAGGAAGTGGGCAACGCAGTCCCACTACCGGTCACCTGTACTTGGATGCAACTGGGGTAAACTTGAGCTCCAGGGTAGCTGTAAGCTGAAATGTAGATGTTAATTTTCTTCCGCGAACATTCATTGACGGCATACCAGAGTGAAGCGCGATACTGTGAACGTCTCGTCAACGAGTAATCACGCCAGAGTCAGGACAGCAAAACTTACATTTCGTGTCGAATAATATATTGGCCGGGCTGGAGCCTGGGTGGGATCCTGAAAGTGTAGATGTGGTTTGAGGCGTAAAGGAGGTCGGAAGCTGCCCATTTGCCATCGGACGTCTTGCCGCTCTCTGCAACCTTGAACCAGACCGCACTAACAGATACAGAGAAGAACATCACGACGCCAAAAGATGCAGGGAAAGGAAACGAAGACTCACGAGTTACCGGGATTCCACTTGGTGATATCGCTTGGAGCGCGAGCCATGTAGGTGATTACAGGGCCCTGACGGTAGTGTGTTCTGAGTGCTGTTTTCCGTCTAGATAGCAAAAAAGGCCCTTACGACGTGGCTGTCAGGCCAGGTTGTCCAGTTCAAGGATACTGAAGAACCGGCAGCGAAAGTCGCGAAGATCGGGGCAGGGGCAGAGCCAACGACGCCACCCTGGGACCATCCGTTGCATTGGACACTAGAATAGAAATTAGCCATCACCTAATCGAAAGCAAGCAAAAAAGTACTCGATCAGGGACAAGTCCTCCACAGGGCCTATGAGACGGAATTACAAGCATAAGCAAGGGCGACTGACATGGTGAAAAGCAGAACTCACCGTTTCCGGGTATTTTGCGAACGATGCGTTGAGGTGCTGGGTTCATGTATGGGTCCTGGTACGGCAGGTAACCTGTATACTTGGCCGATCCAGAAACAATTTCCTGGACATAACCATGCCCGTACACGGTAGTGACGACGGCGGAGATAATAGCAGTGAACAACAGAGACTTGAACATCTTCAGAGAAGCAGATGGGGAGTCCTACATTATGAAGCCCTCAAGCGAGGCTTTTAAATTCTGCCTTACATCCGTAACGCTGAGGCGGTCCGGCGTATAGTGAGGGTTTTCTGCTCTAGGCACAGCGTACAAAGCCGCGTGATAGACTCACGCGAGCCTTATTTCCTGACACCGGACTAGATATTTTGACGCTTTGAGAAGACCTGGAGAAAGTAGATGACGCAAAGAAGCAGAAGCCAGCGGTCTGTATAGCGAAAATAGTCCGAATGAGACACGTTCTCGCGCTAGCTTCACAACCATCGACCCAGTTTGTTCACTCGGCGAGCGGTACACCGCACCCGCGTAGGACGCGTGCACCTTTGAGAAATTAACCTCGGAAAATGTCTGGAAGAGACCTGACGACGGGAGAGGTTAGCATTCGTGATACACATGTCGCCAAAACTGAAAACCCACTCTGAGCTCCTTATTTCTTCTTGATCCTGAACGGATGCAAGCTTCGACGGAGCAAAACGCGACGGATGTGTTAGAACAAGCATCCGTGTCCGGATCTACTTCTGTTAATGTTCGTTGAAAAAGCACCGCAACCACCTTTGCAGCAAACGCCAAGTGAATAATATTGAAAGGGTATTCTTTAAACAGATGATAAGTTAGTAGAAGAACAATGTGAATATGGCTCCTGCGAGGAGGACAGTTGAAGCCTCCACGAGGGGTCCGTTCGTTTTAGCCGCCGAAATATATCCACCAATGGACGCAATCGTCGAATTGCCCTTGAAGAGCTTGGCACCATCATCCAGAACGACCAGAGCTGCACTAGGGCCTGGCAGGATCAATCGGCAGCCGTCTTCACAGTTCATCTCGATGGTATGCTGGTCACCTTCGAGGTTGCCGTTGTCGCCTACGGTCTGGCCGGCCCATGAGATATTGGTTCTCTCGAGAACGCTTGGGGCTTCGAGGAGTCGGTATTCGAGCCCACTCGCAATCCCGGACGGAAGACGGAACTCCTGCGGCTCCTCGGCGTAGTTGATGAGAGCCAGTTTTCCGCGAGTCGTACCGGCGTTGTCGTAGATGGCGTAGGCGGCGGCAGTGGCGTTTGGCGAGGTCATCGAGTTGTTGAGGTTGAGGTCGACAACTACGCTGCCACCCGGAGAGGTAATTTCGGAGAGGAAGAGGGCGCCGTAGTAAGGCGAGCCAGTGCGCCACCCAGGCTCGGTACCCGTCTCCGGGGTCGGTGGGTCGAAGAGGTTGTATTGAATGTTGAACTCTCGCGTGTGGATATAGATGGAGCTGTAGTTCATGGTGGCAGCCTTCAGACCAACATCGACAGACCAGAGGGACATTGCGAACTACAACAACATAAATATTCTGGTTCTATATTCACGGAAGGGTGCTCACCGTCGACGATATGTTGGTTCCTCCACAAGCAATGTTGTTATATTCTGACATGATCACCGGAATACCGATTTCCTGTGCACGCAGTATTCCATCCCGTTGCCAATTGAGATAGTCCTCCACTGTCGAGGAGTGTCCGAAGCCGAAGGAGTCAGAAGGGGTTAGGAGGGTAAAGCAACCGACTTACAATTGGAATGGGTGACGTAGTAAGTTATGTTCGTATTCTTCGCATTTACGCCGCCACATGCATGGTTCGGGTATCTTTGGACCCTGAATAACGGTCAGCCATTGGCGATACAGACGAGAGGTAGAAATACGAACGAATAGAACTTGTACTGGGGATACCTGTCTAAACCAGCGTCTAGGATGTCCTTGAGTTTCCTGCAAAGTCATCAGGAGATGAGCAATAGCGAAAGTGTCAAATTGTCTCACCATCCGCAGCAGATAGTTGGTCCTCCAACGATTGGCACATCTGTGATAGCACCGGCTTGCTCTAACGCGTCGAGGGCCGAACCAATTTCAGTGATCTGGCAGAGCATGAGAAAGAGACAAAGGAATCTCGCGAAAACATACATAGGTTTCAATGTCATACGTTTCTTTTTCGCCATGTCCAGCATAAAGGTCTGGTTCCTAAGAGACGCTCATTCAGATTCAGCACGTCGTTCAGAGCGTAATGACTCACATTTCCCAGCATTAGCGCCTCTAGCCTGTCTCCTAACTTCTCGCGAGCAGCGACGCCGAGTGTAGCGACGTTAGTCAAGTCCTCGGGAAACCTCATGCTCAAACCAATCGTAAAACGCATCGGTCCAACTTTGTCCGCCATTCCGTTCAATATGTCGAAGAAACCTGGGCCAAAGTTCACAGGTATGTCGTTGAAGTATGCATTAGGGTCGGTGTGCTCAATGATGGTCGTCTGGGTCGGCACATAGGTGGACCTATGCTACCCGGTCAGCGAATGCAAAGTGCTTCGAAGGAGCCACGGTACGTACCCATCCATGCCGTTTCCTCCTATCCTAATATTCAAAGGCAGTGACATACGCGCAGCAATGTTGCTCATATAGTTTTGCATGGCCGTGGGTTGTCTGTTTACGGACTGACCCCCTGCGAAAACGAACCCCAGTCAGATACGTATTTGCAGCTGAGAAACACGAAAAAGACACACATAGCGTGTCAAATGAACTGAGCTCGTACGAAATCCCGAGGTAGTTGTCGTTAATGATGTTGGCGAGAGCGTCTGCTGGCGGCTGCGGAGGGAATGATACATTCAAGGGTGGTCCCCCAATGGCCGGGTAGACCGTCCATGCCAGGATAGCGGCGACCAGAGCAAGTCGAACCATGTCGAAGTGCGCTCAAAAATTGGAGAAAGACAAGAAAAGTCGTCGTCGTGGGTATCAACGTCGACCATCTTTACGTTTCGGCTTGTGGCTGGCTTGTGGTGGCGAGAGCCAAGAATGTTGGACTTGGCACGCTCGGCCTATCGGCTTGGCGGGCCTGCCACAACCTCCAACCTTCTTTAGTGAAAGCCTAAAGCAATAATAGGCACGTATCTTGAGCTTGAGACGTCGTCCAAAGTAAAATTTTTATGGCTGACAACAATTGTGTCTGAGGGAACGGCCAGTTCATCTTCGGAATGTGCACAGGGACTGCCCTTCGTGAATCGCGGTCACCTCGAGCAGAAGTAGTCAGTCCTGAAATCACGAACTGACCTCGAGCAGAAGAACTTGAAGAAGTACGAAACCATGATGCAACTCAGCAACTGTCTTATATCTATTTGTGTCGATTTCCCTCATGCATTCACGATGGAAGTCTCTCGTTATTTACAGTATGAAGAAGTTCCCAAAATGAGTGCTTCGACCTTCTCATGACTCACATCCAGTGTTGGACGGTCAATATGCCAAAGTCAATGTCAAGGTCAATTGACGGTCAACGACGGTCAAATTTCTTTGACCCACGTCCATGTTGCTGCGATCTAACCGAGGTCCCGCTTCGGCTACGCAATAGATAGGTAGCAGGACCCGCAAGAGCGGCTGTACTTTCTCTCTGTATCATGTTCTCTGATGCAAGTCTTTAATAAAGCTACTTGAGCTTCTATGTATATCACCGCCTCCCGAAACGCCATCCGAAACGCCTTCGTGGGTCCTTGAAAGCTCGCCCTTTGCCTGGTTTTTAGGTTGGGGTTGCATTAGGGCCCAACCGTCGTCGTTCATTGACTGTCATTAAGTTCGATAAGATAGAGGAGCCTAACCCAGCAGCTTGCATCAATCCTAACTCCTTCCCGGTAGTACGTGTACGGTTGACGGCTGGGCTCAGGTCTATGTCAGACGATGATCGCGTCAGGTTTGCTCAGGTTTTGCCCATTAGGTGTGCATCCCTCCTACTTTTTGGTCGATATATAGATGGTACAGAAGATCTCAATAACATATAGGTACAAAACTCACCGTGAACAAGCCAGGGAGAGACAAACCAGACCTGAGCTCAGTCGATGGAGAGGGCTGTTTTACATAAGAGAAGGAGTGGTATCAGGGGTACATGGCACCGCGTCCTATATTTAGTTGCGAGAGCGTGACACTAATTAATAATGTGTAATGTATTTTAAAAGAAGTTTGAGACGATCTGGGATGATGCTCATAGCTGCGCACACCAGTTTCAGCAGTCTTGGTCAGACCGTACGTAGGCATTTACCGATATCTACAAAACCTCAACATTCAGTGCTCAGCCTCTAGATGGCTATCATACAAGTCAAGCCGATGGGTAGCACTAGCACTTAATTTTATTGGGTTCCCGGACATATTGGCGGGCTGATCCACCTAGCGAGAGAGACTTGCAAACCTCTACTATGTGTGATGGGAAGATGGTGAGGTCTTGAGCTAGAGGACCTGGACAGCTAAATAAGCGCTCGAAACACTGAGATTTACAGGTGAAATTTAATGTTTAAAGTGATCGCAACTGCTGTTCTGATACACCCCAAAACATTACCCAAAACATAAGGCAGAAAAAAAACCTTTATTGAATCTTTACAAAGAGAGAACAAAGGGACATATGCACGATCCTATATTTTCCATGAACAACTCATGTTATGAGGGCTAAATGAGGGCGGATATTAGCCGCCGTGACAAGCGCCGTCACGAACGCACACCTGCCATCTGGCAAGGACCCCGGAGAAGGCCCGTCGTGCGTCGCCCTATTGAAATATAGACCTGAGCCCAGCCGTCAACCGTATACGTGAGTTAGATCTATCCATTTAGCTACGGGAGACTCAGTATGCACCAGATTCTCGACCCTCCTAATTTCCGCGCAATCCGATCCACAGGACATCTCCTGGCATCTGCTGTTTCATCGTTGGTCCAAGGCATCTGGATCCACCCTTGATCTCGGCGTAGCGACGGCGAAACCCAACCAATCGATTGTCAATTTTCGAACTTTGCACTTCCAAGACCTCCTGCTCTTGATCTTAGAATCCCTCAGAGCTTCAATTCGAAACTGTCGAGTTCGCCTGGAAATAAGATAGTCGGGAGTGCTTGAATCAAATATAAGAGGAGCTGTGAGATGAGGATGAGACGAGGATGCGAAAGTGTGGACCACTAAAACAGTGGTACACAACTTTCGTGGGGGTGCCTGGACCCGCGCGGAGCGCTGGGATTTCGGGCGAGGAGGGATTACGTAATCCCGACTCGAAGACTCGAAAATGGCAGAGGCCTCGAAAGGCCAGAGCCGAAATCCCAGAGATCGCGCAGGGCTGAGCGTCTGGGGGAGCTCGAATGGGCCGAAAAGCGAACCGGACGGGGAAGCCCGAACCAGCCAGCTGCCCCAGACACTGAAGGGTGATGGAGGGTGGGTCGAAAAAAAAGAAACAGATGCGAAAAACCTCAACGACAAGTTACAACGAGGACAAGGGAAGAGAGGAGGACGAGTGGAGGAGAACTTTGCTTTGCTCGGGATTTGCCCGTGTGTGGCAAATGCGCGGCGGCAAAATCCGTATATTTGGGAGTCGCACTTCCCTTATCTTATCCTCTGAAAAGCTAGGGGCTTGCCCCTAGCTTTTCTCGGAGATATTTACCT
Source organism: Cyclocybe aegerita (assembly GCA_902728275.1). Classification (NCBI taxonomy): domain Eukaryota; kingdom Fungi; phylum Basidiomycota; class Agaricomycetes; order Agaricales; family Hemipholiotaceae; genus Cyclocybe; species Cyclocybe aegerita. Next base: position 207,191 of record CACVBS010000050.1, on the reverse strand, counting down.
AGTTTGTCCACGATCGAAGGTCATGCCGAATCGAAAAACCTTAGCGGCCTTGTTTGGGGTCTTTTTGATGCTCAAGCGCCGACGGAAGGAAGGAAGGAATATTGATTACCGGCGAGGTCCCAATGAGGAACGACCGGCCCGCAGTGTACTCAGAGATACAAGCTACAACTAAGTATTTTCTAGTACACCTTGGGACACCAACTCCCTCACCGCTGTGTAACTCCAACCACTATCAGAGGACACATCCCCGACCTGCGTGGCCTTATGCCAATGCAGGTAGGACATACGACTAAAACCACATGGGGGTCAGGGTGGGTTCTCCCAACCACTGACACAAACTCATCGTCATCCAGGACAGCCATGACAGCCAAGAAGACTCACGGTCTCAGGAGAAAGTGCGGAAATGATAATAACTGGGATAATCCCAGACACGGCCCGGGTATGTAGCTAACCGTGTTGAAGTAGATGGCAAAGGAAGGCAGCCGCAGGCTGCACACCCAGTCTTTGTCAGGAGTGGACTCCGGACCCTCAAGTCAAAATCTTACTTACAGCCATTCCAGAAAATGTATAATTTTCCGGAACGGCCGTAACTGAGAGACCGGGAAATAGGGGGGATGCGAAATAGCCACCGTTTCGCCCGATTGGGCGTGCTCAGGCGAAGTGCTTCGTCGTCGCTGCTGATGTCGGTGAAGGTGGCTGGCATTCAGCCAGAAAAACTGAGCGCTGTTTTCCTCTATGAAGCCTGCCGTCAGCCGAGACACCTCAACAGCCGCGGCCGCGTGGCCAGGCAAGGCATCTTGATACTAGGCATCGAGGATGTCGCCGCAGCGATGGGTCTCTCCATGGGTGTGGAGCGACCGTCGACAATTGCTTCAGCTGACGCGGCGAGTGCCTCGTTGAAAGACGAAAGGACCATCCACTGCCTGTTGAAACATCTCGAGGGTACAAGCCTCTCGAGGCGTCCCGATAGTTTCCACCTATCGAGGCATCCTAATGGTTCTTGCCCATTGAGGCATCCCAGTGTCGGGGCATCCCAATGGTCCTCGAAAGTCCATTGGGGCAAGAGAAGGTGGCACTTACATACCTCTGGGGCGGAAAGAGACTCGGAGTCGCAAGAAACTCGGCCTCGGTAACGATGGGGAGAATAGGCGCCACATCGGTAAAGTAGGCGTTTATGAGGTTCTCGATGACGTCGCGCTCAACGTGCAGATCCAGCGGCTTGGAATGGACCATCGCCGCCTGATCTTCACTCGACGGCTTCTGCACCTGGATCAACCCGTCGCCGGACTTGCTGACCTCGAAGGATATTCGGGCAAGTTTGCGGCATCATCTCCTCTTTCTTCGCGCAAACTCATCGTTGAGAGAAGGTTTAACCTCCTCGATTAATCGTTAGCTCGGGTCGCACTGAAATCACCGCCGTACAATGGTTGACAGGCAGGCCGGAACTTCGGCCCGGCTCATCCTCACTACCTTGTTTTTCGCCGACGTTCACCAAACCTTCAACAGAACAAGGGACAACGGAAGCAAAGGCTCTGCAGCGACCTTGTATCTGAATACATAAGATACGACATAGCCTTTCCCCCCTTTTTCCTCCTTCCCCTTCACTTTGGTACGTGAGCCTCGTTTGTTCAGGCAGCTATGCGAGACTCAAACGACGTCAATCATTCAGCAGTGTTTCTTCCTTCCGAATGACCACTCAAATCTCCGGACTATATACACAGGAAACGTCCTGGCGTATGTCATTTTCACTGTTCTCGCCGTTTCTCGGGATATTCATCCTTCATATGGCAGGCTTCGCGAAACTGGATGAATTGTCTGTCGGGTTCCGAACTCTCCACCTCTCCGCGCCTCAGAAAATGCCTCAGAAAACGTCTGCGCTCGACGTCGTGAACCTCCATGACGTCGATTCGAACCCACCCATCTCCAAAATCCCCGTCGAGATCCTCTGGGAAGTATTTACCAAGTTCGTTGACGACCCAACGATCTCGCGGATCGAAAACCCCACCAGGCCCCTGGTTTCTCGCCACTCGAGCGCAGATCCGACGATACTCGGTCAAGTGTGCTCACATTGGAGGAGCGTCGCGCTCAATCTTCCAACCCTCTGGTCCACCATTTTCATTCGCAACCCTGCCAAGTCCCAACTCTACCGCACCCACCTCTGGCTCGAACGATCAGCCGACCAGCCGTTGAATCTCACTCTAGAAGATGGGATCGATGACAGAGACCTCAACACGACTGGAACATCGTCCGCGCCTTCTACTCGCGCGCGGACAAGTGGAGAAGAATTGATTTCTGCTTACCTCCCGACCTCGTCGCGGCGATTGGACGGCTGGGTCGGGAGGCACCGCCATGCAAACAGCTTGAATTCGTCAAATTCAGGACGTCGCACCCTTTCTCCAACGACTTTCGCCAACACGAGTTCTTCCATCCATTGTGGCAATTCCCGTACCACGACGAGATATGGGCATTCTTCAACTCTTCCCCAAAGCTTCAGAACGTATCCTACTTCGCTGACCGCCCCGATATCCTACCTCAAAATACGCCTTATGGCCAGCTTACCTCAGTCGAAATCCTCTTCTTCCTATCCCCAGAGGACCTTCTCAGTCTTATGTCCCTACTTCCGAACCTCTGCAATCTTCGTGCTGACGTTGTACCCTCGCGACCAGCAATTCCGCATTCAATCCCTCCCGCGGCGTCATTCCCGGTTACTCTCAAAGACCTCCGCACTTTGCAACTTTCTGTGGGCCTTTCGTTGACGAAACTCTTCTCCCAACTAGTTCTTCCGTCGTTGGAGGAATTGCTCCTGTCCTTCCACTTCCTCGATGGGGAGACCGAGCCCCGTTACCCTGCAATACAGAATCTGTTGCAACGCTCCGAATGTCGCTTGCGGAAACTCAAGATCGTCGACCGCAAAATGACAGAAGCTGACTCAAATGTGTATTTTGAAGCAGGAGAGTTACAGGGTCTCTCTTTTCTTGAACTTGGAGCGAACCTCTCGACGAAGTCGACTGACTTGCTCTTGGAGAAGATGCCAGCACGTCCGCATACATTCCTTCCCAACCTCCACCAATTGCACTTGAGTGGAATCAGCAACACGCCTGATGGGAAGTTATCAGAAATGATTTCTTCCCGCTTGCCGTTGTTGAGACGATTTACGATCCTGACTACAGATGGAGAATACGGTCCTCTTGACGAGGCCTTCTTTGCTGAATTTTGGGACCACAAATAGATTCTTGCGAAGAAGTACACCGGAATATAGCAACAATGACTATCTGAATTACATGAATTGTACCTTTTCGAACTTGCTCGTAAGCGCTTTCTTCTGAGATGGAGGCAGGGGTCCAGTAACATTCAGGGTAACGTACGGGTGAATACCGTCCAGAGCTTGGAAGATGCTCCTTCCATCCTTGAGAATTAAAGTCAGGGTGCATAGCCCATGGAGCCCCAGGCGATCGAAAATCGGGTTTACGGGATCGTTGGACGTCATTTTCAGGTCCGTCAAGAGCCCCATTTTCTCTAGGCGATACGCACTGGGCTTCAAGGACACATTGCGAACGGACGCTGCTACACTGTCCACGGTCCCAAGCTCGGCTCGTGTAAGGTCTGGGCAGGAATGCAATATTGCAATAGCGTCGTTGGTTGAGAGGACACATCCCGTGATAGAGAGGGTAGAGAGTTGGTGGAAGGGGATATTAATGAATTTGGCGGCGAGGAGAGCGAAGTCGCCATTCCAGTAGAGCTCCTTGAGTCCCAATGCATGCTGCAATTCGATGAAGTCGTTCTCCTCAGTGGGGTTACCCAACGGGTCGCGTGTAGTAAGGTCTCTAACCGTCTCTGGGACAGTAAAGTGCATGCACGCGAAGGAGGCGGTCAACGGGTACGCATCACGGCCGTCCGAGACGTAGTTGGCGTTCAAGTAACGGAAGAGCTCCTTCACCACGTATCTGCCCCTCCATCCAGCTCGATCGACCTGGTTCTCTTCCCAGGTGATGTCGAGCGTGTTGGTACGCGCGCCAACTTGTTTCTCGTAGAAGGCAGCCGCAAGCCGACGAACATTGTTCCAGTCCAGGAATGACGGCCTGCCCTCGCCAGCCTTGGGGCGAATCGGTATGTCGAGCGTCCCACCTGGGGGTCCGACTTGGAAGAGCAGAGAATCTTGAGGAACGTCGGAGGTGAAATAGAGAAGAGAGTCGCTCTGCGACTTCTTGGGGACATAACGAGCTGGGGATAAGGCAAGCTCGTAGGTGCGGGGGTCCGGTGGCGCGATAGGATCGTTGCCAAAGAGGACGGATCCTTGTGGAACGTCGTACGAGTCGTATCCCTGATGAACGACGTTGCCGCCGTTGCTCCAGTCGGACATGACGAAGGTACCCTTGTTCATGATGCGGGCGAGGCGAGACGGGTTATTGTTCCAGGTGATTGGGGCAGCGGCCTTCTTCTGCCGACGAGGCTTCGACACGGGAAGGTGGCGAACATAGGGCCTGTAGTTGTTGAAGAAGTCCTTGATGGAAGGGAATTTGAGAAAGAACGCGGTGATTCCGCGGTAGGGCAAGAGGTAGTAGTCCATTTTGCGATGGGGGGCTTTGTGAGGATGCTATCTTTTATAGAGTCGGTGCTGAGGTTGGTCGAGCAACCCTTTTGTTCAGCGTGGTCGACATTGACGGCCATTCAATTGTCAAAATGGAGGCAAGACAACCGAGGAGAATAAATCGGAAAGCAGAACTCGATGGACGTGGCGACAGGGAATTATTGTTGTTTTTGAGTTCCTCGTATTGTTCTGGTTAGATCACGTGACGAAGCGCGACCATCCACGTATGCAAAAGGAGGGGCCAAGGGTGTGGTTTGAGAGGAATACCTAGCAGTTAGGGTGCCGTGTCTCGTTCTATATCGCGCTCAGATTCCGCGAACTAAGCCACTTCGCTTGAGAAATGCATCAAAGCGAACTTCAGAGAACTCACGGATTACCCTCCCGGTTCTGCACTCTCAAATCTAATTGATGTCCAGCTTTTCCTCACGATGCTCCGAATATTCCGGCTAGGATGGGTCTCTTAGGCTGACAGACAGTTCCATCGCACAGTTGAACTCGAATTTAGCTTGGGTTGTTCTGACATCGAGGAAGTCTTCTTAGTCGAAGCTGGAGGGGGTAATAATGGTAGTCCGTACCTTCCATCCCAGGCGTCGGATGAGCGTCCAACGATCAAGTACATGATGCTCGGCGTCAACAATTGGTTTGAACGGGTGACATCCTGGATCGACCCTACGAATGTCCTGATAGATCGCTTTTGGGTCGCAGAGTCCAGCCAGTGGGGTACCCCGTCTGCAGGTGTGTGCGTAAGTGGATCGTAGATAAAACAGGGAGAAGAGAGGACAACCAGCCGTCGCCATTGGGGTTCAGGAGAGCCGGATGAACAGGAGGAGAAATTAAACATCAAGTTTCCCATCGGTCTATCACCAGGTTCTACCATTTGATATACCAACTTGCAGTGAGTCGAGGCGATAGTGACATCGTGACTCTCCTCGCCACCGGCAGGCGGTCCGCCGAGCCGAGCCAACAATACTCTACTTAAACCGGGAGGCTTCATTAAATAAAGACAAGAAGGAATATCTAACCTATATAGTATACAACCCCTCATATTACGATACAAGGATCCTTGAGGAGCACACTCCTCCGGCTGTAATCGCCAATGTTTCTTCCGCGCCTAAAGTTGGTCATGCGCGAACTTGGCGCGAACGCTTTGGCCCCCCGCCGAACGGCCCCAACCAAGTGGCCGCGAAGTGGCCATGAAGTGACGCCTTCGCCCACAAAGAAGGATAAACTGGTGCTTTGTCGCTTTTCCCGTATAAGCGAGGGTATGACAAGAGACGAGAATCCCTCATTTTCCCATATTGCCCCACCTGAAAACCAGAAGCATGTTCGACCCTCGCTCCGACAAAAATCAAGAAGAGTACATCTATGTGTTCCTCAAAACTTGGGACGCCATTCCCGCGGCGACCAAATCGATCAAGCTCACCGACCGTCTTCATTCCATCACCATCGACATAATGAACCTTGACACCAAGTGCACTCCCTCTGGCGCCTCGACCGCGATTCTAGGAGGCAACAAAGGGCGAAAGTCCAGGCAGGAAAGCAAAGACTTTAGCGTTGCCTCTATTCGTTCCTCGACTACCACCTTCGAAAATTCGGAGTTCGCGAAGCGTCTTTCGAAACTTATTGTCCCTTCTCCTCCAGCCGGGAGGACCTCACACGTCCGCCACGTTTCTCTGGCAATAACTGCGGAGCAACTCTTAAAATCTACTGCGGACAAGCGGTCCACTGGCAGTGCCAATAATATACCACCATTCTCGTGGATCGCCTACTTCTTCTCCCAGGTCCCCACCGGGTTGGCTACCCACATCGAAGAGGTCTCTGTCGACATCCATCTCGAGAATCCCCATGGACCACCGGAAATTTCGTCCTCTATCCTGGACGCGGGGACGCGTCTTGAGCTCTCAGCCTCAATTCTAGACGCCATTATGCATGATACCGAGTGTCGCGGTCTGTGGCGCGCCTGGGATGCCGAGCTCGCGCTGGCAAATACTGCGGGAAGGTGGAAGAAGCTAAACTTGGTAAAGATTACCATTTGTGGATTACCTACCGAAGCTGTCGTCTCAAACGTGAAGGCAAGGTGCGACATGTCGCTTAGGGGAGGGTCCCTGCTCCCTATGTTGATTGAACGCGGAGTGGTGGATGTCGATTATCTTCATGACTGAGGGGGGTAGGCAGGCTCGTTAGGCGACCATAGCCTTGTATTTTAATCTGCCCATAAGGTCCAATAATTCCATATCATGTAGTTTTTTATACCACGAGTAAAGTTCGTCTTGTCCTATTCTGATACTGATTTCCAATGTGCTTTATTTCAAGAATCACTTTTTTCCCGCAGGGGACCTGTTCACCTTCGAAAGACGAATAGACTCAATAGAGCCTGCGCAGGCTCTATCTCCTGTGCTCAGATGCCGGTCGAGTGCTACTCATAGCCTGGACGCGGCTTCTCCCCTTAGACAATCAGCCTCTAGCGCTTCGATGCCGCGGTGAGAAATCCTGGGCGTCGCATTAACCTCGGAAGTCGCAGCGTCGCCGAGACCTCGTCCTGCGCGAAAGCATCCACGGCCATAGCGTCGCCTCGTCCCTTCGAAGCATCGGAGGTCTCGAACTAACCCTTAGTGGCTGTGGGAGTGAGGACAACACTTATACTTCTGATTGAGGTCGATCGCTCGAGAGCTATTAGTGCTTGGATAAGATATGGGCCTATAGCTAAACACATTGCAATTTTTTTCCTGTATATTCCTTCTTACGTATTTATTTATTTCTTTTCACCTTCATTCCGAAGTCAAGAGTCGAATGTTGAGCTGCTTCGGATGAGACGACTGAGGGCGGAATGACCTTGTTACAATTGTTACAATGAGAAATCCATCTACGCCTACGAAAGACTAAGGTCAACTAATAAATTAACCTCGATGGACCAGTTAAATAATAATCAAGTCAGAGTCAAGAGGATGTGAAGGATTTCTTCTTGGAGTAGTTTGCTACGGCCATTCGACGTTGATAATCTCCGAATATTCGTCCGGCGAGCCTAATACATTGCATGATGATGTGCCATTCAGATGCTATTTGTGTTTTGAGGCAACTTCGCCTTGGAGAGTTTTCTCGTTGATCCATCTCTCGAGGCAAGGAAGATGACCTAAATAAAAGGAGCTATACTGTAGCGGCCATACTCCGGGGTCATCATAGAAAAGCGACTTAGCTGCTTCGAGGAGGCCGTCTCTTTCAGCCTCCTTCTGGGATAGTAGCGAACTGACGAGCAGAAGACCTTCAAAAAGTACGAAACAATGATGCAACTGTCTGATATCTATTTGTGTCGATTTTCTTCATGCATTCATGACGGGCAATCTCTCGTTATTTACGATATACATCAGCTCTTCTCATGACTCATATTTGTGTAGTCCTCGGAATGCTCTCTGCACCCTAAAAATGGAGAGACTAAGGATACACTATATTCAGCTAGGTCCAAGTAACGTCAGGAATACATAAATTGAAACTACAACGGGGGAAAGAAGGCAAGGAATCATTACGAACGATCTCGTTTGCCACTAATGTAGTCGTACGGAGCTACATAAAACGCTACAAATCCGTCAACAGAGCTACATCCAAAGGGAGAACAGGAATCGTTGAGAAAGCTACATGAATGGGCCCAATCGGACCTATCAAAATCTAAGTTCAAGACGGAGACGAATAGCAGGCGAAGAAAGACGAAAAAGATGGCGTTGCGACAGTAAGTGGTATGTAACGACGGCAGAAGACTGTCCGGCGTTATATATGTATTAGTGGAAGATGTCGATGAAGACGAAGGAGAAAGAAGCAGAGAGGTGGGGAAGGGATGTCCGAGAAGCAAGAAATCTTACTCTACAATCAACCTCCTCCTTGCCCAGCAGGGGCGTACCCCAAAGCCGAAACATCCTGATTCGTAGACCTTTCTATGTTCATATCTTGGTCCTGAGATTGCCCTTGGCTGAGGTCAAAATTCGGCGGGATGCTCGTCGACGGCGCGCTCATCCTTCTCCTTCTCCTCTCCGCGATGCTCGCGACGACCCGATCCGGATGGCTCATCCCAGCCATCCCACCGACCTTCGGACTCATCCCAGCACCACTCTCTACTGGTGCGCTATCGGGTACCCCGGGTCCCCACCCCGCAGCCCTCTCCCGATCTTCGACATCATCGGTGTATCCATGGAACGCGCGCTTCGCGTGCGCGGGGCCCAGCGTCTGAGATGGAAGGCGCTTAAATGATGGGCGTAGCGATTCGCCCTCGGACTGACCCGAGTGTCCGTCTGGGTCGGTAGATGACTGGCGCGAGGAGAGACCTGGGCTTGAGGAGTCTTCCGACTTGGCAACGAAGGCGACACGACCAACGGGTGCAGAGTTAGGAGGATGTTTACTGGGAGGAGCTGGGCTTGACTGATTTCCACCAAAGGCGTGGGCAAGGGAGGAAGTGGGTGGGTTGGGAGAGTCGACGGCGCTTGCTGGCCTTGGGGCGAAGTGAGTCTGAGGGCTAGCACTTGCTCGAGATTTATTGGGCCTGCGCAGCTGAATATTGAGAGTAGTGGGAGCCTTCCTGGCAAGAACCGCGGCTTCGTAGGACCTGAGGTCCTCCACGTTCCCATGAAGGGTAGTGCGCATCGACGACATGGGTCCCAACTTGCTCGAGCCTTGCTGGCGTTGTTGATGTTGCTGGTAAGTCGGATTTTGTCCATAGCCGCCTTGCATGAATGAGTGCACCTCGAGCATAGGGGTCTTCGCGCTCGGGAGCGACGCCACCCTTTGCCTCCGGAATCCCAACGGGGTGCCCTTCGACGGACTAGCATTAGAATTATTGGGAAAGTTCATTCCACCCTCGACACCAGCAGGTCCTGGGCCGCTCAACGGCGTACGCATATACTGCTTCCAGAACTCTTTCAATTCGCGCGCGTCGGCGTCCTTCGAAGGGGTACCCATGCCACCCATACCGAGCATCGAAGAGCTCGGCATACCTCCCGCCGTCGACGGGCGCTGCTGTTCAACCAGAGGCGGGAACTGGAGCTGACCCGAGTTCCGCTTCATAGGCATGGGCGTGTCCACGTCCGCACCTATATCCGACATGAGCACGCTCTGGTCATGGATGATCTCCTGCCCAAGCGCCTGACCTTCCTGCTGCATTTGTTGGGGCTGGTTATGGGACTGGGAAGGGTCGGAGAAGAAGGGCTGTCCGTCGTTCGCGAGGCCGGCTAGAACGTTGGGATCGTCGAGAGACATGAGCCCGAAAGCAGAAGAGAACTCTGGTGAGGGTGTGTCAGGCTTGGGCGAGCAGGTGCGGCACCGCATCGGAGAGGCGCACCTTGTCGTTCATCGTGCGGCGCGTATCGGTCGTATCCTTGTTGCTGGGAGGACGAGGTAGACGAGGTGGAAGCAGTATGAGTCCTATCCGGCAGGTTCCCAACGTAGTTGTACGGGGCCTAAAAGGAGGGAAAATAAATCAGTAATCCATCCTTAGGAACACGACACGAAAATATAAGATAAAATCAACGAAAAAGGGTCAAAAAAATAGGAACCGCACTACGGCACCGAAGACGTGCTCAACCCCGGGGTCCAACGCCAGCCGCCTAGTCGACAGGGCGATCGTCCCCACTCCAAGAAGCCAAAACGATCGTCGATGACGATGACGATAGTTAGAGTAATAAGAGTGGCGCAGGCCCGTGGGTGCTTCCTTCTACCCCACAAACACGCATCCCGCAACCGGCAAAAATGAAGACAAACGGAGAGAAAGGAGAACGGGAAGTGAGTGGTACTCCACAGTACCCCACCAGGACCTCCGGGGGTGCGTGGGTGCATGGGATGGGGGAAACAGATGGGGTGTGGAGCCCGAAGCAGGCTCACAGCCTCGCGCGCTTCTCGTCCTGCCCGAAAACAAAAGTGCTCTCGCCTCGTGCCTCCGCCACGAGCGCAGCTCCAATCTGCGTTAGCTGTGACTGGGTATCTTCCATCTTGTTTCCAGCCCATCCACCGGGCTAATTCAATCCGTCCATCCGTCCGAATGCATCTGCCCACCAGAGGACGCCAGACTCAAACACTCTTCCCATCCACCGGGCTAATTCAATCCGTCCATCCGTCCGAATGCATCTGCCCACCAGAGGACGCCAGACTCAAACACTCTTCCCATCCATCCATCTCGTATCTCCCATCGCACAAACCCAAAAATTGACTAGGCTAGAAGCCCTGCTCGTGCACGTCCGAGCTTCTAACCAAGTCGACCCGAAACGCAATCAATCAGACACAAAGGACAGAACCCGAGTCCAATGCCCAACGCGAGCACCATCTAGCAGTGCTCATCTCGTACACACGCGCTAAGAGGGACGCGATATGTTAGGAGCATCTGAGCACGAGATATGTGCAGAGATGCGACCTCGGACAAATTCCGTAGGCAACGCAACCGCACTAGACCAATAAGGCCTAGCGTGGCCTTTTCCACCCAAACATACACGCCAGCGCGCTCTCTTGTCAAAAGTCAACCTTTGGCTTTGTTCTCGTCCGATGAAATTCCATCCTGCAGCTTCTAGACCGGGTTCGGACATGCGCATATAACCAACGAAACAATTCCAAGCGAGAAGTGACCAGAAGAAAGGAAAGTATAGAACGAAAGGGTGGCTTTTAGGCGAACGATAAAAACCCTGACAGAACCGTAATAAGAGCTATGAAACTCTGAGTAAGGTCCGTCGAGGACTGGCGATTCGGATTGTGCCAAAAGCGCATAATCCCACCGCCAAAGTCCATTACGTCCACCCTCGGACGCCGGTCTATAAGCCAGCCCCCATTTGACCGTGTCCGATGATAGGAAAACCGCACAAACCGGAAAACGAAAAATGGAACAACAGTGCCGTCCAAAGATGGATCCAGCAGGCAACGTAAAACAAACGCAAGAATAAAAATAAAAAAGGTATGGTCAATCGGCCGCAAGTCAGGCGGCCACTCGTTCGTAAAGTGCGCGCCCGTCGAACGTCAGAAAAAAAAGCAGGCGAGAAGAACATTGACACAGAGCGAAAGGCAAAAAAAAATAAGAAAAGAAGCGTAAACCCTTCTTCCGTAGCTCCAAGCCGTGGTTTTGGAGTTTAGCGTTTCTGGGGAACCCTGCCCACGCAAAAATAATCGTGGTGGACGCCGAATCCGACTCCGACCCAGCGCTCAAGGACAAGAGTGAATAGATAATTAAAGCGCCTCGAGTCAGTCGAACGCCACACATCCGGCGATCTCTCCATCATTCACCCCAGATCCCTCGCACCACGGCAGAGATTTGAAAAAAGAAGATAACATAACACCGCAAACACAGCAAAAAACGATGAAGATGATCAACCTTCGCTGTCAGAGCCAGAGCAGCTGTTGGATGCAAATGCTATACCGCCTAAGGCCCAAGTCCAGACTCTCCTTGCTTGGGTAGGAGGCCGATCTAAGTAAATGAAGTGAAGCAAAATGAAATGAAAAAGCCCGGGACCCGAACCCCGAGGGTTGAATCAACAGACAGCCCCGGGCGGGCGAAGAACGAAAGAAAGAAGATGAATCGAATTAAAGACAAAAACCTCCACCACTCGCCCAAACAACCCAAAGGAAGCAAGTTGAAAGGGACCGAATGTCAAGTGACGGATGACGAGAACAAGAAAATAAAATAAAACGGATGGACTGGTCATGACCCCGCCCATCCCAAAAACCGAGAAACTCGGAAAGGAAGTTATCGACCAAGCAAGGCTCAAGAAAAGCGAACGAACGAAGCACAACACAACACACGAAACTTCAAACAACAAGCCGCCAAAAAAATCGTTGGATATATGCGCATATACAAGCCCCAGGACAGCCCAGCCTCACAGCCTCCTCTCTTCCTCTCGTCCTTTTTAAACCCCTTCCCCCCCACACACACTCGAACGCGAACCGCGAAAACGAACTGCGCCACGGTCCAAAAATACCACGAACGAACGGAGGAAAAAAGGGACGGGTACGAAGTACAAAGAAAGAAAGGAAAGGAAATAGAAAAGTGAATTAAATCAACCAAAGAAACGTCTACTCACGTTTACATTACTAGAAGGACCGCCTGGGGGACCATAGCCTCCATGATGCTGCTGGGGATGCTGGTGCGGGTGCGTGTGTCCATGGCCTCGAAGCGGCAGGTGCACAGCAGACGACGCCGCGCTCGAGGGTACGCTCCCCGTGCCGACGCTCGCACCATCGCCCGCGCTCCCGCTCGCACTGCGCGAGTGGTGGGAGTGGTCGCTCCCCGCCCCACCATACTCGAGCGAGCCACGCCGGCTGCTGTGGTTACTCCCGGCGTGCGTATGTTGCTGAGACTGCGACGGACCCCCGGGATGGTGGTGGTGCTGGTGGTGCTGGTTGTATCCTCCCTGTGCTGCTGCGGCCGACGCCGACGCAAGCTGCATGTAACCGGGGTAGGCCACAGGGACCGAGACAGACACAGGATTCTGCATGAAGTGATTTTGATTTGCATTTCCAGGGTGCTGCTGCGCAAGCTCTGCTTGCAGGTGTTTATCTATAGAAAGAGGAATGAAAACAGGGGTGGGGTATCATTTAACGTAGATGAGAACGAACGAGAATGGGCATACGAAGAACGAAGGGGGTATGTTGATGATGATGATGATTGATGTGACGAGCGGGACGATGCATGATGGCGGCGATGACGATGGTGTTGGAGAGGCAATGGACAATAATAATAGAAAAAAAGAGGAGAAAAAAGCTCGATTTAGCGCTACGTATATCTAACGCTAGGATAGAAGTGATTACCGTGCATCGAGGAGGTCGTAGACGAATGATGGGACGATGCAGGCATAAGCTCTGCTGCGTGTCTTGGTTGCGAGTGTGTTGGTGAAGAATGGTGGTGTTGTTGCGTATATGCTTCGTGGGGGTCGTGCGCCTGCGCCTCCCAGCCGCCGCTGAGCCACGACGAGGATGACGTCGACGATCCCGGTCGAGGATCATACATCCCGCCAGGGGTCAAACCCGTGCGCCCGCCCGTTCCGTAAAGTTCAGCCTGTGCGCGGAATTTTGACGCGTAGTCGGAGCCTTCCCCACCCGATACGTCGCCCGACCCAGATTGCGGGTACAGCGGAGGGAAGGAGAAGGAATTGGAGTTGTAGAGTGTCTCGGCCATCGTCGGGAGGGCAGATGGGGGCGGGCCGAGGATAAAGTCGTCCTCGGGCTGCGGGTAGAGCGGGATTCTGGAGGACGAGGGCCCGGCGAGTGCGCCGGACGGCGGCAGCGGCCTTTGGAGCGCGCCGGGGGGCGGGACCTCGGGGCGCAGATTGTGTCCGGGGCCGGAGGGTGCGGTCTGGCGGTGGAACTTGACATACGTGCAGCGACACTTGCGCTGGACGCACTTCGCTGCATCTCTCGATTAGGAAATGATGACCGATCGCGAGGTGGGGAAGAGGGTCCACTCACAGCACGGATTACATCCATCGCACGGCAGGCTCGACTGCACACACTGGTCGCAAGCCTGTTTGCTGGTCGTCGCGCGCGTCGCGGACGCGGTGCCCTTCCTGCGCGTTCCGGTAGGGAGGGGCTTTTCGCTGGCGTGGCACTTGTTTACATGTCTCGAGAGAAGATCACTGGGCGGAGTGGGGTAAGTTGTGGGTGGTGGGGCGGGCTAGCCGAGACTCTACAGACCTCCTGGCGAATTGATCGCCACAGTACTGGCACTTGTAGGGCCTGTCGCCGGTGTCTGGGGTTGGGAGTGAGCGGAGCGTTGGAGAGCGGATCGCGGTGGAGTTGCCCCCACGGGTACTCACGAGAGCGCATGTGGCGGGCGACATGCTGGGGCCGGGTGAAGGTGGCCTGGCAGACGGGGCACTTGTGGTCGCCTCCCATGGTGCGGGTGGTGGTAGAGAGCGAGCGAGAAAGAGATGACGCCCTTCTTCTTTGTAGTTATTTAATGCGTTCTGCAAACCGACGTGCAACCAAGCCGAGTCAATCCTCCGAAATCAACTGACGTCACTGTCCCACGCCCCTTGACAACACACAAATTCCCCTTTTCGCATCCCATCATCAAAGAAGCACCCGCACAAATGAACCCCTTCCCGCCCCTGCCAACCCCCGTTTCGCATGGACGCCTTCCAACTCCCGCTGAGAGGCCACGGGAGGCCCAGCAGCCACCTGCGAGCAGCCCGGAACACGCGCAGTGACGCACAGTATTGGGCCCTGTTTGTGCGAGATGAACGGCGGAGATCAAATCGAAGCGAAATGGGCAGTGACGTCACTCACGGGCGCTCACGCCCAATTAAAAAAATCGGGGGCAGATGTATTTTCAAAAACGGGGTCCTGGGCACTCGCACATGCTCGGAGAGGGCTGTGCTCGCCTCGCCAGTCGTTGAAACGTTGACGTCTTGATCCTCCTGTGAGCTATCACGAGAAAGAAAACAACGCTGCCTCCCAGCAATTAATCTTATCTATCCTACCCATCAATCCTCGGCAATCGACCATACACATCTCACAAAGCAGCACCCTCGTCGCGTCGTCGTTATGTTTGAGCGGAAATCCGACATACCCACCCAGTGTCCACGACACTAATGGTCATGAGCTGGCATTTAGCCCAATCAACTGTCTGTCTGTCACCCGATGATATTGGAAGCAACATGCGAAAGCCCAAATCCCGTTAGTCTCTTTGATCCTTCTTCCGAGTTAACTTGCTTCGAGAACAAAAAGAAAAGACGGTCTTCTTTCCGTCATGATTGTGTCATTGCCCCCGCCCGCCGTTTGTGAGAAGGAAGGAGGGAATAACTTCCCGCGCATGCGGTATATCGCCGTCGGTGCGGTGCTCGAGAAACACGGAAAAGCCTCGTCAAGGCTATGTCTACCACTCCGCACGCATGATGAACTTATGATGCAGATCTCGAGCGCTTCTTCTGTCAACGTTCTAAACCCCGCCTCCGAACCGTTCATGCAGGTCCCCGTTCCGCTTCCGATATCTAGGCTTTGTCGAGATTCCAATGATCTTCTGTCTTCGAGGTCGGCCACCCTTCATCCTCCCGAGAACCCATCGCAGAGTCTGATCATGACAGGCGCGTCCAAGTGATCCATGTTCCGCCAACCATTGCAGTGCCATTGACGTTTAAACAACGTCCGGGAATCTCGATGGCAGAGCTTGTACTGAGGAGATCTTGAGGCTGTCATCCGGTCTCGTATGTTTTGGACTTTATACGCCGTTTCGTGCGTAAATAACATACACGCAATTCATCGAACATTTCATTTATCATTCCAGTTAGCTTGCCGCTAGCGAAGGCGGTTAACGATACCGGGTTAACGAACAAATCGCACAGACTCGAACAAATGTCCAGCCGGCCACTGGTCGAGAACGTTCCCAGAACAGTCGCGGGCGCTTTAAATCAAGCAAGCGTCTTCGCGGTCGTTGATGCAGACTATCGACTAAGTTTATTAACTTACCAACTTCACCAATAACTCCCAAAGGCAAACAGCACGCAACACGTTCAGAACGCGCACCCTTCCCTTCCAACTCTAACCCCTCCAAATGCACACCCATCCCGTACATCCCACCTTATCAATCCCCATCCAACCCCGATCCCCGCTTCCCGAACCTCCGCCAACCACTACTTAATTGCCAATCGCGTTGTCCCTTCATCCTTCATCAACGATCCGGGCCCCCATCCCGACCCCGACCCCGAACAGCACGCGCCACACGGCGCCGGGACGTATGCAACGCGCCAAGGCGGACAACTACGTTAATTACGCCAAGCCGTCTGTGCAGGGATCCCTTGGTACTTAGCACTTACCCCGCAACTGCCTATCTCGGGTTCTCGGCGCGTGTAGTGCATGGGAATGATGAGCGAACCGTCGTGATTCGTGAATGACCTGACGGTTTTGCAAATTCGCGCAGCGCGCTCGGTTCGCGATCGAGAGGTGTTCTTTCATGGAAAGAAATTGAAAGAAAGAGAAAGAGAAATTGGAAGAAGGGGGAAGGAGCGGGGCTTTTCCAATTTTATTTGAGGAGTTTTGGCTTGCTTTTGACCACCTGACCTGAGCAGACCTGGGCAGAAAGAGGGAGGCCGCCGCGAGCCCGAGTCGTCGCAATGCCGACACCCGCACCCGCACCCAAGTTTAGGCTAGTCTCAATACAAAATTACAAACTGATTAGAGTAGCATGGCGCCTAATCGAATAGGGAAGGCGCCGGGCTTCCTAAAAATTCGCTCTTCTGAGTTATATGTACATCAATGTAAATGGCAGAGGAAGCAAGCTGGATTGCAAATCCCTCAAAGCCTAGAGGGAAAGGGCTCAGAATACCCTACAGATGGATGTAGTATGTACGAATGGGTTATAAGGGCCCACAAACTGTTCTAGATCCCAGAAGCGCGTCAAGTATGCAGACTCCAGACCTTTCACGAAGTTTTCACGAACGGGCCCATAGATGGGAATATCCCCCCTTGTCCCGTATACCGTATACGACAGAAAGACGCCGAAAGGCCCCGCGCAGCAACCAACAGACGTCTGCCTTGCGTCTGCCAACCCACGTTCAAGCACGCGCTCGCTTTCATTATTCATCGCCGTTTTGGGAGGAAGGGAGTACTTACTTGACTGTCCATGGCATTTCGACCGAAACGGCTGGCTAATCACCGTGACGTAGAAGTCAGAACGGAAGAACGCGAGAGTACTAGTCAGCGAGTCTGAATCGACATCGGCCAATGGACGATGGACAAGCCGGTCCATTCTCATGCGCCGAGCATCGAACAATAGCACGGACTCGAAGAATTTTGGAGTGCCGGGGAAGGAGAAGACGGAAATGGCGATTGCGATGGAGATGGGAGATGAAGCGATGGACTCGAAGATGAATTCAAGATGTACGAAGGAAGGTTCGAACTTGGAAGCAAGGTTCGGACGCAGATTTTGCCATTGCGTGTAGGTACAAGGCCTAGGACAGGAAGCGCCTTCCCTCCTTCGAAGGCCTGGGTGATGGCGAGCTCAGGCTTCGAGCTTACGTGACGGATGGGATCGAAGAGATGCGGTGCATTGGCAGGCGATTCTCAGAGTTGATTGATCACCTAGGCGCTGATTGAGTTACAGTTCGTTTGTCCAGTGCACGGTGCATATACTCTGTCACTGTCAGTAGATCAGCTGGGGAAGTGCCAGGCGAGTGAACGTGGACGATGCGGCACAAAGAAATACAGAATACCCTCAAGCTCGTCATCGCATACCAGAATATCCCCTCCGAGTCGTTCGCCTCGCCGCAAGCGCGTGTGCAGCGCACAGCCCTGCAGAATTCACGGATCGTCGACCCCACATTCGCGGAAGGTATGACCTCATACCTAAGTACTAAGTACTTAGCCGGCTGCATGTAGCATTTTCTTCAATGTCTTCTCCCGGTTCTGCGAATTCCATTCCAACGCCATTCCGATCTCCCCAAGTTCCCTACTGTTCCGCTAGGTTAACCATGCCTCAAGGACCTGATATCATTCCGAATCCCACACCCCTCTCTGTCTGGCGGCTGGACTGCCACCTGGCGTTCTAATCACCTTCCTTGTATTTATGGACGAATCTTCTCTTGAGATATTGATATCGGTCTACCGGTGCTTTACTGTGGAGAATGATCAAGATGGGAGGTTCACGGAGAAGATTTGCCGTGGATGTCCTCAGCCGTGATCGACACGAGCTTCGAAGCTGTCTTTCGTTTCGTTTGGAGTACTCAGCGGTGGGCTCTCGCAGAGCCTCGAGGGATATGATATGATGGATGATCATGAGGGACCTATGATGTGATATCCGATGTGAGTCTGTCGTCTGAATCAAATCAAATATCCTCCGGTATACAGAACGCTGAACTGAGAAATGGGATCGGTTCATGCATTCACCGACTGCACGACGCACTCAAATGAATCAAGGAATCACGCACGTCATAGATGCCAGCAGAATAATTAAAAGCACCCGCGAGGGCAATCGGTCACGCTGAGCCGTCAAGAGATGAGACGATACGAAATATGGACGTTCGATTGGCCAGTCAGATGCAGCGTAGATGCCGGCCAATGACAGAAAGTGAGGACAAGCCAATGACAGGCGGCGGTGCAATCGCGGCGCTCATTGGACGATGCCACTGTCAGTGGGGAGGGCAGATCCCGGAGGACGGCACGGAGGACGGCTTGTCGTAAGAGTCGTCAGTCATCTCTTCGAATTCTGTGAGTTGACAGCAGCGTGCCGTTGAGAACATACCTATGACGTCCATTGTTAGGAAGGCCAGCCTCGCCGTCCCACAGCTGCATTCCAGCTACAGAAAATCGAGAAATCCATTACTCATCTTGCAATGTCAGTAAATGCACCGTCCGTTTGACAGATCCGACAAGGCCTGAAAAATACGTCAAAGGCACTCCTCGTTGAACTTCGAAGGCATTCGCGGGGGCAACACGTTCTGCGAGTCGGTGCGAAATAACCCCTCTTGCATGTGGTTACCCTGCAGATACCGTTATATCATACAGTAATTTACGATCATGCATCAGCCGGAGTACGCAGTGGGCCTCCCTCTGGCATTTGGCGATAAGCACAAATGACCCGGCTCCACGAGATTCACGAGAAAAAATGGAATCGGAGTTGGCTACATTGGCGAATGCATTTGGGCCAGCGCGACTTGTGCAGAACTTCCAAGCTAGATGTTCCCTAGGTTGACGTGGAATTTGTCATGAACATTGGCAGTAGGTGGTTTTCCAGAAACCGATTCAATTTAAATGGCGTCATCCCACCGTCAGGTGGCCATTGCCCAGGGACCATCGACGAGAGATTTGGCGAAAATGGGCTACGGATTTCCCTAGAGAATTCTTGGAGAGGTCTGACGGGCGGAAAGTGAGAGCGGGGCCGGGAACAGGAAAAAGACGAGTTCCCGCGAACCGTCGTAGAGTTGATAAGAGAGCTTTGAGTTCCTCCCGAAGACGTTCTTGCCTACAGCCCCATCCTAAGCAATTTATCCAAGAAGCAAAAGAGTGGCAGTAGAGTCAGGATCCAGCGGCCAAGCAGGCAACTTCTTCAAAATAGACCATACATAGTTGCGGTCGGAGTGTCGGGAAAAGGTTGCGGTGAAGCTAGGATGAACAGAGTATGGGTCCACGGAACGTCAAACTCGCACCTGATGTAGGACATGAGATAAAAGCGGCAAGTGCAGACGCTAGAACCGAATACACACTGCCTATTCCTTAGAAAGAAATAACCAGAAGACGCCAGTACTAATTCAGGGAGTGAAGGTGCCACCCGAAAATCCCTTGATGAAGATACAGCGGGCCGAATCCGGGGATCCATGGTGGCACACCGAGGGGCTTCGTAGCGTATAGACGTAGCGTTATCAGAAGAAGATTACGCAGAATTACTGGCGCGAGCGAAGCAGGGGAGGCCAATTTAACACTCCATGTTTAGATCTGCTATTCCGAGAGAAGGCCTATGGTTCAGAGGACCGGAAGACATGAGAAACCGAGATCGACACCCGACGCTAGAACGAAGTATAGAGACGCCAACAGCCTGACTAGAGTCCTCGGGACGAGGTTGACCAAATACGAAATTCTGAAGCCAAAAGACGCGAGAGGTTGGGCTGGAGTCTCAGGACAGAACCCAGGCTGCGCAGCGTGAATAAGGCCCGGTGAGAACGCTGCCAGGGAGAGGCTGTGCAGCGTAAAGAGCAGCACGAGCTCTATTTAGGTGAACACACCACGTCGACAAGAGCATACAGAAACAAGAGCTCTCACGAAGGCAAACTCAGCCCTTGATAGGAGTCATGACGTCCCAGAAAAGACGAACGGGAGAAGTCCACTACAGTCACGGTTCCCATACTAATAGAACAGAATTTGAAACCATGTCAGTCAGGCGGTCTACTTGAGGACAAGTGCCCTTCAGTTGACTTAACCTAAGAGACGGGTGCAATGCTATGCTTTGCGTGAGACTAGGTGCTTACCTACCTTGTTCCAGTGAGGCTTCAAGCTTCAAGCTTGAATACCGTCCAAATCAGGCGACAAGGGGATGCAGCAGATGGGGAGCAAGCAGTCTTCCACTTCCGTATCCAATCCTTGCTTCGGACGCCCATGATGATGATGATGAGCTGGGAATCTGTAACTTTAGGCGTCAGTTATCGTCATAGAAACGCCGCAAAACCTCGGATGGAACGGACTCGGGTGGGTTCAGTTCGCGTTCGGGGCGAGCCAGAATGCAGACGCGAAGTTGAACCGAGGAAAAGGCAGGGGAAGGATACATACTTATGCGCAGACTGAGGCGCGTCAGCTGAAGGGTGGTGACTCGGAACAGACGAAGGAAGGCGGTACTGTGTGTACGCTAGGAAATACTTGGAAGAGAATCGGGAGGTCGCGTATCCTGGAGGACGTAGGAGGACAAGTTCGTCGGGCTTCTCACTAAATCAATATTTTCTGTTATTTATGTCTCAGGGTGATGGCATCTACTTACACCTACCGGACCGCGGTACCCGGCTTTCCGTCAACTTCCCGTTTCAATTCCTTTTCCAACAGTTAGACCGAACGATCCTTTGGCTTTGGAACAGATTTAGGGCAGAAGTAAAACTTGTTCCAGCTGCTAATCGTCGTCATGGTTGTCAAATTCTCCTGTAAGCCCTAAACGATAGGGCTTTACCTTCGTGCCGGGCCCAGAAAGGAGCAAGGAGCTCGACATTATTTTCTGTCGGTCAAATGACCGAGTATCATTTCCAATGGCCAAAGCTATCCGCATGACAGGGTAATATGTCCGGAGTGCAAAGAGTTCAGACCGCGATGTATGAAACCTTCACCTCACTCCTGCACCGCCTTCCGCAGTGTGGCGTCGGCGGTTCACGCCCCAAGTTGTCTACAGCACGCAATTAAAATATTCAGAATTATTATAACAGTGAACAAAGAGTACGTTATCAGAAATACGAGACGGATCATGGTATTACTTGTTATGACGGAGGGCCTCACCAACAATTAAATGGAGACGATGGGACCGTGGAAACAATAAAGGGCCTAATTACGAGCTCCAGGAGATAACTTGAGAACTAATGTCTCTTTGTAGAAGCCTTCTTCGTAGGATCGACGGAGGAGCCTGCAAACAAGCACGACTCGGCGGGATCGGGAGGACATGCCGAATGCGAGGAGTGGTAGACACTAGCTGAAGCTCGAGGGTCGAAATACGATCCAATCTTTCCTGAAGAATTATCCTTTTTGTTTGAATGTGGCAGAGTCATCGGCGTCCAAGGAGGTGTCGGATTCCACGCGACAGAACTATAAGCCTCGGGCGGTGCAGTCCACTCTGGAGTGGGAGGCGTTGAGTAGACTTGCACCGGAGGAACGTATTTATACGGAGTGGCAGTTGGAAGTCCTATATACGGCGCCGGGGAGGGCGTTGGCGCCCTGGGCGGATCAGGAAGTCGAGTTGCCGAGATGGGCAGGTTCCCCGAGTAAGCGGCACCTCCATAGGGCGCCGGCTGTTGGCCATTTGAGGTCGACTGTGGGTTGCCGCTCGTAGTTTGGGGTTGCTGCCGCTGGCGAGCATTGGGGTCAATATAGGCGCCGTGCGGATGGGAGGGATGGCGCATGTTGATCTAGTGATGTAGCGGTGGCAGGGGAGAAGTGTGTGGGGCAATGCTGGCTCTTGTCCTCCGGTGTCAGCTTTTATTTATACGTTCTATTGTTCTTATGCCACTGCGCCAATTGTCCCATCTGTGGCTCCCGCCTTGTCAACGGCCTAAGCATCTTTACCATATATGGGAAACCACCAAACATGGGGGAAGTCGCCACACAGTGCACAGCGGTATAAGCGTTCGGGAACTGTAGGCGCTTTGGCCGTGTGGTCGCGAAGGGGTCTGATCACCAAAATAAAAGCATTCCTTGACGGCTGACCATAAAGAAAGAAGTTTCCCCTGCGTAATGGCTGCGTTCAAATTTAGTCAAACTGTTGAAATTTGTATAGAAGCACTGCAGTGCCAGATATAGTAGCAGGTCTGTGCTATTGAATACCGGATATACAACAAGGCAGATATTTGATATACAGCGTCCGCAGTGAGATGAAGTGTCTGTGCGCGAATGTACAGTAGCGTATGTCCGTAATTGTCCTCTCTAACCGTGAGTCTACTCTCGGTTCGCAGTTCTCATCATCGAGATCAAACGCTCCCTTTCCTCCTGAAGCGTTCTATTTTCCTCTCTCAATCTAGAAATGTCGGCCTGAGCACTGCTTTGTGCTCCTTCAGCAGCAATGCGAAGACTGTATTCGTGGTGCGCACGCTCTATCTCAAGCGCCTTTCCGCCGGCGCCAGCCATCCACCCCTGGTTTATCTTGCAACCTATGAGAACAGTACTTCGGACACTAAACGGGAAAAAATTACCAGATCATTGTCCTCCTTTATCTCTTCCAGCAATCTCGCGGAAATCTCTGCCACTTCATTCGGATTCTCGACATTGAGGGATACGGGAATACGCCCCGTCAGAGAATAGGTGCCACTATGAGCGAATGCCGCCTCATAATTTTTCGCCTGAGGGGAGTAGCCCGTATCAATGACCCCGGTGAGGGTTCGGACGAACCAATAACACTG
This sequence comes from Cyclocybe aegerita, assembly GCA_902728275.1. Lineage (NCBI taxonomy): Eukaryota > Fungi > Basidiomycota > Agaricomycetes > Agaricales > Hemipholiotaceae > Cyclocybe > Cyclocybe aegerita. The sequence goes on along the minus strand of CACVBS010000050.1, from coordinate 184,079 downwards.
ATGCCTGAGGACCGTGTAAGAGGCATAGCTGGATATCAGATTGGCGGCAAGAATGACGTCTCGGAGAGGCAAGGGTGTGCGGAAAGACTTGTAAGACGCCACAAGTAAGGGTGAATTGCCACTACTGCCAAATACATTGTCAGTGGTTTCTAGGCGGGTGACAGTATCGTTTGCCGGCATCTCCTGCGCAGAAAGACAAAACTTCTGACTCTATGATTGCGAATCAAAACGCCAAGTAAATAATGAGTAGTATGCAGGACCACCAACCAGTGTCATGCGTCCGGCTGCGACGTGGTACGGAGACGGAGCTCGCTCGAAGCGTAAGACAACTTCGCCGCCAGTGCAATGGAGCGCGCGAACTACGAGGAACTCATGCTCCTTTCCATCCGCGTCTTTGAACCATCGGATTTCTTGGACAGAAGTACTCTGTACGTCGGCGGGTGATGTACTGGATGAGTACGAACTGGTCATGATCTCCCGCACAAATTTGATAGGTACGGGGCTGTTGTCGCCGGTTGGTGGGAGGAATGGGAGGGGTTCGGTCTCCCAGTTGAGTGGGGAATGAACAGGCATCTCTGTATGCTTGAGAAGAATGAGGGGAGGACTTATGAATCTATTGAGACCATTCAAATTGAATATGAAAGGCTCATATCGTACACATCCTTTCCAGAGCCACAGCGCAGCAGCATGGGGCCACAACGAATACACCAAGAATACACAGCTGCCTTGTCTTTTAAGGTGATCATACCATTCTGCTCTTACTTGTGAAGTATCCTGTGTATTATACCACTAGACACATACCTAGAGACATAGTGACTCACACTGCCTCACACTGCGGCGAACGAGACCTACCCAAATAAGGTATCTGTCGACCCAAAACGGTCCTCGGGGGTTCACCCTGCCTGATAAGATAAGATAATGTGTTGGAAGAATCATGGACCACGAGAGTTTCAGAGTCGCCTCCTCACTTCCTTTCCCTTCCTCACGATTTCCGTCTACTATTGGAATCATTTTCTACTGGAATGTTTACTACGGCTTAGGGAAAAACTCGAAGCTCCCCTGCTGTATCATCTCTTGGGACTGGACTCGGAAGGATTCGGGATTGGTAATCGTCAACCAACACTGGCCACTAGAACGTGTATATGTCGGTCCCATCACCCTTCGCTCTCCTTCGCTCTCGACAGCTGTCAGTATGCGACAAAGAACTCGTGGTTATTTCATGATGTACTATATCTTGCCCCTTGATCTCGTCCTGCAACTCAGATGGCTCTGTGGTCTTCAACTTACAAGCACTTCTACGAAAATGTCACACTCGCAAGTGAACAGAGAAGAGAAATGGTACGAAACGCTCGCGAAACGGTCAATTCGATCAAATACGACTAACACCACTGGTTCGTGACAACAGACTCATTCTATGGACCTCACATGACGTTTGTGTTCATAATTCGGTAATTCTTGCTTCCGTCCACCGCTACGGCTAGAACAAGGTTCGTTTAACGACGATGTCTTGAATGGCACTCCTGATCATACTCACTGATGTACCCGAGAAGGCCATCGGTCAGAGCTGCACCGAGCGGTTCTGTACTACGGGCCCGGTTAGATGACGTGTCAATCTCGGATTGACAAAACTCACTTGACGAAAGCACTGGCTCCACCTTGCCAAAGGATCCAGTCCTGGTTGTTGTACATCCTGATCTCCCTCGTGTTCGTGTACGGAGCCGTGGAGAACACTCGGTCGTTCCAACTTTCGTCGAAGAAGAACTGGCCGATGTGATTGACCTGGCCGGAACCAGAGGCAATGGTTCCGTTGGCGTTCCTCTGCGCGTTCTTGTGGATCATTGCATGGATGTGCGATGTGCGTCCAGTGTAGTAGCCCGGAAAGAGGGTAGTGAGTTCCACAATTCCGTTCTCGTTGGTGAACTGACCACCCCGGAGGAAGGTGTCTGTGTGAACATTTCCTCCAGGACTGTATCCACCATAAAAGCCCGTGGCGTTGACTGAGGACGATGTTAGGTCCCCCTTGTATAACACAGCCAGACATGCGAACTTACCGGCCCAAAGCTCCACAAAAGCATTAGGGAAGGGCCTGCAGGTCGTGGTATCAATCACCCCAACGTCGAGGACGAGCGTCACGCCGCTAGAAAATTGATGTGAGTCGCATTTCTATGCGTGCATGGGAAGTCCTCTTACCCTTGGTTCTCTCGAAGGTCATAGCGGATGTACTCGTTGCGGATGTAATAAGGGCCTTCTGTGAGCTCCACCGCTGTAACGCAAGTGGACTAAGCAGCAGGGTTAGGTTAAGTCCATTAATCTTCAATAACGGAAAAAATTCACGTTCTGTATCGTCGTATAGTGCGGCGTAGGTGCTGTAGTGGTCGGTGTTTGCCTCCGGGCGAGGTATGGGTGCTTGGCTTCCCTGGCCACTCTCCGCTGGTTCTCAAACTCGGCAATAGCGCCAGCGCACTTGCGCGCCATAAGCTCATGGGCGATCAACTCATCCTAAACGAAGTGTTAATCTGGTCCGTGAGGCGAGTAGCCAAGGAACACCTCTCACCGATTTCCTGACGAAGCTGTGGTGTTCACCTGGGTGTGCTAGGAAAAGGATATTCAGGACGAGGCCTCATTGATAGACGCCCATGGACTTACCTGCGACCAACGTCGCGAACGCTAGTAACGGCGACAGAAATGCGAAGCGCATCTTCTTGGCAAGAACTGAAACCTACGCGAGGCAATATGTCCTAGAGAAGGGAGGAACTTGAAGAGCCGTATTCACTGGCAGTCGGTTTAAATGCTCGCCGTTCAAAGATCGCTAAGAATGGCAACAGCATTTCCAGGGAATCCCCTCAACTACATAAGAAGGCACTTAGAAAGCGAAGCCGTGTGATTGGATGCCTCAGTTCAACGGAGCGGGAAATTAGGTTGTTGTTCCGTATGACGGAGAAAAGCGCTGGGTATACCGATCATCCAATCCCACCACGCGTCTTTCGAATGAGCGAAACTGAATGGCAAAGCAACTTCCATTGACGATGGTGCGTTTCTTCGTCGATGTCTCTCGACCCAAATGAATGTTGTCAGGGTTTAGGAATCCCTCGGGGAACCGAAGTATACCCCAGGATGCGAGGACTCTATACTAAAGATGCGCAATCGATGCAGTAAAAAATCCCTCTCTGCTGCGCTTGAGTGATGCAAGGTATGTTCTCCATAACTGCACCACTTTCTTCGAAATGAGGCTTTTCTTAGGATAGAACCTAAGGGTCCACGCGCTACGAGCGGCTGATGGTATATGCGCAGGTCCTAACACTCGCCGAAGGCGTACCAGACTGGTTGATGCATCCAAGCATTCCACTGGTGCAGACTTGGGGATCATTATGAACTTTTTTCTAAACAGTATCGTTTCTACGCGGTCCGACCCTTGCAAAAGTGCTTTATACGACTGATATGCGAACGCTGCAAGGACGCTCATGCCAAGACTCTCGTGCCCGAAATAGATATGGAATGCCTCTTCTCGAATACTCGGTCTTGGTCGTGAGACCCAACTCCTACAGAGCCTTTGCTTGTTGCCGACCTTCGCAGGCCTCGGGTGCGTCATGTGGTAGTCCCGTCCCACTCTCGTGAGTTTTTTGAATGATTAGAATTGATTAATTGTTGAAAGATACTCCAACACCAAGACCCTCGTCTACGAGACTGCAATGTCACAGTCCTGTTCGCCGTATGCGCTTGGGGTGTCAAATTCTCCGAGGGTGTTGACTGGAGGTAAACCACTGTGCTCAACAATACTGCATATGGTTCGCTTTCCGCGTGCGCGGAATGAAAAATTGTGGGTCTATCTCTCGGAGTTATTTTATTTTTTAATCAAATTCATCACGTCAACAGCCAATCTTCTGCTCCATGTCGTTCAGCTCGATAACCCCTCGCGTGGATCGACGACATCATCATTGCAGGTACCCGTCCAGAACATCTGCAATCGTGCAACCAGGTCTCTTGAAGCCTCTCAAACCGCGCAATGTGAGAGACCCAGCCGTTAGCCGACGCCTCTTGGACGATACTGAGGAAAAGCTATCATTCAGATTCGTCTTGTGATTTTCGGAGCATTATTCTGATAGATATCTCATCAGAGTATCGAGGCAGAGTCCTTGAAGCTCTAGACGAAATACCGGAGAATCTCAGGTTTTCGGCTGGGCACTGATTCTCTATTTAATCGATTTATTCGAAGACGGCTCATCGTCGAGGAAAACCCCAATTCAACGGATTCTCAATTCATCCATCGCACCATCGAAACTCACCAGCTATGAAGCTTCTCTTCCTCGCCGCTCTTCTCTCCGCCGCCGTCGCGAATGCAGCCATCAACGATCCCTGCTCCGTCGGGAGCATTCCTGGCATCTGCATAACGACGTCTTCGTGCACTAACGCTGGTGGCACCTACGCGTCTGGGTATTGTCCTAATGATCCTTCAAATGTAAGGTGCTGCCACAAGACCTGTGGAGGTGGCGGGCGATGCCGCTTCACCAGCACTTGCCCCACCGGCAAGATTCAGCGAGGTGCGTTGCGCTCGATAGTCATACCCATTCTTTCATTTACTGACATAAGTCAGGCCTCTGCCCGGGACCAAGTACCTTTACCTGCTGCCTCCCTATCCTCCCCGGCGACCCTGTTTAATTTGAAGTACTCTCTACAGAATTCAGTTGGTCAGTCCAGCTCGTCCCATCCGTCATTGAGGCGGCATTAATTTCTTCCAACATAAATTGACTGCGCAGACGAAGTATTAAGAGGAAAATATGTTCACTACTTAGGTGTTATCTTGGTGTATAATTACTTCGAGGGTTTCGACGCACACTCGAGGCGTTCCATTCGAATCATCCTAGAAGTCAGACTTCTATGTAACCTGATATTACCGCGAAATTGTCTTCCTACGTTCAGCAACTTAGGAAGAGCGCGCATATTCCCCGAATCAGATGACGAAAATAGGCGCTGGTTACTACTCACCCATAAGAATCGTGGCATCTAAGCGCCGGACCCACGGCCACTCGTACAGGCTGCTAGCTGAGGCGAAGATACAAGTTACAGTCGCACGGACTTTAATTTATGTTTCCAGTGAGTCATGTCGATTATGTATGTCCTCGATTCGATAAACTCACTGAAGGGAATTACAAGGTGATCAGAAAGGGCGTCTGCAACGAATTAGGGCACCATATCATCCGACTCGGAAGAGCAAGAAACACAGGGGGCAGCACTCGGTTTTTTTGGCGAAATGCATGGGAAAACACAAGTGAATCCGTCAAATTTTAATATTCACTTTGGTGTTTCAAATCTTCGGTAAAAACATTAATAAGTCGCTGGCTCCAACAATTAGAATGGGAACCTAGGTCTGGGAAAGGCTGAAAGGGGCAGAAAACCGTGACAGGAATATGTTGGTGTGCGTTTCCGGGACCTGTCCGAGAAACACATTTCCTGTTTTACGCCCTTTTGCCTTTTTAAAAACCTAGATCTCCATTTAAACTGGTGGTGCTGACTAATAGTTAAAGCATTTGTCTGGAATTCGGAAAGCCAAAATGGATATTAAAACTTGATGGATTTACGCGCATTCTCCCACGCATTTCGCCAAAACAAAAGAGCGTTGCCCCCTGTGAAAGCAGAGATTTGCAGGGAAGACCGCAGCGCATACTCATAGGGGAGGAAGGATATGACTTCCACAACGTCCTCACGAATACCTCCAAAGGTAGACAAAGGAGTCCAGGTCTCTTATCATCTTCTGGCACGACATAATGTTGACTGACACGTCTTCTTTCGCACGAGAATGCAATGTCTTTCCCAGATTCTCTTAACAGGCCGCATCGCGACACCTCCCAGAATCCAAGACAAAATTCCCAGTATTATTTCCGGCTCCATGGTGAAGTAACCCGGTTGAAGTGTCTACCTTCCAAAAAAAGGCGCCATACGGAGCAAGGGATTTCTTGAGCTTCCGCTGACGGTCATTCAAAAACCTCGAAGAGACGAGTGGAGACGGCCATAGACGTACCGGATCGTACACTAGCTTTCGATCGACCTCAATCAGCAGTATGAATGAAGTCCCACTCCTCCTACCACCGAGAGCGAGTTTGAGACCTCCGACGCCTCGAAGAGTCCAGGCGACGTATGGCCGTGAATGCTGTCGTGGAGAACGAGGTTTCGGCGACGCTGCGACTTCCGAGGTTACTGCGACGCCCAGGCTTTCTCACTGCGGGCATCGAGCGCCAGAGGCCGATTGTTCGCGCATTCCAAAGTCTAGGGGGAGAAACTACGGCATCTGAACACAGGGAGACAAAGCCTACGCAGGCTCTATTCGTTTTTTGAAGGTGAAAGGTCCCCGGCGGGAAACAAGTGATTCTCGAAATAATGCACATTGGAAATCAGTATCAGAATAGGACAAGACGAACTTTACTCGTGGTGTAAAAAACTACATGTATGACATAATGGAATTATTGGACCTGATGGGCAGATTAAAATACAAGGCTATGGTCGCCTAACGAGCCTGCCTGCCCCTCAATCATGAAGATAATCGACATCCACCACTCCGCGTTCAATTAACATAGGGAGCAGGGACCCTCCCCTAAGCGACATGTCGCACCTTGCTTTCACGTTTGAGACGACAGGGAAGGCAGCTTCGGTAGGTAATCCACAAATGGTAATCTTTACCAAGTTTAGCTTCTTCCACCTTCCCGCAGTATTTGCCAGCGCGAGCTCGGCATCCCAGGCGCGCCACAGACCGCGACACTCGGTATCATGCATAATGGCGTCTAGAATTGAGGCTGAGAGCTCAAGACGCGTCCCCGCATCCAAGATAGAGGACGAAATTTCCGGTGGTCCATGGGGATTCTCGAGATGGATGCCAAACGCCCACCAGCGATCAGTAAATCTGTCGGCATAAATAGTAGCGGCGGCCAAATCGGGCCGGTGCCGGGTGACTCGCTGCTCGCTGCGTAGGGCGTTGCTGAAGCTCATTGTGGGAGGAATTCGGCAGGCTGGGTCCCCTCTACGCACTGTTAGTGGCCTAATATACAATCTAGAAAGATCCATGCAGGAAGACAAGAGGGAAAACAAGTAGCATGGGGTGGATGGTGAGCAGCGAACGCAGATGACGTTCCAGCGAGTGCATGAAGAATGACCAGGAACACCGCACTGTGAGAGCCTGGATTTCAGATGGATGGATGAGGGAGACGTCAGACGACGACCAGGAACACCAGCAATGGTGAGAGCCTGGGTTTCGGGGCATCAGGAGCACTGATTGACAGTGAGATCCTGGATTTTAGTACCAGGAGCACCGATTAATGGCGAGAGCCTGGATTTCAGCACCAGGAGCATAGTTCGACAATGAGAGCCTGGATTTTGTCGAGGAGAGACTCACAGTGCTGGGGGGACGATCCACTATCCCTTGACTCCTCCTAGCTGTTAACTTGCTCGTGTTCGTTGGGATAAGGTCATCGCTGAAGTTCAGCAGGGTGTAAGCAATGAACAGAGTTGGTCTCCTGCTGACCATATTTCTCTTCCCTGCAATTGGCCATAGCACCAGGGCTGCGCATCGCGATCATGCTACAGCTTATGGGTCGGCCACCGTGAGGGGTTTAACGCTTTGAAATTCGTATCATAGGGTTACCGCCATTTTGCGGCTCGGTCAAATAACAGGCAGTGGGCGCTTAGCTCGTCCTTGGCGTCATCTGCTGTGCCATATTTTATGGCTTATGGTTCGGTACGGCACCGAGCCACAATTGTACCGCAGTCTGCGGAAAGCTCGAAGTCGATGAAACACGGCCGCTTCGCAAGGAGTAAGTGCTCGTACATGCAAGGAGAAGAGTGTCAATGTTATTAGTGCGTCAACTCATTGCTTATTGATAAAACAAGAACATACCGTGTCGGTGCTCCTAGTGGACTGTCCTCGCATTTTCCAGGATATCTTCATTATCAAAAGGCAATTAATACTTGACATGCTCATAACAGCAGGCCCAGAACTTGGCTGGCATGAAGGATTGGTCGCAAAACAGATTTTGACTGACGTCTACAGTTGTTAATTGATTGGACGGGATCTCATAGCACACATTGGGGGGGGAAGATAATAAGAGACAGAAGCTTCACAAAGCGTGGAAGCCTATTGAAGTCATATACAGCATGAATGAAAACAGCGAGTAGCTTAACGGTACATGGGCCAAATACTCATCGGATGACTTGTAGCATGTAGCATAGCGAGGAGGTGAAAATATATAGACATTCGGGCGACTTACTAACATCATGAATCCCGGCTGAAATATGACACATAAGGCGATCTAAGCTGTCCTTATTCCCGATCGGGGTGGGGTGTCGAATGAATCAACTTAGATTCTGTCCCGACGTTCAGGCAGACACCAGAGGGTAGCCGTGGGACAAGGAGCGCAGCTTAGAGAGGCGAGAACAACAGCTGAGTGACAGAAAAATAGCATACGAGGAGCCAAAGCGATAGCGAGCCATCAACAGTGATCGCACGCCGGCGTCAGTAATGATAGCGGGCCAGCGAAGGAATTTGCATGTTCGCAGGGAAGACATACCCAACATACAGAAGTAGCAGCAGCAGCAGGATGAAGCCTTATGGGGCCAACCCTCAGTAACACCAGCAGCGGGGCGAAACCCTACGGAGTAGCAGCAGCGGGGCAGAGCCCAACAAAATAGCAGCAGCGGGGGCAAAGCCCTACAAGGTAGTAGCAGCGGGGCAAAGCCCTATGGAGTAGCAGCAGCAGGAGCGGAAGGGCAAGGCCCTAAGTAATAGCGAATAGCGGGGACAGCAAAGCGAAGTGAATGGATGGATGTGATTTGTTGTCGGAGTTGCGCAGATGTGAGAATGCTGAGCAATGGTCATCGGTGCGTCGAAAGTCGTGTTGCTGGAAGGGAGGATGTTGTCGAGGGGTGACTCTTGGGACGAAAGAAGTGGGCGGCCACTCATAACGGGATAGCATTGGTTCGCAGCCACTACAGTAAGCGTAGCTCGGATGAGCGAAGCAAATAGCATCGACTGTTGTTGGTGTAGATAGGCGATCTACGAAGTTCGGATGGACGTATGCGGTTTTGGGATGCTCTCGAGGCCAGTTGTTACGCGCAAAGTTCTACTCAGGAACAGAACGAGACGGTGCTGATTGCGTAGAGGTAGCCTATCACATACCTCTTGCACTGCTTCACAGATATATCACCTGGTCCCTCGGTCTCTTTCTCAGCCCTATTTCGTACTCGGGGTTTTGGGAGAGTCTTGAGACTTAATTCTTGGCATGGAAGTTGGGCTTCGTGCCAGCTGGCACCCGGAAGATAGGGAGAATCAGTGAAAGGCGTAGATTGGTCGTGCAATCTGTAGGACACTGGGAAAAGAGATTTTGAAGTGCTCAACGCGGCCGTTGAGGTGCGGCGTTGAGGCTGAGGCGAGTCTTCGAGGCGAGATGGTGGTGGCATGAAGCAGAGAGCATCACGTGCCACCTGCCACTCGCTCGAAGACCTAGTTCTATCTCTTCGTTCATTCTTCACTCACTCTAGAACCGCATCCTCCGAAAACCTCACGCCATGAGGTCGACACACCCACGAGAAATCGAATCATCAGTTATGCCCAGGCCTCAGGAAATGCAGCGGCAGCGGGCCGGAATGAGAATGTCAACGAGCGTACGGCGCAATGCATCTACAAACATTTCCTGGAGACTGGGGAAACGTCCAACAAACCTCGGCCGGGTCCGTCAGAGAAGCTATCCGACTATGGCAAACGACAGGTCATCCGCGAAGTAATCAAGCATCGACGAATGCCATTGACAGAGATCACAAACCGACTTGCCACCTGCGTATCACCTTCGACTATTCGACGCATCATTGCTGCACAAGGATTTCACCAGAGGGTTGCACGCAAGGTGCCGTACCTCTCACCTGCTCATAAACGAAAACGACTCAATTGGGCGCGCATCCACCAATCTTTCTGGCCCTCCGACTGGCGATGTACCATGTTTTCCGACGAGTGCTACGTTTACCTCGGGGATGATCGCGGTCGGATTTATGTTACGCGGCGACCAGACGAAGAATTACTGGAGGAATGTCTAGTTCCAACCTTCAAGCAGTCAACAGTACGTGTTATGGTCTGGGGTTGCATCGCTGAGGATTGGAAAGGGCCTTTGGTTGTGTTGGAGTATCCAGGGGGCAAGGGAGGAGGTATGAATTCTACACGCTACCGAGAACAGGTTCTCGAGCCTGTTCTCCTTCCTTTTTATATTATCTCTTAAACCAAGAGAGAGGGAATATGACATTTCAGCAAGATGGCGCCCCCAGCCATGGCAGCAAGGTCATGAAGAGGTGGTTTGCCCAACATGGCATCCCACTCTTCCCACATCCTCCTTCTTCGCCCGACCTAAATCCCATTGAACCCATATGGCACCTTCTTAAATCAACTCTCAGACACCTTCCATATCCGCCTACAACTGTCGATGGGCTGCGTGTTGCCGTTTTGCGTGCGTGGGAGGGGATTTCCGTGGAGGTTATCAATCATCAAATTGGAAAGATGGATCGTCGTGTTAAGGCTGTCCTAGCTGCAAGAGGGGGACATACTGGATTTTAATATTACATTCATGGACTCCATATATCTAAGTATCTAATGTCAAAGTTTTGTGGCTTGATTTGCAGAACGAAGACCAGTACTTGAGATTTTAAAGTCGTCAATCAATCTGTTTGGTGTGACACATTGGTGTGACCGACATCACCCGTGGCGGCCATGAGTAGATATTCCTTCTTGTCTTTATTTAAATGAAGCCTCGCGGACTTTATTATTGGCTCGGTTCGGCGGACCGCCTGGCGGTGGCGAGGAAATTCCGGGTCACGGCTGGTCAATGTCACCTCAACCGCATCCATCTGACAGTCTCTTTCGATCCACTCAACGAACGTTGAAAGTTCAAATTCCATTTGGTATATGAAATGGTAGAACCTGGTGGTGGACTGATGGGAAGCTCGGGGTTTAATTTCTCCTCCTGTTCATCGGGCTCTCCTCAACTCCAACTCCAGGATGAACGCAGATTTCAGTATGCCAACAGGGTCTCTGCTCGTACTTGTCCATTCGCCAGAAACTTAGTACTCAACCCTCATTAAATGTAACTACCGACTTTTGCGGTGAGAGGGACGGGACAGAGATGGCAATGGTTGGTTATTCGCTCTTCTCCCTGTTTTATCTACGATCAGCTCATGCACACATCTGCAGACGGGATATTAGGGATCCTCCCGCTGGCCTCTGCGACTCAAAAGCGATCTATCAGGACATACGTAGGCTCGATCCAGGATGGCACCCGTTCAAGCCAATTGTTGACGCCGAGCATCGTGTACTTGATCGTTGGACGCTCATCCAACGCCTGGGATGGAAGGTACGGACTACCATTATTTACCCCTTCAGCTTCGTCTAAGAACACTTCCTCGATGTTAGAACAACCCAAGCTAAATTCGAGTTCAACTGTACAAGGAACTCCCAAATCGTAGGGCGATAGAACTATCTATTAGCCCAGGAGACCCATCCCAGCTAGAACACTCGGAGTGTCGCGAGGAAAAGCTTGACATCAGTTGGATTCGAGAGTGCAGAACCGTGCGGGTAATCCGTGAGTTCTCTGAGGTTCGCTTTGACGCATTTCTCAAGCGAAGTGGCTTAGTTCGCAGAATCTGAGCGCGACATCGAACAAGACACGAGACCCTAATGCTACGTATGCCGTTGTACCCCTCGTTCGCATCAAACCACACCCTTGGCCCCTCCTTTTGCATGCGTAGATTCTGACGGTTGAATCGATGAATCGATGGTCGCGCTTCGTCACGTGACCTAGCCAGAACAATACCACGAACTCAAAAACAACAATACTTCCCTGTCGCCACGTCCATCGAGTTCTGCTTTCCGATTTATTCTCCTCGGTTGTCTTGCCTCCATTTTGACAATTGAACGGCCGTCAATGTCGACCACGCTGAACAAAAGGGTTGCTCGACCAACCTCAGCACCGACTCTATAAAAGATAGCATCCTCACAAATCCCCTCATCGCAAAATGGACTACTACCTCTTGCCCTACCGCGGAATCACCGCGTTCTTTCTCAAATTCCCTTCCATCAAGGACTTCTTCAACAACTACAGGCCCTATGTTCGCCACCTTCCCGTGTCGAAGCCTCGTCGGCAGAAGAAGGCCGCTGCCCCAATCACCTGGAACAATAACCCGTCTCGCCTCGCCCGCATCATGAACAGGGGTACCTTCGTCATGTCCGATTGGACCAACGACAGCAACGTCGTTCGTCAGGGATACAACTCGTACGACGTTCCACAAGGATCCGTCCTCTTTGGCAACGATCCTATCGCGCCACCGGACCCCCGCACCTACGAGCTTGCCTTATCCCCAGCTCGTTATGTCCCCAAGAAGTCGCAGAGCGACTCTCTTCTCTATTTCACCTCCGACGTTCCTCAAGATTCTCTGCTCTTCCAAGTCGGACCCCCAGGTGGGACGCTCGACATACCGATTCGCCCCAAGGCTGGCGAGGGCAAGCCGTCGTTCCTGGACTGGAACAACGTCCGCCGCCTTGCCGCCGCCTTCTACGAGAAGCAAGTTGGCGCACGCAACAATACACTTGACGTCAGCTGGGAAGGAAACCAGGTCGATCAAGCCTAATAGCACAGGGGACGAGAGTGGGACGTACGCCAATTCGACCTGCCTAAATTCTCAACATTCCCTACGCAGAAACGTTTGAAATCACGGACACTAGATAACATATATCCAGACTCACCGAAAAGAGTAATGAGCGAGCGATAAAGATACGCGAAGATGAAGGAGGTGTTCACGAGGACTGCGACATACAGGCCGGCAACCTAGGTATCACCGAGCTGAAGAGGAATGTACGACGAGAGTGGGGGCAAGCATACGAATATTTTGATCCACGGCTTGTCCCTGAACTTCGATAAGTACAGATTGTCATATAAGAAGTGAAGGGATACACACGTTCGGTAGTAGGTAGAATAGTAGTAGTAGATCTGGTTCGTCATCATCCCCAGAAGCAGAACATTGAAGAAGAACCCGATGAACATCCACCCGTGCCTGAAATCCACTTTTATTAGAATGCAACCCGGGTCTAGAGAAAGACTTACTAGGGCTGCCAACCGAACCCGTGTGCGACGGTAGACGGCAGCCGACGCACGGCACGGGTAGCCGAACCGGAACCATTCCCGGGATTCCCTCGCCGGGACGGCTGGACCATTCACGTCACCCGTCCAAGCCGTGTATTGTCGGCCGGTGGAACCCGTCGACGGGAAGCCGGGTTTGGGGGCAATGAGCGAAGCGCGCAAGAGTGCGTGATGAGCGCTAAACCTGTTACGAGTCCCGAGACGCCGATCTTTTGACTGCCGAGGTTACGGTGCCTCCAAGAATGACATAATATGAGCAAGAGGGATGAGAAGGATGTTGACGAGGGGTCGAGTGCCTGGCATTTCTTGGAGATACATGTCGTAGTACACAGTTTGGCACTACGGAATAGGGGATGGCACTGTTCACAAAACCGGGCTCAAGGAAAAGGTGAAAAAGTGAAGAAAGAATTTGTATCTACATAGCAAGATGAAGGCTGGGAGCTCTGTGGCTGGCAGAGGTGCTTAGAGATGAAGCCTGAGGTGATGTACACACGCTGGGCCAATCCAGTGGTCTGAAATTGTCCTATGGGCGCTTGATGTGTCGGTCGCGGTGCACTCTGGTCTGAGACTGGATGACTATTTTGTGGCAATCACCCTAGTTGAACTCAAAAAGAATATTATCCATCATCTCACCTGCCAAAGGTGGACACAGTCGGAGAGATAATTAAGCAATGCATTTAGGCGCTGATCAAGGGACATTTACTTAATGTTACCGGGTTGAAGGATGGCCGTACACGGCCGTGTATACTTCCGCCCCGACCCGACGGCCCAACCCTTTCCTCAAAACCCGGCCGGTGCTTGCCCACTTGAACCCGACCTTCAGCCGTTCTTGGACGGCCGTCACCGTACCCGGCACGGTTGGCAGCCCTAGTCCGAATCATCTGCCCCGACTGAATGAGGATGACATCTCGAAAGAAATCTTCCCGTGTTTTGACACCTTCCATTTGGTCGAGGAAGTGGAGCTCGAGAGGTTCATTGTTCCTCCGAAAGTCATCGATGGTGTGCTGGATCTCATCGACGAACAGCTCTTGTTTGATATAGTAGTCCCTCTCCTCCATGTCTGTTGTATGGTGCGTAAGCAACATGCGATCGGTAAGGAAAAGGGTAATTACCGTCGGATTCGGCGTCTTCGTGCTTCATAGTAGATGTTGAATCAAGTTCGAGATGAGAGTGAAGAACGCCAGTGAGAAGCTTCGTGGGTTTCCCAAGACTGGGCTATTTATGGTCTCTGCACGTGCGACCCATTCCGGAGGCCAAACGCCGCTTTTATTTTTATTTGATCGGGAAATCGTCAGCCAATTGCGCATCCTGCATCCTCGGGGAATGCGGGGCGGGATAAGTCGAAAACGGGAAGGAGTGGCGCAATCGGCCAGATTAGGACGCGCCGCATCTCAGACAACGCCGAAACTGCTACTGGCTGTTACTACATTTCGAATTTATTCTCAGTCCCATTCGCCCTCTGCAAACCATGTTATTGTCGGACTGCGCGCACAGGATGCGGTCATCTATGGACTCAATAATGGCCTTCCTCCAATCTATTCAAAAATGGGATTCCATGAAAGACGCAAGTGCTATGAGTGTTATACATATGCATAGAGTGAATACCTTAAGTTACGGGTTTCCAATTTCAGTATCATGAAGGGTTATACATCAGCGAAGGGTACCGTCGAGCAATCTTCTTCAACTCCTCCTTTGCAAAATTGCCAGTCAATTCCAGGCTATCCACTCCGTTAAGGTGGATGAGGCAAGCAGCCGCACCCTTCGTGCCGTTGCCTTGTAGCACCAGCGCGAGCTCTTCAAGAGAGCGCCAAGCGAGGCGGTCAAGGAGGCCTTTGATGGGTTCCCCCGACTCAATCATGAGCAGCGAAAGCTCAGAGAACATAACGCGTTCCATCCGACTGGGCCGCACCATACTCCGACCGTTCCTCTCCCTCGCGGCGGCGTCGTCGATCGTTCCCAGCTCGACGATGCGCACGTTGGGGCACGAGTGCAAAAGCGAGACCGCGTCCTGTACGGTCATCACACACCCCGTCACACTCAGCGACGAAAGTTGGTGGTACGGGAGGTTGATAAACTTCCCAGTGAGAACGAGGAAGTCGCCACTCCAGACGAGCTCTTCGAGGCGCGATGCCCTCCGAAGGTCGACGCTATCGTCTTGCTGGGACGGCTGGCCATCGAAATCATACCACCCCAAATCAGCCACCGCCTCCGGTACAGCGATAGAGAAGCGGCGAAACGACCCGAGAGCGTGCGGGACGGAAAGCGGGCCAGTGGGGTTGTTCTCGATAACGGCGGGCCTACCGAGGGCGAAGAACAACGCCTTGAGGACCGTGCGTCCGCGCCGGCCTTCGCGGTCCGCGGGTGTGTGGCGCCAGTCGACGTTGAGCGTGTTGGCGCGGGCGTGCGCACGGGTCTCGAGGAAGCGGTAGACGAGCGTGCGGATGTATTCCCACCCGATGTGCCCATGCGGTCCACCGATGGTGACAGCGAGCTCGCTGGGCTCATCGAGGGAGGGTGTGCTTTGGTAGAAAGACTGGGCGTTGAAAGGAGGGATGTGGATGCTTTGAGGGCCGGGGACGATAACGCTCTGCATGTTGATGGTGGGGTGGAGAGTAGACGATGTGTAGGGTAGTGGACAATGGGGCTAGGTATTAGACGCGATCCAGTCGTGTCGGAATAGGAAATGAAGCTGGTGGTTGGGCAGTGAGCGAGGCGAGCTCGGTGATGAAGGTGAAGCCAGCGAGCTTACCGTCTCCCTTTTATACAACCCACCAGTGACCGCATCTCTTGCTCATGGCGACCACTTTTGTTTTGGAACTGACACCGCATGACGAAGTTTCCTCCAGAACCGAGTCAATCAGTCAACGCCTATTGTTGGAGCCTGAGGTGTACAGTTCGGCGTGAGATAGAAAGCCATGATGCAGATGCATTATTGTGCGCCAGTTTGCGTGCCGAATAGCCCATTTCGCCAGACAATAGCGAAGGGAAAGAAAATGAATGTTACGTAAGCTTTAAATGGTAAGGGGAAATTTTCAAGGAAGACCATTGAGATTGAGAACGCACTGGTGTGGTAGATCGAGAAGATGCTTGAGAGATTCTCTGAAACCTGCAAGTGGCAACAGATCGAAGCATCGTTTCTTCCTCCAGGGGAGAGTCAGGATTCATCGTCGGTTCAAACGCCGGCTTCAAGACGCAGAGCACCCATCCTTTGTATGATCTCGAAATAGTTGATGCCAACAGCCGATGGATCGATGTTCAATTCTGAGAACAATGGGAAGACGAAGAGAAGCGCAGCACCAGACCGAAGAACTAAAAGGCTGGATAATTGAGAGGAAATGACCCGACGTGAGCTTGGAAACATTCGCGGAAGTCCTGAGAGATCGCGATAAATTCGAGAGAAATTCCTTGCGCCCCAAAATTTGGGACGGGCGACGGATCCACCTCGAGCTCCCCTCGAATTTGACAGTGTTCGCAGGGCATCAGTTAAAGCGAAAGAGTACAAGAGATCCAACGTAAATTAACCGGATATGCGTGGTTTCATACGAGGTGCGCAGGGCAAAATAATATGGGGGAAGACAGAAACGATGTGCCAAGTTTCCGACAAGGCGCACGGACCACACGCGTGACCTGTCCGAAAGAGGAAGGTTAGATTGATCGGATGATTCGGGCCGTTGCGCCAGACCAGGAGATTCGAAAATGCAGGCGGGTGAGGACAGTGCGGCGGCCACAGGGATACATGTACTCTGTGCAAAAATAAAAGCATGAAATGCAGAATTTTATCTTGACGCTTATTCAAATTTCCCTACAACTGAAGCGGCAGAGCGTATCCGAGTCAACAACGGAGAGTTCCCGTTGCATGGCCTTGTAGAATATTCTGTATAACCTATCTCTCCAGGAACTGACAGGTGGCAGCTCATACCTATGAAAATGAGTACCTACGCTGGCGGGGTCTTGTGGGAGATACTCAATCGCTGGGTATTCTATCTACAATCCCTTCGTTATCACAAGTTTCTGCGTTGTAGCTCTCCTTCTCGTAGTTGATGAAGAAATGCGTCAGCGTAGTCTTGGTAGGCATATCTCGGATATCTCACCATACCGCATCACCTTTACGCATCTCAGGACGCTTCCTTCATTGTGACCGGCAAAACAAACAGGGAACTTGGACCTACAACTTGCTCGCTTATCAAAGAAGAACTCAGTTCATGATTTACCGAACAGACTACTTGGCGAGTGCGTACCGAGTGCTTCTTCAGGCCCATTTTCTTCAACTTGATTGTGCGTCTATTGCATTCCGGTTGAGGCACCGAATGACGCCGTGCCAAGATGGACGAACGGAGGTAAAAGGAAGTGTTCCTGATCCGGACGGGAACGGAAGCATCCGAGCAATCGAAAGAACCACGCGTACGGTTGCCGAGCTGCGTCAGGCAGGATTGCGCGAGTGCGACGCGCAGTGATGGATGGAGTCTTCTCCCCAGCTGCCTCAGCCAGACCACATGGACCCCCCCGCGACACTCTCGGGCGGCATTGGTCCCCGGGCACGAGGCTTGGCAACGTCGTCTGCCATAAATAGCAAGTGTCGGCGCCGTGCCAAGCCCTCTGCTCATCGTCCGAGGCAGCGAGCAGGGTATGTTGGCACTCCAGGGTATTTCAAAATTTCTTGGCGTCGAAAATACACCAAATACTTCTATTCTTTTCTTTTTGGGTAGTCAATTTTCCATGAAATAGTTTACAATTATGCAAGTGCCTTTCCGAAAGGCTCAGAAGTGGGAGACCGTGACCCGTTGGACAGATCGTTGGACAAGATGAATTCGAAACTTCATCAGAGTCCACGACCAACAAAATGAGAGGAGGATCAATGTAAACTCCTTCAGAAATTTTTTGGGGGTCACTAGTCAACTGCGCGGAAAGACGATCAACTAGACTGAATGCGCCGTACGTCATCTTACCATCAACGTGCTAATAGACGGATGTTTATCCCATAGAAGGGGGTATTTCCTTGAATTTGAATCTGCCCAAAGTTAGATCGAAACTTCGCGTAGGGGGTGGCAGGAAATTCTGACGTAGATGGGATACGACATCTTTCAGGTATTGACACGACTCGGACATACTTATAATTCAGTGGGATCACCCATTCAATGAGAATTCCATAAATCCAGAGTTGAAGGCAGCGATATTTGTGCTCCACTTACGGCACCGGCGCTAAATACCGTCATCACGTCGTGGGCGCCACCACTTCCGTTCTCTTGATACCGTATGCTTTTCCTGCACTATTCCCTATTCCCTATTTTTATGTGATTTGTCCCGCTCATTCTGTCCCTTTTTAGTGCTGCTTTGCTTACTCATTTCACATTTTATTCTATGGCTATCATAGCTACTATAGTCCTTATGGTAGAGTTATGCCTCGATTGGAATACACATATAATTCCGCTTAATTTGTCCAGCCGCTGCCTCGGACGATGAGCAGGGGGCTTGGCATGGCGCCGACACTTGCTATTTATGGCAGACGACGTTGCCAAGCCTCGTGCCCGGGGACCAATGCCGCCCGAGAGTGTCGCGGGGGGGTCCATGTGGTCTGGCTGAGGCAGCTGGGGAGAAGACTCCATCCATCACTGCGCGTCGCACTCGCGCAATCCTGCCTGACGCAGCTCGGCAACCGTACACGCGGTACGCAGAACGGCAGAAATTGTCCACGAAAGTGTCCTCTCGTCGAGTTCTTGACCTCTCAGCATGGTTTAAGGTCGAGTCCATCTGGGCGCGTTCTCGGAGTTTTGGGAGCTACCTGCGTTTCCGATACTTATCCATCCAAAATGCTAAGGGAACAGTCAGCGAGGAGGACTATATCGACACAGTGACATTTTACCTAAACGTTTCTATTTCACTGAGGTCCATTTCCTGGGATGAGCTCCTGCTCTGCTTCTCTGCTGAACGTGATCGCCAAGTTGAATAATGGCATATGACATAATGCGACTATATGGATAAATTTCCTTCGTTTGAGCAGACAGTGCTCTCGCCCGTATAACCGAAAGCTATCGGCCCTTCGGATGTCCAGAGTGGTGGGCGGAGGCACCGAAGAGCAATTATAGCGTGCCTTATGCACGCTGAACTTTGGGAACGCTGCATCGGTCCGATTGGGTCATGTTGTACTCCGAAACCAGGAGGCGGCAACTTTAAGCGCTCGCTCTGTCTGATTTTTTGGGGGGAAATGAGTACCTATGGAGTTGGAGGGGAGGTCGGGAGACGTTAACTCATACCAGTACGTTGGATCCGGTTTTAACCTCCAGCAACATGGTCGAAGCGAGTGCGTGCGAAAGTTGGCTGTCCGTTTGACGCGGTTGTTCGGGCGGAATTTCACACGGGTGGTGCACTGCGCACATGCTACGGCTGTTCGCCCGTGGCGTATGGGAGCCCAGGCCGCAGAGTGAGTCCCAAAGTAACGGAAGAGGGTGCTCTTTAGAGCGAAGAACAGGCACCCAGGTGTGTCAGATGTTGAGATGCGCTAATCTGATAATGATAATTCTTTATCAGATAAGACGGCTTGGCGCTGATGGCTAAATTATCAGATGGCCGTGTGGCGTGTTGGTTGAAAAGAACTTCCTCTTCGCCGCCTATATAACCTCGCTCCGACGTGAAAGCCATGGCGTGCCCTTCCTTCCCTCGACCATGTCCGACCGCAAGAGCGACAAGAGCCCCTCCGACGTCGAGCGCGCCTCCACACCCTCAGACGACCATGACTCCCATCTGGGTGTCTTGACTGTGGAAGCGACCCACAAGGTGTACGGAAAATACTCCAAATGGTTCCTTTTCATCAGGTGCGTCTCATATTTTTCGCCTTTTTCTTTTCTAATTGTCTCCTGCAGTTTGGGTCTGGCCGCGTACATATATTCCTTGGACAGCACAACGACGTACAACTACCTTGCGTTCGCCGCGTCGTTCTTCGGCAACCACAGTCTAATCAGCACGATTCAGGTCGCACAAGCTGTCATCAGTAAGGCTAAATTTATCCCCGAACTTGGTCCTGCTGAATGTTGCGATAGTCGCTGTGGGGAAGCCTGTCATTGCGAAAATTGCTGATGTTGGATCAAGAGGGTTGGCATATGTCTTTGTCCGTGCGTGCTTTTGTTCCAACTGGGAATTCGCGCGTTTTAACGTCTCACAGTAATTTTCTACGTGGTGGGCTACATTGTCATCGCGTCGGCGAACAACATCCAGACTATCGGCGGAGGAATCGTGGTTTACGCGGTGTACGTGCCATAGCTCGCGGGACCTTCACCTTTATCTAATATCAGTTCAGCGGTTACACGGGTCTGCAATTGCTAACGCAAATCATCATTGCTGATATCACGGCCCTCAAATGGCGCGGTTTGGTCTCCGCACTCATGTCGATGCCGTTCATCATCAATGCTTTCGTGGGGTCGAACATCGCCGCCGACATCATCACTGGGGCTGGCTGGCGCTGGGGATGTGAGCAAACATTTCTCTCTTTTATTCACTATTGAATCCTTCCCAGATGGCATGTTCGCCATCCTTGTACCCGCCACTCTCAGCCCGCTGATCATCACCCTCTTGTGGGCGGAGCGGAAGGCGAGGAAGTTGGGGATCGTGAAGCCACGGAGCAGCACGAAGTCATTTGGACATAAATTCCTCAGCACTGTCGACAAGCTTGACGTCGTTGGACTGGTCCTCCTCGGAACTGCCGTCGCCCTCATCCTCCTTCCTTTGACTCTCAGCAGGAGCGCCAGGAGCGGCTGGAAGAATCGTCAGTTATTTCCAGCTTGTCTGCTTTAGTCTTCGCATTTTGCTCACAATTTCTCAGCTTCCATTATCGCCATGCTCGTCGTCGGCATCGTCCTCCTCCCCGTATACCTTCTCTGGGACATCAAATTCGCCAAGCACCCCGTCGTTCCTGGGCGCTTCCTGCGGAACCGCAGCGTGGTCATTGCTGGCGCAGTTGGCGCTTTCGACTTCGTATGTCACATCCCTACTCTCCCAAGCTTACTCCTCTAACTCTTCGTAGGTTTCGTTCTACATCTCCTATGCGTACCTCTACTCCTTCGTCATTGTCGTCAAGCCTTGGCCCTTGCTCCACGCGACGTACTTCGCTCAGACCCAGACCGTCGCTCTCACCGTCTTCGGAATCAGTGCGGGTCTCGCCATGCGCTTTATCCACCGCGCGAAACCCCTGCTCGTTGTTGGGCTCTGCATCCGTCTGCTGTACGTCTATGGACCTCAGTGTCGATTCAACAATTAGCATGCTAACGAAGAGATCTATAGCGGCTGTGGTTTGATGATCCATTCGCGGGGGGCTAACGCGTCGGACGCGGAGATCGTCTGGTCGCAGCTTCTCCAGGGCATTGGTGGTGGCTTCGCGGCCGTCGCCAGCCAGGTCAGTGCACAGGCCGCTGTGCCCCACGTCGATGTTGCGATGGTCACTGCCGTCGTCCTGCTGGTGACCGAAATTGGTGGTGCTATCGGCACTACGATTGGTATGTCGTCCTTGGACGTTCCTTCTCTTTACTGTATGCTAATTGGTGATTCTAGCTGGTGCCATCTGGACGGCCATGATGCCAGATAAGCTTGCGGAGTATCTCCCTTTCCTCGATGACGCCACTCGCACGCAGCTCTACGGCTCGATCGTCGCCGCTGCCGCCTACCCCCGCGGCCACCCCGTACGCGAGGGTGTTATTCTCGGTAAGCCTTGTTGGCACCTTTCTTTCCTCCTCGAGACTAACTCGTGGATGTGCAGCGTACGACGACGTTATGAAGATTCTGACCATCGCCGCCACCGTCTTCGCCGTCGTCCCCCTCGCCCTTTCGCTGCTTATGCCCAACTGGTACCTCGGCGACCAGCAAAATGCCGCCGACAACCTCAACCTCGCGGGCGAGCGGGTACACAACCCTGATGTGGACACGAATTCCACATCGGAGAAGAGGTGATGACTGCTGGCCATGGCCTCTCTTCGAGTCGACGTCTTCATGTTCTTCCTTCATTGATCGGGAAATCTTCCTGCGATTTAATATTTTTCAGCATACATTATGAACCGATTTATGTACCTAGTTCCCTCATTCTCTTTCCGTTTTCTTGTTCCACCTCAACCTCAACCGGTACCTGCTACAACCACTACCACGCCTCATGACACATCCCACCAACCCGACATCCGCATCTGCCTCCTCGTGTACTTACCGATATGTACTTGTAGGATGGGATATCAAAAAATTAACGGTCTCAAGAGCTGAAAGCTTCGTTGAAGGTGGCTAATCATTGCGTCTTGTTGAAGCCTTGCTAAAAACAGGAACATGGTATTTTTATTGAACTTCGAGGTACAGTTTCATTGACATGCGGTCTAGCGAGGAATACATGTCGTAAGGTTACATTGATGGGTTTCTCGAGGGTATTTCAACATAACAGGAGATGCGATAGATACTCCCTGACCGGGTGCGCGAGTTAGGGAGCCAACGATCGGCGCTTACTCGCATACTCCAGATCGTTCGGCTTAACGTCTCGCAACTCATGCGACTCGACGTGAACAAACACCTCTGGGTGGGTACGAGCATCCGTGTCCTGCCGGATGTCATCATCAGAACTCTACAAATATCGTTTATCGAGAAAATATAGAAATGTACCTTCATGCTCGTAATCTGGATGTTATGCTGCTTGATATTTCCCGTCGTGATGACCGGGTCAGTATCGGTGTTTGCGCTCTCGTCGTACTTCCATCCTCGGCGCGAGTTGAGGCTGCTCATGAGAGAGTTCGAGTAGAGCTTCGAGAGGGGGTAGTTGAGCATTAGGTGCGTTCCGGTTGGCTTCGAAACGTAATGAAATTGTTAGTATTCGAAACGAAGAACCAGGAAAGATAGTAGAGAGCTTACGTCCGCAAGGTAGACGATCAGGTCGGCGGTAGCGACTATCATCGTGAGGAGACCGGTTTGCACGGCGACTGTATATCTCTAGAAAGAGGAAATCATAAAGTCTTGACTGTACACACCTCGGATTATTCTATCAATCATCATGTCCGAACGCTGGAAGCCGGTTTTATGTTTCCGCTGCAAGAAATGTTAGAGCGGAAGGACAGACGACAGTTCTGACCCCAACTTCTTACCCTGGAAGATTAGGCGATGTCAATGGAATGAACACCCTGAAAAATGAAGGGTAGCGGACTCACAGGTAGAAGACAAGAAGAGCGGTAATCATAATGTCGCACAAAACGGAAGTCACCAGCCAGATGATCACGATATGCTTGTACGACGCGAAGGACGCGAAAGTCTCCCTTCGCCCAACCTCGTAACCAGTGATGATAGAGCATACTAAGCAATGGATAGATCAGGGACGAAGGAAGGTAGGAAAGTAAAGCACGTACCGCCAGCTGTAATCGCAAGCGACGCGATCACGAGCGCCTTGATCAACGATTTGGTTAAGACCTGTATGCGCCAAGCGAAGAAAAGTTGGACCGCGGTTGCGATTACACCCTAGGATTATCGGGAGATGTTCAGCAGTCCAGCCGGTATAGAATGGCCATCACTTACGGTACTGGCCGGCTCTGAATACGGAGCGGGTTCGATGAGACTCCAAGACGGCATTCAAGGCAAAACTAACGTACCGCTCGCAAAGACTAGACAACGAATCTGTGATCAATTTCGGGAACAAGGACAGGGAAAAGGACCTACGCCAGTCAGTTTTAATTAAATTATCAACGTCGCCTGTAACGAAGGCAGGTATAAGCAAGTAATCAGATAATTGACCGAACCGTCCTCACCGAAAAATGTAATGAGCGTGCGGTAGAGATACGCGAAGATGATCATAGTGTTGTAGAGATCGGCAAAATATAAAACTGCCACCTATTGATATGAACGCGCTAAGAGCGAATTTGAAGCACGTCAGTCTGAACGTCTTACAAAGATCTTTATCCACAGCTTGTCTCTACGTTCCGCACGTTGTAAGCAAAGGTTTCCCATGAAAATAACTCCAAGACTCACTTTTTATACGTGACATAGTAGTTGTACACCTGGAGCGTCATCATGCCCATGAGGAGGCAGTTTATGAAAAACCCGATGAACATCCATCCGTGGCTGTGGGCGATAAGAAGATGAATCAAGAAAAGCAGGCGACGAACATACGCGAACTCTGCAGGACCTTTCGCCATGTTGGATAGACCAAGAAACGGCAGGAACAAGCAGTCGAGGGTTGTTTGGAGCGAGAAGGTCCTCTATGGAGCAACCCACAACCTGTCCGTCGAGTATGGGTAGGGAGACGAGCGGGGGACAAGTGACGAAATCAGGCACCGTAGTTATATCTCAAAAAGTAGCTCCTGTACATACAGGCGAACGAGGGTCTCGAGGATACCCTGAATAGCTCGGCAAGCGCGCATCCGCCGCTTGCTACCAATGTGGGGTATTTCCCGGTGGCGGTCTGCGCCACTGGTCCATAATTCATTCCGTTTATGGGAATTCAGATCACGCCCAGCCTTGGAAGTTGGAAAGTCCCTTTTCAATCGACTCGATATTCACGAAGAAAAGATCAAAAGCTTACCAGAGTATCTCGTGGGTCTCCTCTCTTGCTCTCGAGAAATGTAGTGACAAGGAGGGTGCTTTCTCCTTGGACTTCCAAAGTCTTAGGCCGACGATCTCATCATTGTGTCTTGCGGCAAAGGATTCATCAGAGCGTGATCAGAATGCAACACCGCTGAGTTGAGCTTGTCGTCAGAAAACTGAGATTTTAGCTCATTGGCAGGGTTTTAGGAGCAAGCCCCTGAATGGTGCAGGGAAACGTGTCGAAATGAAGCCGCCCAATCCCCTCGCCCACAGTGGGCTGGGCAACGGATGCCAAGCGACAAATGCGACCGAGAGAGAGGCAGCGACGGAGAACGAACGCATAGAGAAACTGTTGCGAAGAAGAGGGTTGAAGTGAAACTCAGGCCTCAAGCTCAAGCTCGAGCAGAAAAAGACCCAGTAGCATGTCGCTTCTAGACCGTAAGCTGTAAGCCTAAGGGTTCAGCGCAGCTGTTCCATTTGGCTTAGCACGCGCCTACAATCCAACTGTCTAGATATTGATTAGAAACCCGTAATTAAGCAGTTTGTTACCAGTGCACCATTCTCGTGGTTCCGTCGTGAAACTTGCCTTGAAGTCATGGGGCCACAGACGACGGAACTGGGGCTTCTCGGGATCGTAATACCATCAGAAATTGCCCTACAAGGACGCGTACGACCAATGAGGGAAAATATTACTTATCGGCGGGAGGTGGTTTGAGTGGAGGGAGATGTCGAGATTGGCCCAGCCCGTTCTCAGATGGTGATTGGTGGTTATGTAAACTTTCACAGGCTCCTGATTTGTTGAACCCAAGCGGAACCGGCTTGCCGAAGGCGCTGTGGACCCCTTTCCGCTCTTCACCTCGAAAAAAAAAATTCATTGAGCGGCCATTGCGGTCGAACCATGTATTTGCCAGACGAATAGAACTTAACAATTTTTTCAACAGACTACCAAGTCGAGAATCTTGTAGAGGGTTAAGGATACTAATCAGAAAGCGAAAGTTGGAAGCTGAAGGAAAACATGAATCGAGTAACACCTATCAAAGAAATCGACAGTCACTTGAATCCCCATCTGTCCTTCAGTATGGACCAGGTAGCCTGATCGAACTCGGACTCGTTTCGCTGGGAGGAAAGTGAGCGTCTGGATTCACGTGAGCGAATAAGCCGACCTTTGAGAAGGCTATTACTTCCCGATCGAATTTGCGTTCAATTTCGCTCGGTTGGACTTCATTGGTCGTTCTCCTTGAGTAGGGGGACCAAATCAGAAAATTGTCGAGTTGGTGGTCATAAATCACCGAAGGAAGGAGAGTGATGGCGAAGCGTAGCGCGTCAGGTGGCAATACGTCGCCATTCCACTGGGAGTGAAAGATGAAGGCAAGAAGGCTTCCATGATCTTCCATCCCACATTGGATCGGGATGTACGCAACGGATTTCAGGAAAACGAGATATCTTGCGGCTGTAATGGTGTCATCTATCATGTCCTCGTTGACCTTGGAAAGAAGTAACCGAGAAAGAGCCGATAAGAAGAGATTCGCCGGAAAGAGGTCAAAATCATAATGCTCACAATATCACCCATGAGTTCCGCCCTTTCGAGAAAAGGTTCAAAGTAATCACGCAACCCGATGGTCAGACCTTCGCAAAATATACTCGATGAACCGAAAAGAGTACGTCGGATGTCCATGCAGATTCGATGCACGAATTTGAGAGAAAAGTCATGATTGAGGACTTCCTAGAAAGCGCAAAATAGTCAGAGAGCGCTTTCGAAGGGCAATGATTAAGAGTTACCCGACGGTCAAAGAGTCTGTGGTAGGACTCGATTATTGCTGAATCGTACTTGAAATATTCTGCTCCGTGGCCTAAAGTCATCCATCGACTGTCTAGGAGATGGACCGAGTCAAGATAGGTGGTAATAAATCCGTCTGATAGAGGAGAGCGACTCGAATGTCCCAAGAAGTAAGCGACATGTTCTTGCATGGTCATCCAGTCTAGAGCGAGGTGAGAGAAATTTAGAAACAGGGTATAGCGAAGTAAAGAGAAGGGGGAGAACCCTTGTGTTCTATATCGTCGATACATTTCCTTCTCCAGATGGCCAGGGTTTCATGAGCCAACGCGAGATCAAGGGCAAAGGTACCAGACCTGTCTTCGTCGAGGAGGAAGTCGAACAGCGACGCATGAAGAATTTTAATCGGCTGGCCTCTATCTGCGATAGTTATGAGAGACAGTAGCTCGTCTAGGGCGAGCTCAATCTCTCCGGGTTGTACACCGAATATTTGTTCCAGAAATGCTGGAGTTGTCACCTCGAGACGCAGATCAAATACAGCGGCCGAAGTGGTGGTGAGGTATAGAATACCAAATATGCGAAATACGGTGTCGATATCCTCTACCCTAGAAAATATAAAGCTATAGAGAACATCCAACTGGGAGAAGGGCCGGTCGGAGGAGATCTGAGACGGCCATAAGCCTAGAACAACTTGAAGTCGGACTTCGGGGTTGTGTTTGAGGGATCGCACATAGTTCATTACTGTGGACATGTAGATAAATCGGCCTGAAGCTTTTGCGATGAGATCGCTTATGACGGCCTCCCCAGGCCAGGAAGGTGGTAGGTGAGCCCGGAGGGGATGGGTGTCTTTAATCTTCTGGAACTCCTTGACGAGGAAGATGTGAATGTCGGCGTCCGCATGAGGGTCATCTCCAAGATCAATGCGGCGGACGGGAATGGCTTTCAAAGCAGGATGATGGTTTAGAGTATGCATCAGGTGTGATTCTGGGCGATATGCAAGGAGTATTCGGATCGGTAATTGGAGCTTGAGGATCGTAGACGCGAGGATCCGGAGAAGATCGCACTGAACATCGTGGCCGCTACACTCGTCGAGCCCGTCTATGACGACGACACGTTGCAGAAATAGAGGATCTGGTGTCCTGAACGAGAGCCTTCTGAGATAGCGCCTGAGTCGTGACGGTCGTCGGAATTCCAGGCATTTGATGACGAGTTTCTCCATCTGCGCCTCCCGCGAAAGCTCAAAAACACCTGGGTCTCGGTCGACCTGCTCGAGGACTTGTTGTCGAAAGGGACGGGACAGCTGGGCTAGCTGGTATGCAATAGTCGGGATCAAGGTATTCCCATCGCTGCGGTTAAGCGCCGTCCTAGAGAAGAAGAAGCTTGCTGCGAGGATGCCTTCCTTCAAACATCGTTCTGCGATTGTCTGTTCCAGGGCGGATTTACCGGCGCCTGCTGATCCATGGAGTACAGTCATCGAGGCCGAATGGTCGTCACTGTTAATCCACGCCATAACGTCTTGAATGATACCCGCCCGCGTGTCTTCATCGCATCGCGGTGGGTCGAAGCGCTCATTGGAGTTGAGGAGTGCCGCAAGTGCACTGTGTTCCCGCAAAAGATCCATTCCTGGCCATGTGTCCAACTTCAACACCCCCTACACTCTCAAGAGAAGCGAATGGAGTCATACCTTTCGATCCACTCTGCCCATTGATTGCAGTGAAGTTGCCTCCAGTGATGTTCACGTTCCTCGCGTTTGATAAGACCGCCATCGTACACGTGAGATGGGTTTTCAGGATGTTCGAAGGAAGGAGAATGACGGTGATGTCAACGTAGAGACATGCCCCCAGAGATGATGGCAGCGTTAAGTGAAATTGTCGGATACAGTAGGACCGACTCGGAGTGTTTTGAGTTTATGCCCAACAACGACCCGTCCGGGCCGCGCTGCAACAGGTAGAACCTTCACACGCACAGCCTTAGCCACAGCTCATGAGCACCTCAGTACGAACATTGCCAGCTTCCCATGCTTCTGCAATCTTCACTCAAGGGTCCGTATGTTCAATAAGTCCATAAATTGACTGACCTTACGATTTTCGGTCACCGTCTCACCAAGCGCCCGCTTAGGCGGCGGAACATCGTTAGGCGCCCATGTGGCATCAGACGAAACCGACACGAAGGTCGGCGCTTCGTATTCGTTGCATAGGAGAGCCTCTCACAACCTCTATGAGAGATTTATAAACGCTAAACAATGTTTTCAACCGACACTTCGCCTGTTATTTGGCAAATACCTCTTCCACCCGACGTATTGTATCACCTCATGAACATATATTGCCCACCGGAGTCATTATTCGGACTCGCTCTCACTTGCAAGAGTTTCGCCATCGCTCATCTTCCGGAAGGCGACTATACGACCCCACTCGTTTCGGAGCAAGGCAAGCGCAGAGGTGGTGGCCGAGATTCGATGCCATGCGCGCCCGAGATACTGCAGTATATTCAAGAGCTCAATATCGTCGATGCAGGTCTCATCTTCAAATGTTCAATTCCGCTACCGGAGGACGAGCAGAGTCTACGCTACATTCTCACTCGAAAGCTTCCCTTCCTGCGGAAGATGGAACTGGATGCGCCTGTGACGTGGCTCACCCTTCCCTCACCCCTCTTGCGCGCCTTCGAGGCGTGCCTTTCGAATCCAAATCTCCTCGAGGTCACCTTCAGCAACGGTAGAATCCTATCATCCATTCTCCGCCACCCGCAAGCTGTCGATTCTCTTCATCTAGCTGCCTTGTCTCGTTCGATCTTCGTGTGGGGAAATTATGTCGTCCGCGTAGCTTAAACATCGTCGACCTCACCTTAGATTGCGAGGTGATACGACTCGGAAGTGTCCTGCACGACAATTCGCCTTTGCATGTCGACAAAGTGTCTAAACTCAAAGTCCGGGCCTACGCAACGGGCTTGCGCGCCTTTGAAGATCACATCGACAGTTTCCACCGATTTGACGGCTGATCGGCCAGGTATGCTGCTTCTTTTCAGGGAGAATAGCGTACCTGATCATGATTTCTAGGATATCCTTCTAAATTTTTGCATTAAGTTGACCTACCCTCGCTAACGGAACTCGCCCTGCTGACTCTTGTCTCTGAATCGCGCCGATACCCCGTATCTTGGTTCACCTCCCTGCTCTCGACCTGTCGTTCTCCAAATGCCATCACGGCGATATGCCTAGCCTTCCTTCTACTGGGCGCCGATGCAAGCGTTCAGGACAAATGGACAGACCTCGACAGCCTGTTCCGCCTTCAACATCAGGGCATTCCACGGTGGGCAAAACTCGCCAAGTTGAAGCTCATACTTTATATGTTGACGAGGTATCGTCGCAACTCAATGATTCGGAGACGAAGAATGACGCTAGCGCTCAAGCCCTGGTGGAATGTATGGGACTATGGTTACCTACTCTGAGTTCTGCAAACCTTCTTCAGGTAGAAGGCCTCTACGGTCCACAGTTTTTCTCCCAGGTATGATAGGAAAATACTGCTGCCTTTGTGATAACATGCTTCCAGGAAGCAGTGATTCTGGAGGTTGACTCGGCTCGTGCTCCTCGGCACGAATCTAAGAGAACATTTGTAGAATTTATTTTATTTGAATTTCACTCGAGCGGTCCCTTCTTCGCGCACCGTCGGGTGAAGCGATTCCCGGCGGGTTGACTCGGCTGACTTCCTCTGGACGAAAACTTTGGTTGGTTGCGACTCAGCTTGCGAGTTCAAACCTGTTCAAACGTTCGAGATGGTGCCAGTGTGACCGAAGTCACGCTTTTCACGGTCCGGGTCAACAGAAAATTACGTTACTACCGCTTGCTACAAACCTCCACTCCTCAAGAAACTTGCGAACTCGAAAGTTAATGTCCGACATTTCGGTGGTAAGCCGGATATATTTTTCCTACACCGGATAGCAGTATTCAATCATCTTTTGACAGGTCCATCTCAAGAACTTTGTTCTGACATCACCACCATATGCAATGCGGCGCACGTTCGATATCCTACCCGAATTCGTCTGAAGAGGCCGACTCTTAAAGCGAGGATGGGTCCACTGGTGTCCGACTCAAGCATCAGCGATGATCCTATCCGCGCCATTGGCCTTGGCGGTCGTCGTAGCTTCAGGCTTTGAAACAGCGACGGCGTCACCCACGAGCGCGGCTAGTGGGATACTGGCCAGTATAGTGTCATCTGCCGTGCTGGATGGGAAGACGTACTTGAACAAGGTATGTTTCTTCGGCTCGTGCAGTCCTGTTTTACTCATTTCGATGCAGGGGATTGTGGGTTTTGGCTATATTCCCTCTAACTTTCGGGAATCAACCGGCGATACCCTCGGAGGATTTGGTAGTGCTATTGCTCTTAAACGAGGGACATGGAGGAAGAAGGGAGGGAAGTTCTATGGCACCCTCGTCGCTCGTCCAGATCGCGGATACAACGTGTACGTTTTTCTCTCTTTGGAACCTCGTCCAAGCCGGCTGAAGGCGCGTCAACTCTCAGAGTTGCCACAATTAACTACCAAGCCCGTCAACATGAAATCGACTTCGTTCTGTCGCCTTACTACGAATCGGCGAACCAGACCCTCGAAGCCGGCGCGAGATCACTGCAGCTTCAGTATAAGAAGACCATCTTGCAGTACGACCGCCAACGCAAGACGACGAGTGGGCTAGATCCTAATGCAGTCCGGGGGGCTCAAAGAGGATTCGAACTGAATCCTTTGCGAGACCCTGAGATGCCTGTCGTTGCGAAAGAGGATGATAGGTTGTCGTTGGATGTGGAAGGGTTGGTGACCAACAAGGACGGATCGTGAGTCTACTCTTCGATGTCGTGGTTCTGCTGTGCCTAACGATACTGGCTTGTGTGTTGTAGGTACTGGATAAGCGACGAATACGGGCCCTATATCTACCGTTTCTCGGCTGCTGGGCAGCTCCTGCAGACCATCCAACCACCCGCCGCGGTTCTTCCCAGCAATGCGTCTGGGCAGTTGAACTTTACCTCCGCCGTCGACCCAGTAACAGGTCGCAAACCCAACCAAGGTAAGGCATTCTATCGCTTCATAACATTTGTTCAAATGCCCAATGTTTCGTATGATAGGTTTTGAGAACCTAGCTTTTGATCCAAGTACCTCAACGCTGTATGCCATGCTCCAATCAGCGACCATTCAAGATGGAGGGTCCTCTAAGTCGAAGTCTCGCCATACCCGATTGTTTGCATACAATGTATCCCACCGCCTCATAACGCCGAGGCTGAAGGGCGAATGGGTCATTCCTCTGCCTCAGAGTGCCAAAGGTAACACCCTGGCATGCAGTGAGACCTACTGGGTTGGAGACAGCAAGTTCCTGGCGCTCTCGAGGGATGGAGATGGGAGGGGCGGAGATGATGCTACCTCGAAGTACAAGTACGCCCAGTTCTTGTTCTGAGATGGGCCTCCTCCGACTCCTCGCGTCCTTCCTTTCTCTGTAGGCAAGCTGATCTGTTCTCCATCGTGCATGCTACGGATATCCATGGCACGAAGTACGACGATCCAGCGAACCCGATTTCACCTGGTGGTGTCCTCGACCCAGCCATCACGCCTGCGACCTACGTGCCTTTCGTCAACTACCTTAATGCCACCCAGCTGGCCAGGTTCGGGTTGCACAACGGTGCGTTGTTGTCTCTTGCTGCCCTCGTCATGGTCGACTTATTTCATAGAGAACACGTAGGCAAGCCGGACGACAGGGCCCTCGTAGCCTCGAAATGGGAGTCTTTCGCTCTCGCTCCAGTTGGCGACCCAGCATATCCAAATGATTATTTTATGATCACCGCTGTACGTCGCTTCAACTTGTTTGCTACCGTCGTAGTAAACCCCTCTTCAGGCAGATAATGACTTTGTCTCTACCGACGGTATTGCCCTTGGCCAGCCCTTCAACGCGGGCCTCGACATTGATAGCCAGATTCTCGTGTTCCGGGTCACCCTGCCTACGCTGAGAAAGAATGTAGTCGATGACTACCTCGGGATCTGAACCTCATCCTTACCCCTGTATGGGCATGTACAGTACCGTCAGCAACTGCCGTAGTTCATCTCTGCCTCCACCTCTCATTGTCGTCCCTGTAAGGATCCTTCCACGCATCCTTCATGATCCAGTCGCCGTCTCTGTCGATCTGCGAGGGCCACTCCTTTCCGCTGAACGAGTAATAAAGCTCTCGCAGGTCTTTGTAGATCCGTCCATGAGCATCGCGGCCCATACGGAGGACCTGCCTCGTCCGCCGTTGAAGGTAGTCGTCGAACTGCTTCAGCTGCTGTGAGATGTCGCGTTTGGTGTATAGGTTCTCAAGTATGTAGTCTTTTCGCCAAGTTTGCTGTCCAAGGAGATTTTTAATACGAATGGTCGCACGGGATGGATGAAACTTACCCCTGGCCTGTCGTCGGCATAATATCCGTCTGACCATGCGAGGACCTGACTCGCGAAAGGCGGTCCAAGAGTTCCGGTGGAGTATTCTTTGTCGAAGTTATCATATAAGGGGGGCATTGCGTGGAACGATAGGCTAAGCAGGTGTCCAGCCCTAGGAATTAGGAACGAGCCAGGCAAAGGAGTAGAGTAGAGGTTGGCATAGCTTGATAAGGACAAGGGTGAGTAAATGCCCACAGCCCAATTAGGGACAAGGTCGCTTTTATTTCTTTTGTGCTATTGTCCCTTGCGTTTTGTTCTTACGCATCGTCATCCCAAAGCTCCGGGTCCGCGAAAAGAATTATAAAGGAAAATCCGAGCGTCTATTAATTGCGTAGTTACATCTATGCAGGTGTTCCAGGACCGAGGGTCTCATAATCAACGGCGTCGATATCTGTCATGGTAGACCCACCACAACGCCCCCAGGACAAAAATACCCCATCCCCCTGCAGCGTGCGTCCAATACGGAAGATGCTCATAGAATTTAACGCCAGGGGGTGGCTTCGTCAGCGGGACAACGAACAAGAAGACGTTCATTAGCCCGAAGAGGAGAGCTGGGTAGATGAGGGAGGCTTTCGGAGAGAATTCCAGCTGCGATTCGTTGAGGGACGAGGAGAGGAGAGGTGTTGAGCTCGATGGTTGTTCGGTTTGTTTGATATTTGGCGAGCCACGGAGAGCGAGGTAGATGAGCCCGAAGGAGATCGTGGCGTTTATGACGGCGAGTGGGTACGAGATCTGTCGACACTATCAGTACATATTTGCAGAAATGTTGAACAAGGGACGCACGACATTGATGACGAAGTTGTATGCGTCGCCTGCAGGTAGAGAGAAGATGACGATGTTACAGGCAACCCAATCTAAGAGGAATGAGAATCAAGTCGACGACGACGAGCAAGAATGGACGTACGAAGACCAAGACCTGCCAGAGGAGCACTCGCGGGCCAGTTAGACGACCAGAACTTGCTGAATGGGAGAATGTCCTCTTTGGCGAGAGCCTGGTTCACTCGGCCTTGAGAGAACGACTGGCACGCAACGAAGTCAGTCAACCAAGACGAAAGCTCGAAAGATGAAGGCCTACCACCGAAAGCACGTTGCCCAAAGCCGAGAGTGCGACAAAGGAATTGAGAATGCGCTCCGTCCGCTCGCCCCAGACGTTCCTGAATAACAGCGCAGCAACTAGCCTGCCTGAGCCCGTAATTTCCTTTTTCGATGCAGCGGCGAAGTAGGCGAAGTTGCAGAGCAGGTAGAAGAGGTAGAAGATCGTTACAGTGACGATGGCGAGTGGGCCTGCGATGCGGAGCGTCCGTGCTGGGTTGTGCATCTCCGAAAGAGCATAGTTGGCATTGCTGAAGCCAACGTAAGACCAGATAACCTATGGCATCCCGTTAAGGCTTGAAGGGGTTATGAAAAGATCGAGAGGACGTACGTTGTACAGACACGAACACAAAACACTCCCACTCGTCCTCGTCCCCTCCCACACCTTCTCCCAACTATCGAAGTTGCCTAGCCACGGAACTCCGGTTTCCAGATTCCCGCCCAATGCGATGAACCCTGCCGCGACGACGATGACCAAAATGCCGATCTTGAGAAAGCCGAGAGCGTTCTGAAGTCGAAGACCAGCGGATACGTGTAGCCCATGAAGGAGTAGTGCACCGGTTAGGCAAAAGAAGGCCACTAGTCGGACAGGCGAGAGCAGGGATGTCGAATCCTCAAACGATTTTGACGGCATAACGGAGGCGAGCGTATATTCGGCGAATACCAATGAGTTGCCTGCTGCATAGGCTGTGGGATGTGATGAGTGTGCAAGCCAACCGGAAAGGCAGAAATCGAATTCACCAAGGAGGACAGCGTTTGCTGCATAGATCGACGTGATTAGCCGTCTGGGCCTTGGAAATAGGTGCTCGAGGTAATTCTTCTCCCCTCCGTTATGTGGTAGAGCCTGAAAGAACATCATATCGTTGTCCAAAACGGCAGAGGACGGACTAACGGTTCCCCAGATTATGTAGACTTGCATACCTGCGGCGGCGATCGCAGCACCAACAATCCACATCAGCCTGTTAAACCGTCAATTAGCATCGGAAATTGTTCATGTTGAATTTTGAAAGCCCACAATGAGAGCCCTACACTTCCGCTGAGGCCCAGGATGGTGCTTGGAGTAGCGAATATCCTATGTAGTGTTAAGGCCAAATTTCGCGGTCATGGAGGGCACCCGCATCACTCACCCAGTCCCAATTATTCGATTGAATATGATGAACACTGCAGAAACGACCCCGATCTGTCGTGTTGGAGGACCATGGCTGAATCTCTTCCCGTCCGTCGTCAACGACATTGCAAGACGTTTAAGGCATGCGGCGAGAGTTTACGCAATCGGTCCTTCAAGGGGCGAGAAACCTGGGAGGTTGGGAAGCGTTTGGCTGAATGCATGACTAGCTTGCGTTGGATGAGGGCGAAATGGCGCCTTCACTCGGGTCAAACTCCAAGGTCCGAACTGGCCAAAAATGGGAACTTAGACACGGCGTCGTCGGCCCGGCCACGAGTTGGTGCAGTACACCCGGCGCGTACTAAGACTTCCTTCTCAATAAAGATGTCACTTTTCATTTCATCCTCTAGCGACTGAACCGATAGATCTGTGCGAGCAAAGCACTCGCAAGGCACGGTATAAACGAATTCGCAGCTTGGGAGTGGGCATTCTTCAGCTAGTAAATGGGATTGAGAAAAGCTTTGAATCATTTAACCCTATTACCAACTAAAAAGCGAATGGAGACTCCATGAACGAGAAAAAGAAAGACTAGTAGGTCTTGGACGCTTTGGCGCTAAAAATGAATCATAACGCGCGATTCTATTACACAAAGGTAAGAATGAGAACACAGGATCCAGAGGAGAATGCTGGCCACATGTTTGTTAACTTTGCTTGAAAGTTTCGGGCATTTTGGACTTCTTCCTGTTCGACGAGTTGGTCTATTTTCTGAAGTGAGATTAATGAAGGTTGAGGGTCCAGTGCTTTAAAGCAACAGACGAACTTACTTTCTATGCTCTAGTCACCCACTGAATGAATTCAGTCATGAGAAACACTTTTTGCCCTCCAGTTCGGAATACATCAGCGTAGTTATTGATATAAAAATGATGGACCAATTTGGACACTTCTGATTCACTGTCCTCGATATCGGAGACGAGCACAGTGTAGACATTATCAGACTTCTTCCAAAAAGCAATAAGAATAGCACCGTGAAGGGGATCGTCCACCGGAGAGGCGAGGAATTGCTTCAGGGATGGGCAAAGGTCGGAAATTAGTGTCTCGCGGAATATATGTAAGCTACACGACGGAATAAAGTGAGCTTCTGCATCTTCTGAAACGAATAAGGGGTTCGATACAAACGTGTCAACGACTTGTCGTTGGAGGCTAGATAACCGGGCCTTTTGGCGGTCATCGAGGTGCTCTTGAAGCATAATTTTCGAAATTACCTCCATGCCGTTAATGAGTTGAAAAGCACATGGTCTAGGGTCAAAGAAAGGGCGTACAAGGTCCTGACGATGACACCACTCAGCCAGCGCTTTTTGATACTTCTTGTGGCTGAAAATTCCATTTCTGGACCTGCAGACGGGGTCTCGAAGGCAATCGAGGAATCTCCTCAGCTCCGAGCTGCCGCTTTCCTCGTCTGCGTCAATGGCCACTACTTGGAAGAACTTTCCACCCGCGCACAATTCGTCGAAAACATTGCGCCTTCCAGGGACATGCAATCTATTACTACAGTTCGCTGCATGAGTATGAAGTTCAGGTCACGACTGGAGGGATTGTCGAAATACCTAATTATTGACTGGCACACCTCCCCAATGAATATATCGCGAATGCGGTGCATCCTGAATGGTGTTCATGATCAAAAACGGACTCTTAAAGCATAGAATTACATACAATTGGTGCAAGATCCTCCGGATGGATTTCATGTCGGCGCACATTTCGCGATCTTCGAGAGGCTGGCAATGTATGATGTTTCAGATACCTCAATATTTGTAACAGAGTTACACTACCTGGAGTCTTTGAAACGCCCAATTCCCTATTTCATCGACAACCCGCGAGTGTTCGGAAAAAATGAACCGTGGTGCATGTTGATGTAGGAATGATATTATTCTTCGTAATTCAGGACACGCATCCGATGCGTCCTCCGGTTTGAGATTCGAAGGTTCAAAACAAACTTCCCAGAATAAACGCCCGCAAGTACGAACCCGCCTTTCCCTTATCAAGTTACTTTAGGATAAGCCATGCATGGAATAATGGAACTTGCCTTATTTCTTCAAACGGGATCCCATGAAGAAAATACAACGATAAAGACTGGTAAACCATGTCAAAGACAGTCTTTCTGAAGCGCCTGTAAACATCAGGCGACTCAGATGGTTCTGTCATAAATTGGCGTAGCATTTCGGGGGGTTCAAAACGTTGCACGATGATCTCCGCGCTTCTGACGGTGAGATGACGGTCAAAAAGATGCCTCGTTCTCGTCAGGAAAGAGCTGGCAGCGGCTTTGGAAAAGAAGGGGCCATCAGGCTCGACCAGATCCTCGAGACCGAATGCTTCGTCGCAGCGTGAATGAAAGACCTCTCTTCAGCTGATGAATGAATGTGGTTCTTTATTGATTTACGAGGATCATTCCGTACATGACCGTAAGGGAACATCCAATCCTCGGGCTATCAGCGGCGTGACCTAAGTAATACCCTAAGTGTCCGTGATCATACCAATTATCATGACATCCCGTAACTATTTACACTAATCAGGGCTTCGATATACCTAAGCATAAGATCGCGTATATTCGCACATAGTAACGCCCTAGCTCCCGAAAGCAGCCGTTCGTGTGACCGGCATCCAACACAACCTCCCTATGGGTTTGGGTTTGTTCCATCATTCACGTGCCACACGGTTCTTTGGCGGTCCGTGTTAGGAGACGACTTTAGCCGTTTCGTGTAGTTTCACTCCCACCCTCCAGTACTTTTGGTATTAACACCTCGGGGTCGGCTCTAGCCGTCTCGCTGGTTTGCTTTACGTACTCTGGGAAGTCAGCGCACCGAAACACCCAGCAGGCTCCAGCAGATCATGTGAACCTTGTCCCGAAGGGTCGGCTCTAGCCGTCTCGCCGCATAGCGGCAGATCCACACAACCTTGTCCCTTGGCTCCCTATTTCCCTTCCTGGCATAGTCATTTTTTCGATGACTAAGGAGAACCAGGTGACCCTGATATCATTATGTGAGCATGCATAGGTACGGTCACTCCAGACCCTTGGGTCTAGAACACGCGAGACGTAGTCGCTCCCTAATACAGAGGCCCAGACGGTGTCATCCGGGGGCGTGGAAAAGTCACATGGTGTCTAAAGTGTGTTTATCCATGCAACCAGCAAGAATCGAACTCGAGAGCTCAACGCAAGCCTGGGGGTAAGTCCGCAATAGTGCCACCTGAGCTACCGCAGCCCCCCCCTCTTCAGCTGATCTCGATCACAAAAGCCAACATCAGGGATGATCTCAACAACTTCCATGATTCTATCCTTCTCGCGCTCATACAGAATGTGGACAGCTGTTTTGCAGAGCGCGTTGGTCTTCCTGGCCTGATTCTGGTATGTTTGAGAACTGTTGGTGAGGTCCCGCTAAGTTCACCACATAAGATAACCAGAACAGCAACGTTTACGGGAGTCAGACACACCTCGTACCCATGACAGAGATCTTCCATAAATATCAATATAGGAATAATATCCGGTATGAACTTCTCATTGACGAGGGTTAAGCGGGGTGTGAAAAGCTCATATTGCACGGATTTCATCCATCCCATCATGCGTTTAAGCGTGGACACTGAAGGCGAGGAAGGAGCGGAAGACGGAGAGTATGTTCTGGTACGGGTAGAACCCGCGAGCCTCCACGTCGATTCGGGTAGATCCCACGTTTTGTACCTTTACCACCACCATCGATTTTGCGAACTCGCTCCTACACGCGCTATGCTCTCCCAGACTACACATACTAGCACCCCACTGGGCTACCGTAGTCAGAGAGGCAAGTAATGGAATTGTGAAGAGAAAACCAAAGTGGCCCTGCGAAACCAGACTGCGCATCAACCGGAAAACCACCCCCCCGCGTCGTACCTGGACCTGCCTCGCAGAAACCCAGGCTTCGCCCACATAGCCCACCATTCCCCATCGTCGCGCGGCGCTGACTGCCCATGCCCGACTCTGCTACGCTGCACGCTCCCCACACCTGCCCATGAAGTCCGGGACTCGTCACTGACCGGTTAGTGCCCAACCCATAGTCTCAGGCCTACATCTACATCTCCTAACCTCCCTTGCCTTACGACTACATTATTGTTGTCATCGCAAGACTTCGAGATCCCCGCACCGTGTCACCTCCCTCGCCATCTGCCTTATCAGTGGTTGTAGCCGTTTCTCTTCTTGTGGGGGGCTGCAGTGGAGTAGAGAGCATCGTCGTGAATACACAGCGAGGAGCGAGGGTGTCAATACCCGTGAAAGCGTGCTGCTCGGGACCGTCCCGTCACTGAGAGCGACGACGACCTCGTACGAAAATTTTCGTCTCTGCCGGTCGATCGTTCCTCATTCCTTCCTTCCGCCGGAGTCCGGCATCATTCCCAACCGAGATAGCCGGTCCGCGCACTTCATCGCGTTCCAGTCGCGTTCACCTCAGTCTTCGTACAAGAGAAGTCAGGCGCTATGTAGTCGACATCGCCAATTACGGCCCACAGTCGCGTTATACATGTATTAGGTGGCTTACCCTGTCGAGAGCCTACTGGTGAAACAAGTGTGCACTAGCTCGGTGGCAAAATCTCCGTGAATGTGATTCTCTTGGGGGAATAGACATGAAAATACAATTAAAAAGGCAAGCAAAGTGCGTGCTGGATTAATAGAACCATCCCCTTGTAATAGTCCCAAAAGTTGGTCCGTACAATACGAGCAACTATAATTTATAAATGGTCATCTGAATAAATGGACCGCTGCCTGAGGTCCTCGTTCCTGAACGATGCCATGTTCATGCTCGAAGAAAACAAGTACAATGACTCAATTCCCTATGGACTGTCTGTGATGGAAGATATGGATCCACATGTGCTGTATAACGAGGCCGTATTGAAAGCACATTGATTTGGAGGACAAGCAGCATCATTTATTCCTCAAGGAAGCCACAAGCCTACCATAGCACATTCTGAATGTTAGTACTGGCTTCGGGAAAACTAAACTAATGGGCACCAAAACTGAGGACACAAATTTCCTAAGGTCCACTAGCCCATGATGAGATGCTGCAATCTTCCATCCATGTGAATGCAAATTCGAGTCTCTTTGCTCTGCATCAGCAAATCGTGATTTTGAGGGTCAAAACGGCCTCAATTTCGGCGGTATAGCGTGTTATGGCGCGTTACGTAGTGCTACGTAACACACCATAGCACTGTAATGCATGTCCTTAACTATTGGGATACCCCCCCCAATTATGGAGTGCTATGTACCCTCGTATAGCACGCATAACAAAATCAGGAATTGCTGATGTGGGCTTACTGTATCGTGAGGGCGGTCTTAAACGCGATGCGGCTTGATAGATATAAGTGCACAGAGCCCGGGACGGTATGCGATAGATGCTTGCCCGCATACTGATACTCCCGGAAAACCGGTGTTCAGCGTTTGGACCATGCCGGTATACCTACTACTACTACTACTACTACTACCACGGTGCATCCCTACTGAAGAGAGGCCCAAGCAAAGAATCAATCATCGCAGTCAGTCCTTGCAATCATGGGAGAACTATATCCACTTACGTTGTCATCGAGCGTAGACAACGAAGAGCGAGATTGCGGAGTAAAGTCGGTACATGGCTGTCAGAGCGAAAAATGTGGAACCTACGAGATCGGCTTGCATCCTCCAGGAAATCGGTCAACGAACGGTGAATAAAACCAATACCCTTGTCCGTTCTCCCATACAAAGCTGCGAAACGCGTGGTTTTTTCATTCGATTCCTCTGAAATCGTGGGGTAAATTGCCAACAGAGAGCTGAGAGAACGGATTGCTAAGGAGATGGCGCTTTCATCGATTTCAAGAAGAGCAGCAATACTCCGAGGTGAGATGTAGAAACATTTCATGTTGCGAACGAGCTGAAGGATGTCACGAATCAGCGTCTGATTTGGATGGGCCGATAGGATATGCATGTAAAGATTGTCAAGCGCGGAAAACCCAACGTCTGCACGCCGGGTCGCGGTAGCCTTCGAACTCGCCAAGACATTGTCCAATTGTTTACAGGGATGACATCCCTCAGCGCCAACAAATCTGACAACAGTCACCGCGTAAATGAATTGGCCAGCAGCACGAGCAGTGAGCATGTCGATGGTCATGCGACCCGGCCACGGTAGGCGCGCAGACGATTTCATGATATCCAGATTCTCGTTATAGATCTCGGCGAATTTGTCCTCGAAAAACAACCGTATGTCCTCATGGACTGGGAATGAATCGTCGAGGTAAATGCGCTGGGTGACGTCACGCAGCGGCGGTCTGTCGAACGCAGAGCGGAGGTGGTGCTCATACCGACTGGCGATAAGAAAGCGGACAGGGATGTCGGGGTGGTTGACAAACATTGCTGTGATAGCGGTGAGAATCGCCTTTTGATGACAGGATTCAGCACACTCGTCGAGTCCGTCGATAATGACAATTGAAGCGGGAGGTAACGTCGAATTCTCGGATTGTCTGGCGCCGCATACACGTTGAAACGGCTCGATTATGAGTTTGGAAATCTGCACCTCCAACGCTTTGGAAGGAATCGTCACGTCGAAAACCATGGCCTGGTTGATGGCGCTGCGCATCCCAGGGACGTTCAACGCCATCTGATAAGCCAGCGTCGGGAAGAGGTGGATGGCGTTTTCGCAAGACGACAGTCCTCGTCGAAAGAAGAAGCTTCCCGCAAGCCGTCGTCTTGATGTTCCTGGACGTGTCGCTGCCAGCTCATCGGTAATAGTCTTCAGAATGGCTGATTTGCCGACACCCG
Organism: Cyclocybe aegerita; assembly: GCA_902728275.1. Taxonomy (NCBI): domain Eukaryota; kingdom Fungi; phylum Basidiomycota; class Agaricomycetes; order Agaricales; family Hemipholiotaceae; genus Cyclocybe; species Cyclocybe aegerita. The sequence goes on along the minus strand of CACVBS010000050.1, from coordinate 142,181 downwards.
GTCGCCCGTAGAGCCAAAAAACGCGGCAAGAGGGGGAGGGGTCGGCGTCGATCCAACGAAGTATTGACTCTAGGACCCTCTTGCGGGTACCGGGGTGGCATTGCAAAGGATAGCGCTCTGGCGAGTCGTGAAGCGCTTGGGTAGATATAATCCTTCCCAGAGCTTCGATTCCTGCCACATAGTTCTAAGGTGTACAGCTAAACAACCCACAATCACGAACCAGATACGCACCAGGTTCGCGCATCCCCGGGTTGTCGCATGTGACGCGACGATGATCATGGTAGTCTCCTTCGACAAGAACCAAGTTCGAATCCAGAGTTACCGCTCAACACGGCGACGAAGTAAGAACGAGAAATGACGCGCGAAAAAGGCTGAGATAGGACAGACCTGAAGTTGACGCGATAGCTGATTGTCCTTCCCTGCGGTCGTGGTAATGCAGGTCGCCGTTGACCTCGTAACTCCGCGAGTCGACGATATTAACACTCTGGGCAGCTTCCAGCATGTCTTGGCTGGCTGTCGTGTTCACGAGGCGGTCTTTTAAGATAGAGTTGGAAGAAAAGAGGAGGAACGGTCGAAGAAGTGGTGATGTTCAACCAGAGGAGGTCTTGAATTTGAGCAGAAGATGGACCGAAGCAGTGCAACGTGGATACTAGTACAGCCTGTCAATCAGTAACGTCAATCTCCAGGAAATCAATTGTCAGAACACGTCAGGGCCAGCCACGTACGAGTCAGAGCATTGCATTGCCACCGATATCGTATAAGTAATTGGGGCCCACGCCCCACTTCTTGGTCGAAAAAAAGTCCAGAAGCGCCGAAGGGTTGACGGACAACGACGCTCAGGGCAGGAGTTCCTGCTCGAGCGTCGTGAGCTAGGCAATGCAGCAGGCAGTGCATGAGGTTATTCCTTGCATCGAAAATGGATTCCGAGCACTGGTTGCGCCCAAGATCTGCGTTTACGTTGTCCATATCCTTTAGTCCCCGCGATAACGTTACGACGGGAAGGGATCACTCACCGAGTCGGGAAAGAACATTTTGAATCCGATGGTGCAGACCGTCGGTAGAAAGGGGAGCCTGGCGGATATCATCGAAAAAGAGACACGTTGAAGGTTGGAAGCCAGTGACTGAAGGAACTGGAGATTGGATGGCGAACACCGGTCGAAATCGACAGATTTTATGTGTGGGAGAGTTGGCAAAGCGGATCAACAGCCGGTCCGGCAGCCGCGCCCTCATCGTCAAACTCGACTCGTTGTGCGCACGGAGCGATGCCAACATGTGTCCACCGAAATCCGAGAGAAAATGGCATCCTGACACTTCATTTATTGGGTATAGTAGCCCCACAATGCCTCTGAAGTTTAAGGAAAGTCTCAGCGCACAGGAAAACTAAAACGTACCTGCGATTCTAATCGTTCCAAAATCGTTCTTACCAAGCCAATCTCCTCCGCTAGAATCAGGGGATTAATGAGACGAGAATAGAAAATGAATGCCATTAGAACACGCCTGGTGGTCTATGTTGTAACGATCTGCGTTCTTGAATCCAAGGTGAAAGTTGTTTGACGTTGCAACCAACGAAGACCCGACGAAAGCTCAGAAATTCGAATGTCGAGCGCATATATTCGGTTCCCCGACCCGATAAAAGTAGCCACCGATTGTTGTGATTCAGAGTTCGAGGAGAGGTGCTGCCACAAGCTCATCCAGAAGATTTGCAGCGCGGGCCGAATAGATATCGCACCCATAGCACGTCAATGGCCCGGGTTTTGCCCTCCATCTCAGGTTCGTCGTCCAGGATTTCATGCGGCCAGCCGGACGGACCGTCAAATAAGGGATCCTCGGCGTAAAGGACGACGCGACAGGAGTGGCGCTGACGTTGCCACTCTTGCCACCGATCTGTCGATTTTGGGCCTAAGCGCCCATACTAGACGCTGGGGCGGCAGCGTACAGCTCGCAGGTGGCGGCAGACGTTGATGAACAGGTCAGACGACGCTCCGAGGACCCGCTGGAGGATTCGGGCGAGTCATGCTTCGGTGACGTGCTAGGCAAGATGGTTTGATGTGAGCGCGATCAGAGAGTGTCGGGGCTGCGATAAGGCCTTGAGCTGCTCCCATCGCCCTCGGGTAACGTAGCTCGGAGTGAGGGTGGGTGTTCGATGTCGGATGTGGGAACCGAGCTGCTCATCGCCTAGAGATAAGTGTTTAGAGTTGGAGAACAGGGTATGAGCAAACTCTCACCGTGGCGGGTGTGTAAGACGAACCGTGGCCGGCTATCTTGCTCGATGAGCTACAGGGACACAAGCGGAGACATCTTTAGCAGCCTGGGATACGAGCAAGCTCCCACCGCCACTAGTGAGCATATCGGCGACAGTCAGACTCCAGAGGGCCGCCAACGCTGTAGAAAGTCGTTCCGATGATATACCGCAGTTGTCGGCGTCGCGGAATATAGTGAGGCCTAGCAAACTTTGGCGACGACACCAAAAAGACAAGGAAGCAGCGCTCGTCGTCGATGATGAGCTCAAAATGTCGGCAGTTGATGGTCAACAGGGTCATTTGCTCCAGGATGGCCTTCTTATCGGGGCTGAGCAGATATCCAAGCAGGGACAGAGAGTCAGAGACGTCTTTAGGAAGAACTCTACCCCGCACCCCGTGGGGTTTTGGGAGAAGATGATCACGACAGACCTCGGAGAACAGAGCTTGGCGGATGCCGAGCTACCGGCCGGCTCTACTTTGGCCCTAACCTCGAGACTCTAAAATATGTCCCGTTCCACTGGCGGCAGGTTTTCCCCTCGTTCTTCTTCCTTTCTCTCTGTCTGGAGTAGGTCATGCGCCCGACACCTTTTCTCCGTAATGCCATTGGTCGTGGCGGGGTCGCCTCGGCCGCTCTCAAAGAGCGTGTACGACGTCCTGGCTATCTCAAGAAGCTCGCGCAGCCGGAGGATCTCGCACCGCTCTTCAAGGTGAGTACAGGACACAAATTGCGGACGCAATCGGATACTGACGTGGCACGTCGTGCAGAACGATGACTACGTATGTGCATCACCACCGCTTTTCGCGATCTCTTCCAATACCGTGCATAGATTGGCTGGTCCGGGTTCACAGGTGTCGGGTACCCAAAAGCAGTCCCCACAGTGCGTTTCTCTCCTTCTCACATCTCATCACTATGCTCATTACTCCCCAAGGCCATCGCAGACCACGTAGAAGCCAACAACCTCCAAGCTGATCCCGCGACGAAGAAAAAGTTCAACCTCTTCGTCGGTGCGTCTGTGGGCCCCGAAGTCGAGGACCGGTGGGCAAAGATGGACATGTACGTTCATTTTCGTGTTATCTTCCACATTCTATCGCCCTCCCCCCTTCCCGTCTTTGCCCGTCGATGGATGGACCACTGGAACGCGTCGAATCGCTGTTCGCCGTTACCTCAGCGCGTGTGTTTGGCTCCTCCGAGTGACTCCGCGAAGTCAACGGTGCTCTAGTTCGTGATCTGTCGGCGTGAAGCAGGCAGAGCGTGTTGGTTTGCTCTTGTCGAGCGTGTTTTCGATTCACAGCAGTATCTGTGTTTCGACGTCATGCTTGGCAGTTTCGGGCCGTCCTCAGTCTTCCTGCTCCGTCGTTCAGAGCAGGGGGAGCAAGCTCATACGTCTGTCCGCGGGAATCAGTGAGAGAGCACTCTTCGCCCGTGTTTCTCCAATCACCTTTGTCATCCCCTCCAACGCCTTCTCCCTACCCATCCCCGTGTTCCTTGGTTCTTGCTGACCTCGGTCCCCACCTTCTCCCCATAGGATCGCACGCAGATACCCGCATCAGGTCGGGCGTGAAATCGCGAAGGGCATCAACGAAGGCCGAATCGAATTCGCCGACAAGCACTTGTCCAGTACGTCCTGTGGATTTCCCTTTTGCACCCTTCTAGCCCTAACTCGGAGCAGTGTTCCCCCAGGACCTGACGTACGGCTACTACAGTCTAAAAAAGAACCATGGCGACCCAAGGAAGCCCCTGGATTGGGCCATCGTGGAGGCTACAGCCATTACGGAGGATGGCCATATCGTTCCTGGTAAGCCTTAGTTTAGTGTTATGACTGTCATTCCCTACGCGTTTCTAACGTCTGCTATCACTCTAGGCGCCTCGGTTGGAGCAACCCCGGAGATTGTGCAGTCGGCAGAGAAGATCATCATCGAGGTCAATACGCTGGTGCCGAGCCTAGAGGGCCTGCATGACATCAACCATTCGTTCGTGCCACCTAACAGGCAGCCTTACGTGAGTTTCTGGTGGTGATCTACTTTCATACGCTCCTCCTGACGTCGTGCTGCTGTCTAGGTCGTCACCCACCCCCAGGACCGCATCGGACGGACGGCCATCCCGATCGACCCCGACCGTGTCGTCGCCATCGTCGAGTCGAAACATCCGGACAACACAGGGCAGAACGCGCCTGAGGTGCGCATTTGCCTAATCAACCTCTTCATCACATCGGTCTCACATTTTATTTTCACCACCAGAACGAAGAGTCGCGCGCCATCGCCGGGCACCTGATCGATTTCCTCTCGTCCGAGGTGGCCTCTGGACGGCTACCGCCCTCGCTCCTTCCTTTGCAATCAGGCATCGGAAACGTCGCCAACTCGATCATTGGGGGGCTCGCGGACGGGCCGTTCGAGCAGGTGCAGGTGTGGACGGAGGTGCTCCAGGATACGTTCATCCAGTTCTTCGACTCGGGCAAGCTGGCGTTCGCGACGGCGACGAGTATCAAGTTCTCGCCGGAAGGGTTTGAGCACTTCTACAAGAGTGCGTTTCTCCACTTCTGTTGGTTGTATGACAGCTGATGATCCATGGCTTGTAGACTGGGATCGCTATAAGGACAGGCTCCTTCTCCGCTCGCAGCAAGTCGCGAACTCGCCCGAGCTCATCAGAAGATTGGGTGTTATCGCGATGAACACGCCTCTGGAAGTCGACATCGTACGCGCCCTTGCTTCCCATCCCTCTACGGTTAAAGTTAACGTTGATGCCCTGTAGTATGCCCACGCTAACTCGACAAACGCCCTCGGATCACGCATGCTCAACGGCCTCGGCGGCTCCGCTGACTTCCTGAGAAACGCCAAGATCTCGATCATGCACACTCCCTCTGTGTACGTACCTCTTCTAACCATATCATTTTCCTTCCACGACTTACCCCGTATCACAGCCGACCAACGAAGAAAGACCCAACTGGTATCAGCTGCATCGTCCCCTTCGCCTCGCACATCGACCAAACGGAGCACGACCTCGACATCATCGTTACCGAGCAGGGCCTTGCGGACCTGCGTGGCCTGAGCCCGCGCGAGCGCGCCCCGCTCATCATCGAGAAGTGCGCCCACCCAGACTACAAGGATAGCCTGAAGGAGTACTACGACCGTGCACTGTTCGAGTGTTTGAGGAGCGGGTCGGGGCATGAGCCGCATATGCTTAGGGTGAGTCCTGCATGACTCTACATTTACAGTTGAAATATTGATGATTGGTTACCCTTTCAGAATGCATTCAAGTTCCACATTAACCTGATGGAGAAGGGCACGATGAAGATCGACAAGTGGGATTAAGCCCTTTGTCGTTTCGTCTGGCCCTCAGCGCTTGAGGTCGGAGTAAGCTTGGAAGGCAATGCGGGGGTATGTGTGGGTAATGAGCGCTTGTGCATCGAACGTTATACATTAATGAAAACACGGATGCGATGAGAGGAGGTGAAGGACCAGGTAGTGGTGTGGGTATTGTACATAGTAGAATGCTACATAAAAGAATGGATTTCATTTATTTCTCATCGAAGTGAAGCGGTGTCTCGACTTCGTGCTTGCCGTCCTCTCACAGATTTCGGGGACGAACTGCTCCGTAAATCATCTATAATGACGGGGGTGTATCTCGCCGATGACTTGTCAAGAATTATCTTTTTTCTCCACACGGACGGGTCAATTAACCGGTCTATTGGGATCGCTCTCTTGATCATCATGCGCTTGCAACCTTATTGTGGTGCCCGGATTTCCTAGCCACTCTTCGGCTCGCCTTCGCGTCTTTCGTGACCGGTGGTGAATACCTAGCTATATTCCAAGGAACTTAGTCAACTCCTGTCGTCCGCCTCCTTCATCTTGTAGCCTTACGTGCCAGCTCCATTCGTCATGGCACTTTCGGAGGACATTGTCTTCCGCCATGTTGTTGTCAAATCAACGTATGGTCGTCGTACTGGTCATGTCTAGAGACCGTCATCTGATTCTGACCTATGGGAACTCGAAGGTCCAATGAATAGAGACATCAGAACCTGGGCGCCTGCGCGGCAAATCATGAGCGCCTAATATCGTCAACACTTTGGGCGTTCGAGTCAAACTACCATAAGACTCGCAAGAGGTCTTCGTCCGCTTTTTAAAATTAAAACTATTTCCAGACTTCTTACTTCGTGCTCTTGCTTTGAATATGTTTGATTAGGAATTCAAGTTCGCCGAGGCAGCTCGAATGGAACCGCCTGTCAATGTAAGGGAAGTGTGGCACCTGATTGATCTGCCAACGGAACTTCCTTTCTGGGTCTGCCAAAACGAGGCCTCCGTTCTAAATGACACACCCGCAGCAAAGATATGAGGAATGTCCGACGCTATGTATATTGACGTCAGTCTCCAGAATCTCTGCTGCAGTTCCTCGCTATGATCTTCTCGTGTCATTTCACCGGCCAGACCTTTGCGGATCGTTGGTCTATTTCCAGAACACAAAATTTACGGTGGTAGAAGTCTTCGTATCCAAATATCGCTTCTTTCTCACTCCACAGTGTCATTCGTGGATAAATTGTTACTCTATCCTTAATCGGTGGTTCGGGCGCCGAGTGTCGCAGTGGGAGGCGCACGAAGGTAGGCGTGTTCACGCACTCCTGGTCCTTTTGATTGCCTTTCAGCCAGTGGACGTGGGTGTGGATACCATTGGTGCTGGTGTGGATTACTCGAGAATTGACTTGAAATTGCCTGAAGTTGTAAGGGGGCATAGTGGGAGTAAAATGATTGAATCCAGCGACTTCACCTCTCGAGGAAGTCGGAACTGATGAGCCCCGATAATTCCAAAATGCTCGTAGAAGGACTCCATAAATGGGAATGGGCTCCTGTTAAATCAGAAATGAAACGGGGCTTCTGCTTACGACGGTGACAGGCCTCAGGTCACCTTATTCAAGGTTCCTATAGATCTCGGCGGAGAGTTCGAGCTCTGTATAACACCCCTACCCATATAACAACTTCGGGACTGAGGAGCGCCGGATGACATAGTTTGACTCTAGTTCCAAAGAGATCCGCTTGGTGATTCGCCGTCTGCCCAATTAAGAGGGTCTGCCGCCGTTCAAAAGTATAAAGGCCCAGAAGCTGTGGCCCTCCTCCCCCAGAGTCGCCTCTCGAGCTTAAACAGCATACATCTCCTCTTCAACAGCCTTCTTACACCATGTCCGCCCAACGCTTCGCTCTTCCGCCCGGTGTCTACCACGTGCAGACTACGGAGTCCCCCGCCCGAAACGTCGTCAACCCAGGTACTGACGGACAGCAGCTCTTCGTTGCGTCGCCTTCTGGCGCGGATGACCAGAAGGCGAGTCGTACTGGATTCCGTATCGTCCTTGCTCTCCTACTAAATCTCATGAACGCAGTGGCTGATCTCCGGCGACGGCATCATGAGGGCCCTCAGCGTCAAGTCCGGTAGATTCGCCCAGACGACTTTGTCCTCGTCCGCGGTTCCTCAGGCTATTACTCGCGCCACGAGTGGTGTCGAGTGGATCATCAGCGTCGAATGGTATGGACCATTTTATTCTTCCACGGAATGATCTAACTAAGTGTTTTAGGGACGAGGGAAGTAACTCGTACAAGGGCCCAATCATGGCCAACGATTCCTCCAAGCGCCGCTTCTCCCTCAACGGCAACAACGTGCGTCATCATCTAGTCGCTTATAATTGCCATCTAATGTAGTAAATATTCCAGATTGAGCTCGCCGCAGCGTCGTCCAGCCAGGAATGGGTCTTCGTTGCCGCTTAAGATCGGCATGAAGTAACGACCGACTCGTCGAACCTAAATAATTCGCAGTAGATCAATCTGAGCCCGTGCCATCTTGCGCCTTCAACTAATACTTGGTCTTTCCTTACGGCTCCATTGAACTTCTTGAACTTCTTTTGCATACTTAACCATAAAAACAAAACAAAAAATACTGTCAAATTTCCCTTTCTACTTGAAATCACATCCTCGTTCTCACCTTTGATATCCTCAGACTCCAGAGATCCGGCCTGCCCACACCCTAAGCTCGGCAGACTTTAAGACCGATTGGTTATATCTTATAGGGGGCGGACCGCGCTTGGCGGTAAGATTCGCTATGTTGTAGCTTTCATTATATACATATTAATCCCATATCGGCCATCCATCGTGGCCAGTCGGTTCACCAACCACGTGGATTTTATTTTTCTGCGGTTTACCGCACTCATCGTGCGCTTCGTGAGCCAAATTGTATGGTTACATATGCTATTGTGGTTCTCACACCATTGAACGTCCAGCTCTGGGAGTTCACTGGACGTATAGTTTAAGACACTTTACGTCGTACGACAAATAGCGACTGGCGACAATTCGACACGACGCGACACGCATCGCGTTGATCACGGGACCGAAATTTGTGCTGGTTTCAGGAACCGGGCCGGGCTTATCTACGGTTAAGTGTCTTCTCCTTCTCCTTCCCCTCCTGTGACGTAGGGGAGGAATTTCAAGCGACTTCTCAGTGCGAAGATGAGGGGAACTCGGGCTCGGGTCCAGACCTACCAGGAACTGCTTCTTCGCCACGTTATCGCTTCAAAACCTTTTCTCCTGGACTGGACGATATTCACAACTAGACCGTCAGTACTTCAGTCTTGGGCTGGCTCACGAATATTCGACAGAGAAAGTCTTCCAAAAGGCCCAGCGCCCGCTAGCGCTCCCTTGCAAGATACGTTATCAGAGCCCCTGTCCTCACCACTGATTGATGCTGAGACTCAAGTCAGTTGCCCACTAGCCGACAGTCCTGAGATTTGGGCCTCAGTCATGAATAGACGTTGGAACTGCATTTGAAGTCTTCAATGGCAGTTGCAAAATTTCAAGTCTTCACTGTCATGCTAGGCAGAGGGTATGCAGTTGCCTAACGCGGCTTGTCTCCCACCGATCACTGCACGGGAAAGGACCTTGCCTCACCCTTGTTCGACCCTATGGCTTCCTAAAATCTTAAGTCAATGATTGGTAGCCACCCTGCGGGGGGCGCCGAGCGGGGTCAGCGTGCACTTGGCGACATGTAGGGTGAAGAGCCCGTAAGGTCTCCCGAGCGCAGGTGAGTTCAATAGGTTACTAATTACGCAGGGATATTCTGAAATGTCCCCCCACTCTTTCGCTGTATCCGTCAACTTCATTCTTCCGCTCTCTCTCTAAATTTCACGCACATATTCGATCGAAGAAATGACTCCGACATTCGAGGGTGCCGACGCATGCTCAGCCGTTCCCCCTGGCTTGATCCTACTCGCCCCCCTCAAAGAATGATGTGCACTCGATCAATGCGTGTGCTTGGGTACGTTCTGCTTGAAGTGGAAAGTCCCGCCGAGATTTCATGCACCCTCGGGCCTCGTTACAAGGTGGCGGTTGTCCTCATTCGGAGATGCCGGCAGGGCGAAGGAACGCCCTTTCTCGAAGTCGAACAATGTCGTCAGTTCACATGGCCCGAATTCTTCTGTGCAGTTCTTGTTTCTGACGAGGCTTATGGGATCGCTGCAGAATTCTTTCCCCTAGCGCTTTCATTCAGGCTGGAACCCAAGGCTCAAGAGAACGCCACTGGCCCCTAGGGCGATGGGAATAGGCGTTTAAACGTCCTATCGCTCCAAGCAACGCGTCATTTGTCGTCCTGAAATGGAATCTCTGCACGATTCACCCAGAAGATTGGACAGGGGGGCGATCTCAGCACCTTGACACCCCTACGCGTCAGTGTTCCCAGGGTTTTCTCTCGGTTTTCACGTTGACCTCTTGGAGGGGATAAAATACCTCCTAGCGAGCTGATGCAAATGAGTGTTCTGCGCCTGCTGTCGTCAGGTTGTCTTCTTCCTTATAACCGCGACAGCAGTTGACAGCAGAGAGTGGCTTCCCCGTGTTTATACACTTGCACTCTCGTTTTCCAGCCGTTCGTCCCTAGTCTCATCATGGGTGCACCGAGTCCGTTAAGCTTGCTGGGGCCGGCAGAGTTTGCGTGAGTGTCCTGTATCCTGCACCTTTCGAATACCTCTTTCAACGAATCAACTTTCCAGCCATGGTTGGATGTTCATCGGGTTTCTGATAAATGCCTTCCTCCTCGGGTTGATGACGGCTCAGGTGTATATCTACTACTCGACGTACAAACGGTGCGCGCTGCGTTTCTTATGAGCGATTGTGACTCACTTTGCACGCTTTTGTTCAGAGATCGGCCATGGATCAAGACCTTCGTGAGTTTCACCCGCCTCTTCCGACTGACGAGAGCATCGGTAAACCCAATGCCCAATAGGTGGCAGTCCTCTATGCTGCCGATATCTTCAACACTGTCGTCATCTTCGCCTATCTTTATCGCTCTCTCATTACTTTCTTTGGTAAGAGCCACTAGTGTGTTCCATTACTCCAGCACTAAGCCTCTTCCGGTAGGGGACGAGCCAAATTTAGGAAAGTCTGATTGGCGTAAGTCAGTGATTTTTCAGTTCGCTAATACAAGATTGATTTCTCCTCCAGTATTCGCCGCCGGTATGCTGCACATCCTCTCGACGTTCGCTCTCGACTGAATGGAGTGTCTACACCTAGAACCTGCTAGTACTGTACGCCCACTAGCCTTCTCTCTGACCTTTCACCTTGAAGCTGACCACATCTTTATTTCTCTAGGGAGTTATCGCGATGATGGTCCAGCTTTTCTTCGCTTGGCGCGCATATTTGTTAACGAAATCGCTCATCAACGGCTGCACCATTGCTGCGTTGGCGATCACTGGAGGAGGTGAGTTCGTCGCACCTCCCAACCACCCGCCGGCTGATGTACCTCTCTATGTAGTGTCGTCGATTGTTACCGGAGTCGAGGTGGGTCGCAGCGCGACCTTCGTCGAATTCGACGCGTTTAGACACACTGTGATCCTCTGGCTTGTGGCATCCGTCGTTTGCGACATCGGTATTACCCTCACTCTTGTCATTTTCTTGTAAGTGACCGCTTCTGAATCCTCGTCAATGTCTATTGAATGTAGCATTCTTTCCAGAGTAAGGAGCACCTCTTTGGACACAGCGTGCCTACGTCTCACGTTGCTTCCTCGATCAGCAAAAACATAAGACTGGGTTCCAACGGTCCGATTTGATGATCGACCGGATTATCCGGGGTGCGTACTCGCAACGTTCGATCTTGCTCGTCCGCTCAGACGTCCATTAATTCTTAGTTGTCGTTCAAACTGGGCTATTAACAATGGTGGTGGCCACCGTTGACCTCATAGTGTACCTCGTAGACGTGAGTATCACGCAGCTATTTCTTCTCCTTCCTCAATGAACGTCTTCTTTAGCCCTCTGGAACACACCTGATGATCAACTATCCCCTCGCGAAACTGTATTCCAACTCGCTCATGAGCAGCTTGAACTCGAGGAAAGGATGGAAGTTCGGCGATACGACGAACACAGAATCCGAGCAAGTCATCACTGGCGGAAATCTCAAGCACCGCAACATTCAAATATCGACCATGAAGGCAAGTGCAATGCCTTGGATAAGCAACTTACCGACCAGAGTTCTGATATTTTGTCCTTCCAGGATATCGATGCTCGAACCACTCATCCGGAGGTTTTTGTGCACGTCGAGTCTCACGAACTACGCGACGTCAAGACAACCAAAGATCTCACCTACATGGATGCGAAAGCGTCCACGCTGGGGTCGGAGTAGCGTGTAACCGGCGTCTGATTCTCGCATCATTATAGAAGCATTAATTTGGCGTTACATAGAATTGGTAGCCGAAGATGTAGAAGTATCAGTAGAGCATCGCGCCGTGTAGATGCTCATTATCAAAACGGTTGAACCATGCGGGCCTTCGAGAGAAGTTATGGCTCTCTAGCTGCATTCAATCTTCTGCTCCTCTACTTGGCGAAAAATCGACGAGCGTGGGTACCTAAGTCGCCGCTCTACAGGAAGAACAATGTACCTGCTGGGTAATTGAAGCATAGAGGTTGCGAAAGGTGACGTTCTTACTCTCGATGGTTCAGGAACGTTAGATTTCAAGATCGTTTGACAAGCGCGCACCACCATCGGGCGTGATACGTCCAGCATCGAAACACAATCCTTCAAACGCGTGCGCCACAGCGGCCTAACACGCGTGAGAAATGGACTTTTTTGGTCACCCACTACCCTTAGCTCAATAGCCTTATACATATACCAATGGAAGCTATCCTGGGTTGTAAGGTGGCGGGGCCATTATAACGTCCGCCAGCAAAGGGCTTTGGTTTTGAAAATTGCATCATGAATTGTCCAAAAAATTCCTTTTCAACTGACAACTGTACACGAGCCCCATATTCAAAGATGAGAAAGCCGCCCAAATATGCTGTAGGGTTTCACGCTACACGGCCATTTTCATTAGTGCGAAGGCCATCGATGAAAGGATGTATAATCAGTACTTAGTGTGGCTTTCAAATTTTGCCCTGAAATCCGCGATTGACGGCCAACTTTGTGAAGAAGAGGGGGAGTAGATACAACAGATTGGCTTGGGGTACCAGGACCGATATTGTAGCATAAGAAAACTGTCCTCGATGTCCGGATGGCAGCCGCCCGTTTTGATCATTCTTTCTCACGAACCCGCCACTGTCTCCTAAGGTGACACTCTCTATTTCACGACCTGTCTCTTATTCTCTCTGCCTACTATGCGTCAATATTTCAATGCCAACACTTTCGAGTCAGAAATCTGTCGCATGTCCTTGGTCTCTACAATCGAACTTGTCCTTGAAAACCGCGCCATTGCGGAGGATAATGAGAGGGACCATTCTCCTGATGTAGGTCCTATAGTGCACTATAGTGAGAACTACTGACGACTAGGACAGCACCTGTAGTTCGTCAATGTGCGACGAAACCTCTTCAGTGATGCTCAGGAGGATCGAGAATCGGGAGAAATCAGGAGCTTGCTTGTTCTTTGGAAGTGCTGGTCTGAACTCGCCCCTGCGCCGCTCTCGCGATACGACGGCCACTCAGCGCACATAACGACGACGATCCCCTGATCAGTCATCTAGCTGGATTGGTGAGGTACGAAGGGCGCTCCCGCCGCATTTCTTCGGTATGGACTCCTAAATGCCAATCAAACCGACCGCCGTTGCCTCTAGGCGATCTCGGAGACAATGCACGACGCCACTTATACGTATTCAATAGAGTCGCAATCTACCTGAAAAGACGCTCCATCGCTTTCTCCTGTTGTCGCGGTTTTCTCTCTCACACGGGTCATGTTCACGATGCTGGGCGAGCAGCTGTCAGCGAGAGCCAGTCCAGCGGAGGCACTGTGAGTAGCTCATACTTTCCGACTTATCGTTGGTCGTAGGCTGATATTGACATCTCCAGTCATGGCTGGATGTTCATTGGGCTCTGCTTCGACGTTCTCCTCCTGGGGGTGATGACGACCCAAGTCTATGGATATTATGCTGCATATTCGAAGAAGTAAGCAATTGATTCGCGTTTCTGACTTGCAATGGTGTTAAAAATTGCTCTAGGGACAAGGTGTGGCTCCAGATATTCGTATGGCACCCCGTTTTTATTGCATTCAGTCCCGCCGCATCCTTTTTCACCTCTCTCATCGTTTCGAACCAGGTTGCAGCTTTGTATACAACTTTGACATTGAGCGTCACCTTCCTCTTCATATACCTTTATCGTGTTCTGATCCCATTCTTCGGTACGCCCTTCCTTCCCCTGTCCCGTGGGAGATGCTTAGAGATTAACCAGGCGATGCGGAGATGTTGACAAGTCCTTACTGGGGTGCGTTCTATCTTACTTTAATTGTATTTGGTCCTCAATGAAATCCTCACTCGCAGTACTGGCGACTCGTGAGCGATATTGCCTCTTTAGTGACGGCATTGACCTGATTTGCAACTGTTTCGTCCCCTCAAGAACCTGCCGTTACGGTGAATGTTGTTCTCTCTCCCCGATTTCGTCTCGTATGAACATCCAGAACTTATCTATGCGTCAGGGCCTCGTCACTCTTTCCGTCCAACTTTTCTTTTCCTGGAGAGTGTACGCGTTGACGAAGTCAAAATTAACGGGTGGCTTCGTCGCCGCCCTCGCACTCACGAGTGGAGGCAAGAATTTCCGCCATCCTGCATCCCGTACGCCTAACTCATACTCCGCGTATCCTCCGCGCAGGTGCGACAGTCGCCATAACGTGCGAGATCGCTCGTGGGTCAAATTTGCTCAATTTCAAGCAGTTCAAAAGAACCATCACTCTCGGGCTGGCCGCTGCCGTTGCTTGCGACGTTGCGATTACAAGCATCTTGGTGTTTTATCTGTGAGGATCTATACGCCTCCTTTCCGTTTACTGGCGACTTATTTACCGTTAGGGTATGGGGTCTCTAGCTTCTCTGTTGATCTAAGGGGGAAGTTTCATTCTTTCGTCTCTTGCAGAATCGACACAAGAGCGGATTTCCGCGGTCAGATCTCATGGTAAAGCGGATCATCAGAGGTACCGTTCTTGATCTCTACGAAGCCTATCTCTTCCAACTCTACCTTACTACAGTGACGATGCAAACAGGCCTTGTGACCATGGTCGTAGCCGCAGGCGACATGATCCTCTTCCTTTCAGATGTACGCCGACCTCCGATTCATGCTTGAATCTCCTCTAACCAGTAAATGCCAGCCGTCGGGAAAGCACCTAATGTTGGGTGGTGCACTTGGCGGTCTATACGCTACATCCCTTATGACTTCGCTGAACTCACGCAAGGGCTGGAAGTTCGGCGAGTCAGAGAATACCGACTCGGGCGTTCTGGGGAGTCTGAGCGTTAACCGGGACCCTCGGGTTACGAGTATGAAACCGGTCAGTCGATATGGCGCTAATTGAGAACTTCGAATTCCACTGACCTGGATCTGTAACCTTTCCTTAGAATACTTTCATCGATACTCGGACTCATCCGGAGGTCTTCGTCCACGTTGAATCTCACCAGCTCCATGACGTTAGGTCACCTGGTTCCTCTAGTTCCAAGGACAAAGCTAGGAGTTTTGGGCCTGAGTCGGACGTTGAGTGACGATTGGTAGATCCGTTGCAAGAGAGGTCTATAGCAAATGTCCCATTCTGTATTACCCTGACGCATAAATGTTACAGTAGACGATTGTTCCTAATGTCGAAGCCACAGAGGAGCTCGATTTTCTTTGTCTTTCTTCAACTCGCCATTCTATCATATACTTCCTCGACGCTCCCACATCGAACTCAAATCGTAATCATATTCAACAGGTTTATAATACAATCTCTTGACATATTCGCAATCAAACTCATTACTTCTGGTATTCACGCAGGTTCCGCATGATCTAGTCGTAAAAGACGAGAGATCGGAGCTCGATGGACTCGCGGAGAGGTGCACCAGGAGGCGTGTTGGGGTCGCTGAATGCAGTGTGAGGCGTGAACCTAGCAACGCTACCGTCCTGGATCGAGTCGAAGCTGCGAGGGACAATGTCATAAGCAAATGCTACACTACGCCTAACATACGACGTACCACTTGATCAACACGACCTCGTCTGGCTTCATCCCGTAAAGGTACTTCCACTTATGCTGATCACCGTACTTGACGCCCATCGTCTCACCCTCCTCTCTATCGGGATAAATCAGCGCGATCGGAGTGACGTCCTTGACAGGGTCGACGCTGCGGTAGTCGCACAGCGCGAGGGGCCAATCGAAGGCCGGCTTCCCGATCGGCCTCCAAAGATTTATGAGCTGGAAGCGGCTATTAAGGAGCTTTGGGACGTCCTCAGAGGGGAGGTGACGGTGCACGCGGGCGATGGCGGATGCTGTGGTTTGGTCGACGTGAACTTGGGCAACAGGCCGGCGCTTGGAGGGGATGTCTTCCGTATCTCCAGGGTGGTGACGGCGTACAGCTGTACGGAAACAGAGCGGTAAGTAAGACTCTGTTAAAGATGTTACGGTACTTACTATGATCGAATAGCTCGACCCTAGTCGCCCCAGTCGATTTCTTGATGAGCTCGATACTCTCGGGATAGTACTCCCTCTTGATCTCCTCGTCATTGGCGAAGCTCGTGTGGGCCGTCGTGTGCTTGGCGAACTGGAAGCCGGTCGTGTCGAGGGAGACTGTGTCCTCCTTCCCCCGAAGGTTCTCAATGGACACCTGCCTCTCGTCGAACTCCCAGTTCTTCTTCCTCTGCCCAGTGGCCGGATCAGAGTTGATGAAGTGGTACGCGCGAGCGGCACCTTCTGGTTCGGTGAAGTACAGGAGCTTCGCGAGGGTCACCGCTGGGCCTCCGTCGGAAGACAACGTGGTTTGAGCCATGAGAGATATGTAGTCCAGAGATTGGCAAGTTGGAAAGGAAGTCGAGGAGAGAACGGATGCCGTTGGATTTTCGAAGTTACCTGTTTGCCTTTTATATAGTGGAAAGACGGCGAGTTGACTTCATTTCTCGACAGCCTTGCGTGCTCGTGGGGTTGGGTTCCAGTGACTTCGCTGACTGATATTGTGAGGAATGACTAAAGGAACTCGTGCAGGATCTACGTACAGAATGTGAATCTTCGTCGTGCTAGACCAGCTGGTCAGACCCTTGATCGTTTCTCGAAACCCAGAATCGATGCTATTATGGGCGGTGTGATTTGCCGAAGTTTCACCGAACGGCGAAATAATGTCGCTGAGAGACACTGTTGGAGGTGCTTTCCTCCACTACTCAAACGTTTCATTTCTCGTATAAGTAAGGCCTCTGATAGTGTGTCTCTTCTGCGTGAGGTGCACGAATTTTACTGGTCATTCCAAGCATGGAAACACTCTTTGTTTAGGCGCCGGACCTCGATTTGGCGCTGTGTGCCACATTCCCACGTCCCTTTCCAGGTAACGGTTACTACCATCAGACCCGTTACGCCAGAGTCACTTGGATCGCGCGATTCTTGCTAGTCTTCGTGCTGACAGATCCACCTCGGACACCTAGCTATCGCAGCACTGGCTCAGGTCCTTGATCGATATTTCGAACCAAGAATTTATACACCCCCCCACGGCGATCTTGATCAACTCGGGTATCTTCAAAAGTGGACACAGTCCTGTAGTTTATGAGGGGCAATGGGGTACCTCGAAGAGCCGTTTCTTTCGTGTTATTGGGTGCAACCTAATATTTCCAACAAATCGTCCACTGAGAGAAAGGTCTCACCGTCGGAGCTATGCCACTCCCATTGAGCACAAGAATGACCTTCTCGGTCAGTGACTTAGCTGACTTATTTAATTAGGGACGACTAAAAGAACTCGTGCAAGTCTCATAAGCGCAGAAGGAAATCTGCGTCTAGCCAGCAGGCCAGGCGCTCGGTGGGTTGTGCGATAAAACGAATGAACATAGATGCAAATGCTTCTGATTCACGGACGGTGTAATTATCCGAAGTTTCACCGAACGCTGCATAGGCACTGCCGAGAGCCACGGTTGGGTGTGCTTTCTCCTTCTCCCAAGGATGGGATTCCTATCAATTTAATCCTTCAGATGGTCCAGTTATCCTCGTAATGTGCACTAATTTAACGGACATTCGAAGGACCGCATTCATACTGAAGGGAGGCTGCACGATTCCAGACGCCGCACCATCTCACGGACTTGTAGTGCGGAGGAAAAGACGCAAGGCCAAAAGAAAAATTCTCGATTCGCAGGATTCCATAAATCGAGGCTCGAAGGCGCCAATGGGTGCAGGTACGGCCGTGCTATCTCACCAGAGATCTGAGATTCTGATGTTTCTTTTAGTCTCCCAGCTACTTAGCGCGACAGAAACCCAGGCCTAGGACTTGTCACAACATTGTTGCCTGTCCTGCGGGCTCCGATACCGGGTCTGAAGAAATTCAAGGCAAATGGCTTCGGTGGAATGGTCATGGGAGATCAGAGTTGGCGGAAGAATGGTCCGATGTCGAGTGAATTCGGGTATGATAACTTGGGGGTAGAAGATATTGAAGCGTTTTGTTAGAGTACGAGAAATGTGTGAACAATACCTTATATAACAAACTTTCAATTCTCTAAACCTTGAAATATATGGGATCCTATGTCACTCCTCCGCCAGTGCCCCTTTCAGAAATCTCCTCGCAATCGAGGACTGGTATCACACCCTTCGCCTGGGCTACTTTCCATAAAGACGACTGTTAGCCCGTCCACGTCCTCCAAATGCCATCCGTAGTGGGGTCCGTTGCGTGGGACGTGAAGGGTACGAATAGGACGTCCCTCCTGCACCCGCCTCTTGAAAAACGCCGCCGGATCGGCTTCTAGGAGTGTGGCACTGCCTTCATGGGAAAAGATCGTCTGGAGCTTCGGGAATGGCGTATGTTGGTAGGTTCCGTCAAGGGTCCCAGGTAACTTCATGACTTGGTCGAGGGTGTGTGGGGTCGTGTACAAAGTTTCAATGTTCACCAAGGAGTAGAGGAAACGCTCCTCCAGTCGCGTTGGTGGAGAAAGCGAACCATCGTATTCGAAACGGAGGATCGTCAGATGGGCGAATTCGGTCCTATGCGAGAAGCTATTGATTGGTCTGAAAGCTTCCGTGAGTTCGGTGTTGGAATGGAAGGAGACGAGGGCGTCGAGGAGGAGAGCAGAGTGTTGGCTCGATGAGTAGGGGATTTGCAACGCGAAACCGGCATTGAAAAGAGATAAGGAGAGGCTTTTCGCCTTACTGGCAGCACCTGCCGCATACCGGGTTAAAGACTGTTCGTAAAGCATCCTTCTGACATTCGAAAGGTGTGCTTTCGACTTGGTGCATCTGATGCTGACACGACACTCCGGCTCGACGCTGACGCGGTCGAGGAACGCCACCATCGGCGGAAGGTTGTCGTCGCTGACCTCGACATTAAGTGCGGTCAGCCGGGGGAGGTGAACCGTAGGAAAGGTCCTGGCATCGCTGACCGAGTCGGACTGGCTCCTGAAATGGCCCTTGAACGTCAACACCTCGAGATGTTCCATCAGACGCAGTTGGTTGAGCCAATAGGCTAGGTTGGGCGCCCGCCCGCGTTCGCAGAATATATCGAAGTGACGGAGCTGTGAGATCCAAGGGTAGTCGACCCCAAGTGAGAGGCAGTCGACCCAGAGGAATTTTGTGAGCAGGGGTGCATCGTTGTCGAAGAGTTTGAATTTACCGAGGTAAGGCGACGATCTGGGGTGCAGGCGGAAGCCTCGAAGGACAGCTGAAGGACGTTTCAGAGTGTCCCAGATTTTGTATCTACTTCCCCAATCGAGGGCACAATGGATATTGACGATCCTTTCCCATTCGGAGGTGAGGAGAGAGATCAAGAAGTTTGCGGTTGTGTCGTCTTTCACCACGTATTCCCCTTTCAGCCATAGCGGTGCACTCCCTGTTCGACGTAATATCTCTTCTCTTCCTTCGGGCTTCGCGTGGCAGAGATAGGAAAGATCGATGACTCTCCCCCAAAACGATGTAGATGATAGAACCAAATCGCGCCAGAGACGACAGACCTGCGACGTGCTGAGTATCGTGGTCAAACCGCGGTACTTCCAATCGAATATTCGTTCTGCCTCCTGTAAGGAATCCCCTTCCATGTTCGCGTTCAACGAGAATATGTCGAGTAGGATTTCTCGGCTGAGCTTGCCCATCGGTTCTGACTTGGTTGCCAATTCCACTGGTACCGTTGCGGCACTGCGAGGACCAGGAGCAGCAGCTACCATCTGAATAATATTACCATGGGTAAGTAAGGGCCGTTCGTCAGAAGACCAAATTCCCTACTTGTTCTCTCAGGTTTTGTGGCCCCTAGAGCCGGTCGAAGCTTGGTCAAGGAGCGCAGATTTGGGTTGAAGATAAGATAATTTCGGAGTTTCAAATTTGGAGCAACGTCGACCAAACAAAAGAGTCGCCTTCCGTTTCTGAACGCGTCGGTCGTTCTTCATCTTCTCAACCATAAGTTCTTCTCCCTCCCAGTGCCTTTGCGACTTCGAATTAAGGGAGGCGTTGCGGAGGCGCTCCATCGAAAACTTGAAGCCTTCCTGGCGAGCCAATTCTTGCTCTTTTTCTGCGTTAATTTGACCGGAAGGGCAGCGCTCGGTCCCATCCCGATATCTCAACGGCGACGCCGAATGCTCCTCGTGTGCGGCGTTGATATGAGTTTCGAAGTGAGCCATTGCTCGTCATTTTCATATTTCCAGACTAAAGTATGGACTTCTTGCCCAGAGTCCCCCTTTTGTCCTTTTGTCCTTTTGTCCTTTTGTCCTTTTGTCATCAGACACTCGAGGAATGAGTGCGGCGGTCGGAGAGGCAGGATGAGTGCGCAGAGTCGAATGCTCCTTGTACCGCATATGAAGCCAGGTAAGTTTCCAATTACCTTCTTCACCTGCTTCATTTCGTCTTCTCTCGTTATGGATAACGGGTTATACGTGCATGTCTTTGAGCGTCGTTATACACACTTTTGTGCATATTTCGTTCTTTCAACCGTCTCCAACCGCTTTCTCGCTTTTCTGCACGGCTGCTAACGAATGTCTCTGAGTCGTTGTCTCCATCCCGGGAATATCAATCTTGTTTCTCGTTTCTCTCCAACGCGCCTCCCTGCCTTTTTTGCTCTCTTATCCTACTTTTGGCTCAAATAATTCAAACGTTCACCCTTCATTTCAGCCATCGTTGTGATCATCCTATTCTTGCTTAGCGCATACGTCTTCGCTTTGACGCGCTTTCCCCCCTTTACTCGTTTATAGCCTCGCCGACCCTTCATTGCCGTTCATAGAGGACGAATTCCTCTACACCTATCGCCATTCGACGATGAGATGAGTGGGTGTGGACTAGCGCTGCTGTTCGTGCCACGATTTTCGTTTTCCCGTTCATGCCTAACGCAGCTTATTCCTGCAGGAGCGTGCATGTCCCTTTGGCTCCGGATTGAGAAGAGAATGAGATGCAGACCAAAAATGATGGTTCGGGTTGATCGAGTTGAGGAGATGGTTCAGGTGTGGGATGAGACTTATGCCGACGAATTTACCGGCTGGGCCCGGATTACGCGCGACCCTAGTCCCGATTAGGCAGTTCCGCACACGTGACTGGCGGGTTCCCTCCCATTCTGCCCCTCCATGCGGCTCGGCTCAGGGCGGGGCCTCTCCACACCGGCTGCACGCTCGCGTGCGCTTGTCCTTTGCACCACATGGCTGGGCGTGCGCCTCTTGTGCCTCAGCGTGCGCCACATAGGACAACAGGTGTCCTCACTAGTGCTCACCTTCCCTTTTTTGACAATTTCCCTTCTGTGGTGTAAACCCTCGGCCCTAGTGTAAATAATAGTAAACAGTTGACTTGCCCTTCGACACTCGCTCGTCTCGTTGTCCCTTCCTGCTAGCTGCGCTCGTCCCTCCTCTAGTAAGCTCTCCCCATCCATTTTTCTGTCCTGTTGACCCTCTATGCATAAATCTCAAGCTTCTAACAACAAGCAACCCAACCCTAATGGATGTGTGCTGATGGCCCTCATCACAGTCACATCTCAAGGCACGTTGAGCCCAATCGTCTGGTTTAAATTGTAAATATGATACAAGATGTGAGTAATATAGATGTGAGTAATATAAATCCGGTCATTGTTTTACTTGATTGTATATCTAGATTATTAGATGTCATGTTACGAGGTGGACCAGATACGATGTGCTATGCTCGATCAGCAGATGATGCTTGGAACGCTGGTGAGCCGTTCTTGCTCGCCCGTATCTTTTTGTTCCTCTTCCTGATGAGGTTGACTAGGTCTGTCAAGCTCTTCTCGGCCTCTGGGTAGACCTCCAAAAAGCGGGCATCACTAGCACCAAGCCTGCAACCCTTTGAAGTCAGAATGGGGGGAAAAAAAGCAGATGAGAAGGTACGACTCGTACCTTGCGTATTCTTCGTAAACAACCTGTCGAAGGTTGCGCTTACTTCCCATGATAGTCCTCATGCTTCCCGTGTACCACTCGAGTGGCCAATCTTTGAGCGCAAGGCCTGTTTCGCCGTCGGCTGCCATCCACTGAAAAATAGCCCGCCGCCATGCGCCTCTCTCTTGGCCCAAGTCTGGTATCGAGACTTTCGAAAGAGGAAGGGACTCATGCAAAGCTGGGGCATCCACCTCAGGGCCAGGGCTCTGACTGGCCAAGAGCTGGACAGAGCTGCGAAACTTAGTCGGCGGATACGGGGCAATCTCGGCAGACCTGAGTTCCCGAGACATGCTGCGCTGCACTGTCACCTCGTGGGTTGGGAGATGGGTTGCTGATGCTGTCTCAGCTATCGCGCTCAGCTGGGAGTTGATGGTGGTTGATAAGGTTTGAATTTCGGTTTGAATTTCACTGAGGAACGATGATCGCAATTGACTGATGTCACTGTTCGTAGCTGGTGCGAGCCCGACATGATCGCCTAGCAGAGTAACGTCCTTTTCAATCGGGATGGGATGCAGGGCATCACCATGTCCATTCTCATAGCTTTGCAGTGAATCGACAAGATATTTGATGAGTGTATCGACCTATTCGGTATTGGTAAGCAAACCAGTGAATGAAATCTCGTGGTACTGACATGTTCTCCAACAGCCCATCCTCCCCACCAGCGGATGCGGTTCAAGGTCCACCGCTGGCCGATTGGGGCGAACATGAATCGATACTGCGCGCCGCCTCGACGGAAAGAGTGGGTTGTGTACCTCTTTGAGACGCCTGCCCCATTGCAGAATTTCGTGAGCGATGCCTGAAGCATGTCGTAGCTCATTTGTCTTCTGATGTGGATTACCCCGTTAGGGGAGATATATGGGAAGAGGCAGTCCTCATCTTCGAGCTTTGAACCATACAAGCGCTCCAACAGGCTCTTCCACCGCATAAGGTGGAAGTTCATGTCGATGGCAGTGATATCCTGCTTATAGATATCGTATACATTGCCTGACAAAATGTTAAGCACTTCACACAGCCTCCTCAGCGAGAGTGGTTTGACATCTTACTCGTTCTTGGACCGTCGTAGCCTTTTTCCTGTTGCCACCCCTTACGGTGGGTCAGATGAACCTTGAAGTGCGGAAAGAAGTGTGGTGATGGCCCCTTGCACCCCTCTGCAAGGTCTTTCTGTTGCAAACTCAAGAGCTCAAAGCATCTAAAGTATTGCGGAATCAGGTATCTTAGCCTTCGCTTGAATGGGACATTGCTTACCGTGTCCATAGCATGAATGCTGAACTCATGAAGGCTTGCATCAGTGCATGCTCAACACAGAACCTCAGCGTTTCAATATCGAGAATCAGTGAGTCATCGTTGAGAAGGTCATCAGGGCATTCCTTCAGTGACCACTGCATAAGGCAGTCAAGCTCTTCGAGTGTCATGGCGTCTGCGTGGTTGCGTGTCGCCGCTGCTCCTTGCGTCTTCGATTGGATCTTCACACTTTTGATGACGGCCTTGACATTGGGAGCTCGGGCTGGGCAGCCACTCACTTTGCCAGTCTCCTTGTCGAGACTATATGCACCGGAGTATTGTCCATCACCCCTACAATAGGAGTCTATCAGTATGTGCGCCGCCTTTCAGTCAACTTGACTCAAGACTTACATCTCGTCCCAAAAGGCTGCGAAAGCGCCATGGATGCTGGACGCAGTGCTGAGCCCTCGCTCCTGCGAAAAACACTTGTGGACAAGGAACAGCTCGAGTGCCGTCGCCGAGTACTCGTTTGGCCCACTATCGTTGAATGCCTTTGCAAGCTCATTGGTGACAATCCTGTCCTTGCAGACCTCCTCGCCTTTCGCCCTTCGTCCATCAACGAGGACCTTCAGGAATGCCCTTCCACAGGCAATCTGGCCATTGTACGAGCTCTCAGTGTTCTTCACCGTCGTATATTCCTTGACCTGTGCATCCCGCAGCTGTCAGAGTGCATCCATATTTGGGAGTGACGCAAGATCGGCGGTCGATGGCACTTGGAGAGGAGAAGGTTGGGCCTTCCCCTGCTTTTTCCTTGTTCCTTTACCCATGGAGAATGTAGAATAGAATATAGCTTTGTATTGTCGAGGTGCTGTGAGGTGTCGCGAGGACGGAGTAGTAAAGAGAGACAATATTTAGGAGTTCCACACTAGCAAGTCTCGAATTTCATGGCCGCTCGATCATATCCTGCCTCACCGATCACAAGGTGCAATTGAGCTACGAGTACTGACAAATGTCCAGCTGTACTATTCTAAAATATGAGAGGATACTATCTAAGGAGAGGGAGAGGGTGTGCACAAGTCAATCATACCAAGGAATATTGTTGGGCTCTGACGACGGCCAGTGGTGTGTGACGAGCTTTCAACAAACGGTGAAAAGGGAAGATCACTGTCAGAATCTACGTCCCCATCTTCATTGTCGTCCATAATAACGATGGCATTGTGAGATGAGGAGCCGTGGGTGTCTGAGGGTCCTGCCACAGGGATCTCTGTATCTGAACCTGAGCTTAGTGGCGTTGATGAGACCGAGCTTGTGTCGTTGTCATCATCACCAGGGACAGCTACATCTGGTAAAATCTATATCGGAAACTAGTTCAGAAAATGCTAATAGATTATCCAGTAGAATGGGTCTTACCGATGTCCAATGTTGAACAATAACTGCTGTTGGATGAGCAGTGAAGTAATGTTGGACAAGGGCCAGCAAGGCTGTCTCCAGGATCTGGAGAGGCACCCAGGCATTCATGACCTGAAGGCCTGGTGGGCATTCGGGCTTGTTGCAATCGTTGGGTAGTGCCAAGATGGTGTCGTGGGCGAGCATATGTGCCGATACTGAAAGACAGAAGCCAGGGACATCAGGATGATAGCGCGTCGGACCCGGACCAAGCTTGATGCCTCGGATTTTGAGAATGTGACCGGAATAAAACCCGTTGTTGGTGTATCCGGGTGTAGGGTCTGGGTTGACAGCTCTCTAGCAAAAATAATAGTCATTTCTTTATGAGGGCTTCAAGAAATGAATGTAAATCTTACCTTAAGCAGGTCACGAACGAGAATTCCCTCCCAGACATTGCTTGAAAATGTCGAAAATATGTTGTCCTGTGATGCCAAGGAAAACAATTTTTCGGACAGTGCTCCAATGCGACGAAGATCGGGCAGGCGCAAAGTCCAATTTGAGGTGTCTGGAGCCCTTCCACAGGACCATGAAGTCACTGGCTGTGCATATAGAGCGACAACATCGGCAGATGGAAACGTGTTGCCAACAGCCTTCACTAAAGCGGGGTATCTTTGTCCCAGCAATCCCATTGGATCATCAGCCAAGAGCAGCTTGAAATCCTCTCGCCAATCAGCCAGGAAGTCTACCAGCTTCCCCTTGGGTAGCTCCAAGGCAGCCCTGAAGAGCGAGACAGCAAGGTCACTCTGAGCCAATTTCTGAGCTGTCTTTGCTCCACAACCAACGAGTCCCTAGAGGCATACTCTCAGTGGAGAAATGAGAAGGCCATATAGAAACCTGCCTTCGAGTAGTCCCCTTTACCAAGAATCCCAAAAAGGAACATACCCTCTCGAGTCAGTGAAACACGAGTGTGCGATCTGGCGGCATCAGCGGTGATGATAGTGACCTGGTCACCAGCGTCCTTGGTGTTTTGACTAGTTACATTTCAGTTAGCATCATGGGAGAATAGAATACGAAGGAGAACATACAGGCGAATAACACACAGACCGCCGAAGACCAGACAATCGCTGTCCTCGGAGATGATAGCATCAATCATGCCCATCATGTTCAGCATTGCAAGTTCGGCTTCAGCCTCACCCGGCGCCTAATCAAGTCTCAAAGAAAGAGAAGCAATGAGTGAATAAACAACGGACCGTGTACCATGAAAACCCGAATGCCTCAATGAATAGCTGAAAGCGCCCAGAAAGCCAGTGAGGTTTTTTCTTGACATTCTTGCCCCGCTTTTGCGACGGCTGGCCTGCACCATCAAAAACAAAAATGGGGATAATAGGGGCAGCAAGAAGTTCGACAGAGACGATAGAAGAGAATCTGAAGAACTGGGTTCTCCCCGGCTTGAGTCCCTGGTCCATGGCATGTAGATGAGCCGATGGCACATTGGGCCTCATTCAACCACACACTTGGCAAGCAAAGGCATATTAGCGCTGAGACAGATCAATTGTCAAGCAACCGTATTTACCTGCTGTCCACTCCAACCCTGATACACCGTTCCAGTCAGCGGTTCTTCTCAAATCCCTTGAACACTGACACCTGTGTCAGGGTTCTGGTTTCGAAGGCAGGAGAGAGGGTCTAGAACAAATTTGTCAGCTCCCAATCACCCAGAAGAAATTCTGACATGCCTTCCACAAGTCACGGATTCCCATAGCTGTCGCTCAGCGATCAAGACAAGATGAGAAGAATGTGAGGAGAAAACAGTGCAATGTCTCTCGCCAAGTCTCCTTTGAGGCATTTATATCAGTTTCCTATTTTTGTTCTGGCTAATTGTGGGATGTAATTTTGAAACAAGGGCCCACCAGGCAGCCAGTGGATGCCAGAACATGGTGGGTATGTGGAATAATCAAAACCAGACAGAGGAACCCAAAGATGATCGTGAAAGATGATCACGCTCTCACAAAGTTGGACCAGCGTCTATTCTGGGCTTGATCCCACTGCAGAAAATAAGCATCGTCTTTTGCAGGCATAAGTAGACATAAGTACTTATGGCCGACGAATTTACTGTAAATTCAGCTGGATTTACAGGATTTACAAGATCCAGATCTGAAGTTCTTGACATGATGCAGCTCAACACCGCGCATCATTCAAATTTGCCAAGGCCAGTTTCCAACTACGCATGCTATTACCGGGCCCGAATTTACAAAGGTGCTAGCTTGGATCTAATTTAGATCACGAAGCATTCACTTTCTGTCCGAGTTGCCGTCTTCCTGGACACCTCGTGAATATGGCAGAAGCCATGTCAGACCAACGACTGTGCCCACACCAGCCTGCCACTCAGCCACTTCACACAATCAAGACTGCCCTAGAGACGGCACTCGAGTCTCCTACCCGCTGAGGGTCCTGCAGAGGTAGCCATGCAAAAAAATGCATGACGACATTGACTTTCTAGAATATGCATGTAGTTGAGGTTCCAAATTAATAATAAAAAGTCTATCCGCGAGAATTGAACGATCATCTGCGGTTAACCCCCAGGCTTACTACTTACAAAACACGGCTGATTTCCGTTACACCATAGCAGGTTATTGAAAATGACAAATGTATTTCTTATTGTCCTCCGGTGCATGGTTCGCCATCGCGGGCACAACTCTGCAAATTACATTCGCAAAGTGCAACAACGTCTAACAGACTCTCGCCGACTCCTGTACCCGCATCGGGTTTGCATCTCGCCAATCGTCAATCATCGCTTCGGGCGTGGATCTGCTCGGCGGGGCTAAGACAGCAGCTGGAATCCGGGCTTGTGCGAAATTTACGGTGAATTTACAGCGACCCTGCATACCACCGTAAATCAAGTCAAATAACCGTACTTATTTCGACCAATGGTTCGTGGGATCTTCTTTAATTTCATTTCCTCTTCGGATCGCTGGTCGCCATTTCGTCCTCCCCATCGCTTCTTCACGAAGTTTCATGACTTTCTTTAGTTCTCGATCCCTTTACGCTCAACGCCGCCATTCCCATAATTCACAACTTCATAGCCTACAAAATCACGACTGCAATATATTTTCGAAGGCTGACTCCACTATTACAGGGTACCTGGCGTCACCTTCTCATCCGGGCGTTCAACACCCTCTCGTGTATCTGAAGAAACCACCGAAATCGATCTTGTACTCCGCTCAGAAATAACCCATCCGCCAGGCGTTCCTCAACTTCGAATTACTCACCTGCTTCTCGTCAATCCTGTGCGTCTCTTTTCCTCGAGAAAAAATTGCTTCGTTTCTTTGAATTGTCTTTCGCGCGACCCTCTTCCATCTTCTGCGCTTTCTTCCGTTCTCTTTGAGCTGCGAAAAGAGAATATCCACCTTTTCTCTTTTCCCTTCGAGACTGTGGACCCGCCTAGGCTGGAACCGGGGGTTTGGGTCTGAGATGGAGACAGCCTTTGGACTGGTGGTGGTGTCGGTGATGGTGTCGGCGGAGTCCACGCTGGTATTGTCGTGGGAGGAAGCAACGCTGGCTGCGCTGGTGTAGACGACGGAGGTGCGGCAGCAGCTGCCGCAGGTGCAAAATGATCAGCAGATATGACATTCTGTGGCTCAGTCGTGGTGTTGCTCGGGGCCGCAGAGGGTAGAACGGGAGTGGGCTCGCTTGCTGCGAGCATAGCCGTCGCAGAAGCCGAGGGTGGTGGTAGCGCGAGAGAAGAAGCCGCAGTCGTTTCTGCCTGCACCGGTACCGGTTGTGCAATGGGTTGGGCCTCAGGCTGTGTTTCTACGGTGCTGTTCGTCGGTGTAGAGGACACAACCGGAGCAGGTTCGCTTGCCGCGATCTCGGCCGTTGTGTTTGTTTTCTTTGCAGCAAGGGCTGGCACCGGCTGAGAGGCCTCTTCAGACTTCTCGAAGTCCTCATCTTCCTCATTCCTTGGCTCAACAATGACAGGAATAGGGACGGTATTTGTATCAGGTGCCATCGCCGGCGCGGACTTGGAGACAGCTACCTTCGTTCTCGTTGACGTAGTGTGCCAACGGGATTGTTCAGACTCAGAATCTGATTCGTCACTTCTGTGGCTGTCGCACTTCTCTTGGTCAGAGCTCGTTTCTGACTCCTCGCTGTCACTTTCCGCAGCGTAATCTTCGTCGCGCCTGTGCTGGTTTCCGGGTGACGGACCTGGAGCCCTACGCGATGGATTCAGATTTGCTGGGGCGCTATGCGAATGTTGTGGTTGGCTACTTGGATGGGTCGGGGTGAAACCTGTAGTCGTCATAAAGATGGGTGATTTCGGAGATGGAGAGGTGGAGAGATGGACGTACCTGGCCGATATTGTCCCTGAGACGACCCACCCCAGGTAGGAGACGCGGCTTGAGGGTGAACATGCGCGTGAGAAGGACCTGCGGTCGCCGTGTGTTAAATTCCAAGTCGTTAATGGGCTGCCTGGCATATTGCGCACCTCCCAATCCAGGGTTCATGTAAGCGCCTGGGCTCGCTATAGGGTGCGGGCAAGGTCATTAAATTGAATACGGTGGGGGCAAAATCACTCACCATTTGGGTACGCTGCAGGCGGTTGCCCATATCCATATTGTGGGGGAGGTGGCGGAGGCTGTAGCCCGTTCATATATGGAAATGCATACGGATAAGCGCCTGCCTTTGCGTTAAACGGGGTGATTCACGCTGAGCGAAAGTTGGAATCGCACCATACTGCGGTCCTCCTAGCGGGCTCGGACTTGGAGTATAAAATGGGCCTACGTGACGAGCGTATGTTCCGCATTAGGATCGAGTCTCAGCCTCGAGGCTTACTCACTTCCACCGCCGCTCCCCGGCGAGCCCACGCTGAAGTTGAGCATCGAGCTCTTGATCTTCATACCGCTGGAGGATTCGCCAAAGCTGATGGAGCCTCCAGGACCTGTAGCCGCGAAGCGTTCAGAGAGCGCCCAGCAAGAACGTCGCGAGAGCTCGAGGAGATGAGAGCTCACATACCATGTTGATGGGATTCGAGATGCGATCGTTCGATTTCGACATCCTTTCCATTGCGAAAGTGTTCGATGTCTGCTCTTGGGCGTTCTGACATGGTGGGGACGAGAGAAGATGGAGGGGCCTGCATCGAGCGCTCTGTCTATCGATTGAAGCTGCCTAAGTCTTTCGCACACTCAGAATAGACGAGGCTCCGTGAAGATGCCACTGTCAACTTTCAAGTTTAGAATGCCTCGAGGCCTGTGCATGGCGCAGCGAAATGTATGTGTACATTGCTGTCGAACCTTGTATCAGAATTAATTCTTATACATACCATCTCCAGCATTCGGTTCATGTTACGAACTAGTCGGAGGGCAAACCTCATCTGCGAGACGAAAGACCGGGACTTGGCGCTACGTAATCTTTTGCCAAGCTTTCGATTGATAAGATGAGCCAGACCAAATCGAACGTTGCCTGTTCTTCAACATCCTCCATCGGCCATAGACACTATTCAAAAGCGGATACCGTCACTGTTCATACCAAGAAACTTCCTGGGACCCTCTAGGAACTTAAACTGGACACCCACCCGGATGACGAAAACTTCTTTGCCTGCACTGCCGACCAAGATACCTTCGTCCTGGGCTGGTTCCTGTCGACCATACATCGCTGCGCTGTGGACGAGTCTCTAAATGCGAAGATCGTTGTCGTTACTCGATATACGCGTTCCCTCGCAATGAGCGGGTGTGGTGCTATTGACGATGACTTGTGAAGTCTGCGTGTCACCCTTCGCCATTGCAGACTTACCGTGCTCATCCCTTGGTCTTTGCCTCACCATCAGTCGTTGCCGCCACGCAGTACCTTTTTGGATGGTGCCAGCTGGGTAGTTGAAGCCATTGGATAGATTTCGGAGGAGGTATTTACGTCGCCTTCTTGCGAATTTCACGGATATGATAAGTGGGCTGACCCTCTTTTACAGATTTCTATTCTCGTAGACCTTCTTCGATGGTCGATGTCAGCAACGGCGTCCGGATTTGCAGAGGATCTACGTCTTTTGATGCAACCCCAGGAAGCTGTCAATAGACTTTTAGTCTGGAGCGCGAGCCCCTCTGTTGGAGTCTGTAAGAAACCCGCGCTTCTGATGCTACGCCTGGGAGGTTGCTCACAAATCATACAAATAGGGGTGTTAATCGTGTGGGCAACGGACGGCGACGCAAGGCGCAACCAGTCTCATGGCGTCATTACTCGACTGACTGACAACCCGAAGCAGAGGCAGCACTGCTTCCGAGCGATAGGCGTCTCCAGCCGTCAATGATTATGGACTAATGGAGTGAATGGTTTCCACTCTCGGCGCTCGCAGTTCGCGCCCTGCTCATGACTGGGCGGTTATGTTGGGATGATAATTCAGTCATCGAGCACCGATAGGAGGCCAATACTACCTTCGCGTCCTAGCGCCATGGTAGTTATGTCTCAACTACCCTGGATCTAAATGGTCTTAAATGCGTGGCTTCTGGCTTCCTTCCTTGACGCCCCAAAACCTATCCGCTCTCCAATATTATTGTGTCGCCGTGCGACAATGGCTGGACCATTCAACTCTGCAGAGCTCATCGAAAGGTTGCGCGTGTTAATGGTAGTCAAGGTCAGTACTTTTCAGATGCTTCCCCTCAGTCGATAGTGACAACCCTCGCAGAGCGTAGATTGTGCGTAATCAATTTTGCGATCGTCTTCTGGTCATCTATCTAATCTGCGTGGTTTCTGTAGTGGCTGCCACTGTCATATTCTTGTGGGACTATCTCTTGACTTTCGGGATGGAGGTGCGGTACATCTGGCCGGGTAAATGGACGTTCGTGAAGATTATCTTCCTCATCCAACGGTATGTTCCATTCCTTGATATCATGTGGTATGGGATGCACGGTGAGTTCGCCTTCTCGCTCTAAACTCCGGTAGTCGCTCAAAGCCCCCTCTGGTCGTCTTTTCAGTATCGTTCGGATCAAATCTCACCAACGAGTTTTGTACTCGGGTCAATTACGTGGGGAAGGGGCTCATGTTACTAGGGTTTGTTTGTTCAGAAGGTGCGTATCTTTCCCATAACTCCGAGTTTCACAAAATTGACTTTTCCTCCCTCTCCTCTACGTACATCCTGTCCTTGCGCGAACAGTTGTCCTAGTATTCCGTATATGGGCAGTGTGGAATCGACACCATATCATGACGATTCTCCTTCCCATCCTCTTCGCTGCGTGCTGGATTCCACCCACGGTATTCCTGGTCGAATTCATACGCTCTGTCCGGTGTGCGTTTCCCTTAACTCGCTTTGAAGCCTACTCTCTCTCTCCTCGAGCAATCTCTGATTTTCTTTCCCTGCAGTCGTCGCTGTGGCGCCGCCTTTCTTAGGCTGTGTTGTGCTTTCCGCCAGTGATGTTATTACTTTGAGTTGGATCTTTATGCTCATCTGGGATACCGGTATGGGGCTCGGGTTGAATCACTGTTCTGGCTGTTGAAATTGAACTTTTAGTTTCGCTAATACTCATGGTTATCCCTGCCGTCAGGGCTTGTGAGTAAACATCGTCTACACCGGTTCCAGACTAAGTATTTTCCTGCTAGGTAGTTATAGAGGGCACTCAACACTATTCCGGACTGTCTATGGAGAAGGTATATCCTGATAGTTGGGCCGGATATGTCCTCATGCTTATTTTCATCTTCGCGTCTCAGGGATCATATATTATTTCTATCTATTCGGTGAGGGAAAGTTTACTCTCGACCTTGCGTATCTATTTAAATTGCTCTTCGCAGCATTGTCGACAATAAATATCCTCCTTAACTTCAATCCGTCGGTACGGCTTCCTCAAGTCGACTTATATTATCGAACATGAGCTGATTCTTACACAGATCGCCATTCCCTATCGGTTCCTGGCTGTCCAGTACGTTTTTGCAGCACCTTCGAACTTAACGCTGATGTCGCCATTTCGTTCAAAGAATGTCTCGCTCACTCCATTCGATCTTGACGAGTCGAGTGCTTCTGCATATTCGCGCGCAGACAGACCGAACAGAGGTACATGGCCCGAGCAGCTTCCAATTTAGTGACGAGGAGGCGTTGAACGGACGACAACGGACGCCCATACGAATGCCACGAATAGTGTTCAAATCGCCGACTCGCACGGACTATTGGGCCCCATAACTATTGCTACGTCTATTCTCGCCCTACGGGCCATGTTGCTCGCGGCGACCGCGAGGCCTATTTATCTCGGTGTTCCTGTGTTTCGCTCGCATTTTCACGAAGTGCCTGTATTCCCTCCCTATCGTCGACATGAATACCGGCCTGTAGCATTAGTCATTGAGTATGTATGACCACATTTTTCTTAACGGAGGGTATGAATATGCGAGGATTGCGACTGCCTGATCCCGACTCCTGTTCTGCCGCTGAGAGAACAAGACAAGATTCCGTCTCATGTTTCGAAGTTGATCTCATGGGCCGCATGAGATCCGCGTTGCAGTGGACATGAGCCACGTCGACGATAGGACTTTTCGAACTTTCTGCATGATAAAATTTTTGACAAATCACCGATAACTCTCCCTTCTATTCCCCCAATCATCTCATCCCGACGGCCAAGAAGAGTGAGGTCTGCTCCAGCCGAGCCGCGCTGCTGCTGCATTCTATGTCGGATGCTTCTGACAAGTTATCCTAAAAATACTGAAGTTAGGAATGTTGCCTCGCCAATATCAGACGTTCGAACATGTTCTGTTATCATCCGCATCGACACATTGCCTGTGGGTCCATATTTCTCATGGATGTCCATCTCGGGAGTGATCCCCGACATTGTGAAACGAGGTCTTGTCTTGATACCAGATGAACGCTGCCCACATCGAAGATCGGATGGACTCAGACAGAGATTAACGGCCGGGTGGCTAATGGTTTCAGTCGGTCATGCACAATGTCGGATCCCACCAGCATAGTAGAGAGATATACTGGCGGTCCCACGACATATCCTCGCAGCGCTTCCGACTAATTCCGCCACGAGCACGAAAGTCTCATTTCTCTCCTACGTATAGATATTGGCGCATGATCACGTTGTACTCAATGCACCTCTAAGCGAGAATGAAAACCGGCAGGAGAACCCGAGAAGGGAGTCTCCGCATGCGCGGGAAATTTCGCCTGATGCGCCACACAATTCAGGGCTCTACTTTACTTGGAGACCATGTTCCTCCATGACGCCATTGATATTTCAGGGAGAACTCGCTTCGAATTGACAGTGGGAAACATCAAAGCAACAGTAAAACCTGCAGACGCCTTAGAAAGACATCACCTGAAATGAACCACGATTCCTGACATATTTGTGCCGAAATGGTGCCCTGGGCCGGGTTCTTCCCACTCTGCGAAACAAGGGACTTCGAAATGGGCTTCTGTACTCTGCACCATACGAGGATTAGGTTCGATGCTGCATGGTGTTTTCACGTCATCTCAGTCTAGTATATGCCTCGTGTCGGAGCCTTATAACGCAAATGTTAACACTATTAGGTGCATTCAAAGGGAAGCCTTAATCGAGTTTTAGGCTACTGTCCTCGACCATCGTACCCCGTGCGATCTTGAGAAGTGTTTCGACTGAGGTCCAGGATACGTTCAAGTCTTTCATCCTCGTTTAGTTCATTATCCCTGCAGTGACATTCGCTCTACCCTCGAGGAACAAGGTCAGTGAGAGTGAATAAAATGAGTTTCGTTTCTACACCATCAGGAGACTTCTCCGCCGGCCTTCTGGAGGACCCTACTTATTATTCTTCAGGGATAAGCTCCCAAGAACCTCATTCGAAGTCTTAATATTAGAGGGGATTTGCCCTATGCCCAAGCGCATTGTACCTCATATCCGTCCCTTCTGTCGGCTCTTCGGATTCTTGGGTAACTTGTGTTTAGCTCTTATTCAAATCGGAGCTCGAGGAAGCGCTTCGGCGGGGCCAGAAACACAACATCGTGATTATAACATCTTCGTAAGGGGACCTGGAAATTTCGTATATCTACTTGACTGTCCCCTTGGCCGCACGAGGAATCGAAACTGCATGCTCCGGAAGCCACGCACCTTCAATATGCTTGAAACGTTGATGCGTTCAATTCCCTTCCTCCGCTATTAATGAATATAGTCTAGCCCGACGTAATGAGCATCTCGACGCTATACATCGACTCTTCCGACTGATCATTAAATATAGATATGAAAAGATAGTCGTTCTCGAAAGGATTCGTCGATACCAAGTCTTACATACCAAAGCCTTCAGAAGGTATCGAGTGTACAGACCTTTCTTGCATTCTATTGGCGAGACTTTCTCTAACGTCCGGTGTGATACCTGAGGCCTAAATGCTTTTGATTCTAATCAGATTACTGATAGAAGTCTCATGCTACTCAGACCCTGACTTTGACATAGAACACGATGAGTAGGTTCCTCACGCTAAAACTCCGCGTATAGGCTCGTAGGAGCGTCCTATTCCCAACCGTGAAAAGAGGTTAAAAATGCAGTACATAAGGATTCTAGGCTATTAATAATGATGATTCGCCATAAAGGTCTTTTTTATCCTGCCGAGAGGATGTGCATAGAGGCCTCTGGCTCCGACAATCGGGACTCGGTTGTGATACCGGGCCATGCTGCGCCACCTAGGAGACTCACCATTTGCTAGGAGGTATTGAAGTACAAGGCCAAATTTCAGATAAATAGATTGTTTGTACGCTTCCTGCGTCCGTGAAGTAGTGTACGTTTATATTTCCACAAGGTCTTCCATGCTCAATTCTCGCCAGACACAGGATCACCACCCTTCACGTATCACTTGGGCTCTGGCCGCCGTACTTTAGAGTTGTCGAACGAAAGCTTGTTCGATCAGCGAATGCTTCTATGTACTTGCCTAATAATATACTTCCGTAATCCGTCCAACAAGAGACGCAACGGAAGTCTGATGGGGCGACCGGATTGGTCCGCGCTTGTCCGCGCTAAGCGCTAAGCGTACGGTAGCCTCGTGTCACGTTCGCCCTGAATAACGGCACATCAATTCACGGAACCAAATGTGTCCAATCGGGAAAGGCGCCACTCACGCTGACTCCACCAATTGACAGGTTCATCATGGTTGTCAGGTCTGCCTTGATGACGACGCAAGGCGGGAAGATATTGCGGGACCCACAGAGCTCGAGGGAGCGCCCACAACTGTTCTTTGATTCTTATCGTCGCTCTCGCTTGTTATCCTTCCGAGTTGGCCTCAAGGGACTTGGGTCGGTGCGTATATCGCGTGAACAGTTCGTTTATTAGTGAGAAAATTCCATCTGAAAATTCTCTCAAGCTTGCTGTCAGAGAGTACTTTCTCACATAATCTGACGCAGAGAGCGGCCGCCAGGCTAACGTCAATTAGGGAACTTCAACGATCACTTTCACCAGGATGGGCGATCTACATAAACGACGTTTCTTGCACCAACGGCCTCGATATGTATGTCATTAATCCTCCCTCCGCAGGGACGTATTCACTAGTCGTAAGTCGTCAGGTGAAGAGTGTTTCGGACCCTACGATATAAAGTTTCTTGACGCTTTTAATTTCCACAAGAATGATACAATTTTGCCCTGGTCAAGGTACGACGATATTAGCGTCTCGTAGCCTCGCTCGAGATCTAATAGATGACCCACAGATAGAGATACTATGCCCATTTATTTGAGATATATATATATTTCTCGGTGTGGGGTCATCATGCATGGGCGAAGTACTTTGTAGATAATGGTGTGGGTCGGGCTCGAGCGCCCACCTGATGGCCCATTCTACAGCCAGGATATCTTCATCCTTTTACCCAGATGCACTCAAAAACTCTCATTGGATCAGCTTCACGTTTCAAGGGAGAAGAGAACCAGACCAGCGGAGCGTTTGCTTTTGACCACAACCTTGGAGCAAACCTGAAGGAACTCATACCCATCCTCGGTGACGCCTTTGTATTATTATTAAATATCCATCTATCGGGTCCCTTGATACCACATCGTACGCCGCTTTCCCCACTCATCTATGCTACTTACAGATCCTCATTTACGGAATAAAGGGCCTCGATATCTCCCTTGTCCTACATACGGTTCGGGTAAAATCCACGCATGATGCGAATACGCCATGATAGCTTCGAACCCGGCCTCCTTCGAGCACTCTCCTGCAACTCTATCACTTGAATTCAAATATTCTCCTTATGTCTATATTGCTTGTTTTAGCGTCGACGGGTCTGTAAGGAACTGGGGTGCGTTTCATAGATTTGAATATCGCTAGGATACTTGGAAGTTGGACGTCCACCGACGCCGGGGTGGCCGGTTTGGGAGGTCGAGCAGACACAAACGGCGAGGCTTATGAACGAGTGATTACGGTGACGACGAGGAGAATCGGAGACGGTGAAAACGTCGAGCCAAATGGCTTACATTGGGCTCTAAAGGTCTCATAACATAGGC
Source organism: Cyclocybe aegerita (assembly GCA_902728275.1). Taxonomy (NCBI): domain Eukaryota; kingdom Fungi; phylum Basidiomycota; class Agaricomycetes; order Agaricales; family Hemipholiotaceae; genus Cyclocybe; species Cyclocybe aegerita. The sequence continues at coordinate 105,149 of CACVBS010000050.1, read as the reverse complement.
TTCGATAGCTGCAGTGCCAATGCCCGAGCGAGGCGGGAGACACGCTTTCGGCGAAATTATCTCATAGGACGTCGCGGTCCGGAGGGCCAAGACGAACATTCGGTCTCGAGTCGAGGTCATGTTCGTCCTATCCATGTGCTCCTTTCTTCGAGTCCTCGTGCACTCTCCGATGTCCTTCTCTTGCCTTCTAGCTGAGCGTTTCGGCCACTAGCTCTCTGGCACTGGCGCTGGTGTCATTTAAGCTCCCACCGTGAGCACAGACGGTCGTTTTAAAGGTAATGTCCTAGAACGGCCGTCGACGATCCACAGGTGGATAAGCAAAATTCGCTTCAAATTGCTGGATATCAGCGATTATCGTGGGGTCTTATCAAGCGTTGATCTTTCAACATCTCCTTCGCCTTCGCCTTCGCGCTCTCTAACTGCGAAGGAATCAGATAACCCAGAGCACGGACCCAATGCCCCCTCCTACATCCTTACTTCTAGAAACAAATCCATTTCCATGATTTTCCATCGCCCAGCGCCTGGGTTTCCCTCACCAAAAGGAGCTCACCCCGAGTGACATTCAGCGGCTCGGCGTCCCATATGTTCAGGCCTTCACATGACGCCCGGCCGGTGTCTTAAACAAATAAACATCAGTAAAATGCGACTTGGGGAAGTCGGGCAGAACTCGTTACTCACTCGTGCGGCCGTATGTCGCAATTGGGGAATTCGAAGTTCGGAACGAATCAACGATTACATGTTCGGGCGAGGGAGGAGAAGGCGGGAAAATATATTCGAGGATTCTATGTAGAATTCTACAGAGGTACTTCGACGGATGGGAATAGATAGGTGCACGCACTTACCCAGAGGACATACTTACTATAAGGACGAATCGATAAGGTACAGACAGCAGACGGGATCGTCGAATGAGGGCATTGCTGAATGCGTACGCGGCTGAAACGTTGAAACGCTTCGAGGGCGGGCGGGCAGACGGGCTTGGTGGGAAGAGCTCGAGATGCAGGGGCGCAGCATCGAATTTTCGGTGGCCTTGAGTCTTCGTCATAGTAGTTGGCACACATCGCCTCATTACGCACAATCGCGAGGCGCAGGGAGTCTTGTTCAAGCAAAGACATCTTGAGGCTCGAAATATCAACCCAGGGGGTAAAACTTGGCCATTGAGACTCGAGATCTTGAATCCGACGTGCGCTATCAAGCTTGAGGCAGACCGAGTTGCGAGGAGCACAGCGATTCGAGAACACACGCGCTGAAAACATACGGGCGAGCACACGAAGAGGCACACATTTGGGCGCACACATCAAGAGAAGGAAACACCAGTCATTTAATTCGGATTCGACGTGAGATGATAATGCAGTGCAGACGGCGCATCGCAGGGCGTATTAAGGGTGACGCTCGCGATATTGGGCAATTGATGGATACTGGAGATAAATCGTAAGGTGTGGGTGTGGGTTGGGGTTGGGGGCGATGCGGAGGATGCAGGGAAACGAATAAATAACAACACGCCCGATGCAATTAGAGTCGCGCAGGGGATCGACCGTGCGCGTGCGCCGGGAACACAGGAATAGAAAAAAGAGGAAAGAGACAGCAGGAGGAAGACAGAGAGGGAGACGGAGAACAGAGGGAGGAGAAACAGGGAGAAAGCGAGGAGAGGGAATAAGGAAAAAGAAAAGAAAAAGAAAATAGATAAACCTTCTATGCGCACCAACGTACACCACCATTGTGGATTGGGCGGGCGTTGGGATGGTGGTACATTTCCGTTTTGCCCTATCGGGACTTTCGAATTCGTTTGACCGTCGGGGGTTTAACCAAGAATCGAGAAGATGATGCGGCGCCGAGTAAGTAGATGCAGGTGCAAACGCGGATGTGGATGTGGAGGGTGAGGTAAGTCGGTTTCGTAGGGAGGAGGGATGACGAAAGGCGATGAAGATCTTTGCCGTCGGCGGTGGAGGTAATGGCCGCGACGACGACAAAATCAAATCGTTGTTGTAGAGGGATGTCGATGAACGTTTGAACGTTGTCGTTGTCGAGAGATAAAGCTCGAGTGCAGGAAATGAAAGGCAAAGCGAATGAGTGTGTACGTGCTGGGGTCGGATACCGGTCCGAGCCGGTCGGCAGTGCGAGCGAAAAGGGAAGAAAGGTGTGGGCGTGCGTGGAGAAGAAGCCCGGGAGGGTGGCGCTATAAATAAAGAAAATACAACACGAGAACTAGCGGGGCTTGAGTGGGGGTGAGGGCGGAGGGTTTCGCAAAGTACGTGGGTACGAATGGATGGGGTAGTGGGAGGAGGGAAGAAGAGTTCTGACGGGGTGTTGTTCTGATGTGGAATAAGGAGGGAGCGAGGTAAGGTGATGGATGAGAGGACGGCCGCGGTGGAGAAAGGGGAAAGGTCGGTCGAGGTCGACGGAAGGAAAAGGAAAAGGCGAGGAGGAAGGGGAAAAGAGCCCGATATAATACATACACATAATGAAAGAAAATGAATGAAGGGCGTCCGTAAATGAAGGAAGAGATAAGCAAGAAAGTGGAGATCGAGTCGAGGATCGGGAGGGATGTGGAAAAGGCAATACCGAATCCGAATCCAGAGCGGGCGGGAAAGAGAGGCGGGAAGGGCGGGGCGGGGATCCCCCACGTGGAACAGCGAGCGAAGCCAGAGACGATCGTCCTGAGAAGCGCGCGGCGCGTCGGGCGATGCCGACGTCAGCGCCAATGTTGACAGCGAAGCCACCGACGGTGCGCCGCACGATCATCGTCCGATCCCGATCGTCTACCGATCACCAACCATGGGCGCTCATATAACCCGTGAACGCCTCGTCGACCGCGTCGAACGAACTGAACGCGGGTACGATCTGCGGCTGGGCATGTTGGTATTGGGCGTACATGGAAGCGTCGCCCATGACGCCGCCACACATTCCTTGCACGCCAACGCCGCCCAGGTGGTGCTGCTCCGCCACAGCGCCGCACGGCGAACTGAAGTCCATCCCGAAGTGGCTCGAGAAGTCGTCGAGTAAGAACGGCGTCTGCTTGCCCTGCATCTCGTGCAGCTGGTCGAATGCGTCGAAGCTTGCAGCGAAGGAGGGCGTGGGTGAGGAGATCATGGGGCTCAGATTGGGGCTGAGGAGGTATTCGGGCGTTGTGGGCGCAGGCGACATGGGTGTCATCGGCGAGGGTGTGGAGGTCGTGGCGGGCCAGTCCGCCATACTGATGTCGAACGAGGTGTCGATTGTGAGGCCGGGGTTGAAGTGGCCATCATTGAAATGCCCATCGCCGAAGGGAGAGGAGAGCGGGTCGACAAACTCGCTCTGATCGTAGGGCGTAGTTGGGAGGGGTGATGAGGCGATGTTGTCGAACGAGAACGCAGAGAAGGCCTAGAGGACAAAAGGACAAACACGTTGTGATCGACAGTGAGAACTTTGGGGTGGGCAGAGGGGATACCGATAGAGCGGACTTACCATCGAAGTTTCCTGCTTGAGCGGGAGGGCCTGGGCGTGCACGACGGGGCTCGGAGTCGCCTTGGGCGACGAGGCACGGAGCGACTGTGGCGTCGAGCACCGCGTACTCGCCGCGCGGCGTTTCTTCGAGGGGGACGAAACGGACCCAGAGATGACGCTCTGGAGGAACGACCCGCTCGCGCGCGAGTTCTCCGTGTCCTCCACCGGGGCAGACGACGACCTTCTGTAGCTGCGCGCCGTAATCGGCGCCTCGAAGCGCGTCACGATCTCCGGCACATGGTGCTTGTCGAACTCCTGTATCGCGCTCTCGAGGTCGGTCCCTTTCTTCCCCTCGACCAGGAGCTGCGCGATCTTCGTGCACCGCTTGATGTCCTTCGGCTCGACTTCGCGCACCTTCCTCTTCTCCTGCTGCTGCGTCCCGCCTGGGCCCGCACCGCTTGCAGCGCCGCCCTTCGTCCGGGTCTGCACTGGGCGGAAGGCGTACTTGGGGAACTTGCGCTTGTGGTCGTCGAGCGCCTCCTTGGCCTTGGTGTGCCAGATCTGACGCTCGTCCTCGGAGAGGCCCTGCCAGGTGAGCCCGATGATCTTGGAGAGCGTGCTGTGGTTCGTCTCGACCTCGGTGGAGACGTGCTGGCTCTTGATGAAGGACGAGCGGAAGAGGATGAAGGCATTGGGCGGGCGCGGGATGTGGTTCTCGGGCTTCTTCTTGGAGTGGGGAGTGCGTTTGGATGGTGCGCCCCCGTTGCCGTTGGATTCCTCGGGCGGGGGGAAGAGGATGAACTCGGTCGGCGGTGCGTCAACGAGCGGAGGCGGGCCGTCGTTGAAGGTAAACGGGGTCATGTTAGTTGCGAAAGAGAGCTGCTCGGAGGAAGCAGGTGCAGGGATAGACTGCGACTCGTGCTGGGGGGCCCACACAAACTGATTGCCTGTAGGCGCTGGGACGTCAACGTGGGCGTTCCGTCTTACGATCGATGACCAAAGCGTGAGTATACGTACCCATCGAGTCCGATCGCTTCAGCGCCTTGTTCGTCCTCTCTGCGGGCATTTCGACAATATCTGCGGATGGTAGCGGGTGAGTAGGCAGTGGTAGCGCTGGAGACGGGGACGGAGGAGGGCAGAGCGACGGCGATGAGGAATAGCGGGGGAGAAAAAGACGTGGGCGTGCGAGGGTTGGGTATCGCTAGCTATAAGCACGAGGCCTTAGTGTAATCTTTTAAGGAAGACTTGTCACTTGAGAACCTCAAGACTCTGAGCGCACTCCCATCTAATCGAGCCCTGGATCGGCAGGAGATCTCGCCGGGCCCACAAACGCGTAAGGAAGCCATGAACCGGCAGCTCGTCGCAAATGCCCAATCACCCACCGATCCACCGCCCACAACACGAGTCTCGCAGCGCGCTTTTGGTCCACCGACGTCCTAGGCGCCCACAAAAGTGCTCGAAATATATCAGGAGGAGGAGGAATGCAAATGGTGCGGTATTTGGGAGAGACACGAATTTGCTTCCGTGGTCGTGTTTGGCCCCATTTGGTCAGCCGATATGGGACCCGTTCGATAAGCGAGAGAGCCCCATCAGCCCTCCTCCGACTCGTCCCTCCATATCCAGCTCAAGGCAAGGCGCTCTTGCGACTCCCGGGGCACGCTGCAGTACAGACGCACGGGCCCATCCTCACGCGCTCCCTCCTCTCTTCGGGATGCAGGCGCATGTACTTTGCCCAACACGAGGCGCTCGTCGAAGCCCAATCCAAATTACTCGCCCACGTCAGCCCACCAGCCCTGCGTGCCAACCTGTGCCAAATCTGTAAGGGCTCACGTAACGTTTTGCGTAAATGCTAAATTCGGGGTGTCTTGTGTCTGGCACGAAATTCGAATTGTTCTCGGCGCCAGACGCCATCACGCCGCCACCGGCAGTGCACGGCCCCCCTTCCTATGCCACCACCTCGGCCCTCGATCCCTTTCATCTCTCAACCTCTTACTGAAATTATTGCTGGCGAATATCGGAGATCGTCTCCGTTCACCCACCTCCTCTCTCCTCCCCCGCTCTCTCTCGCTCCCGCCGCTGCTGGTACATAGTCAGAACGTGTACGCCCTGCTAATTCGCCGAACGGCGTCGCACACCACATGCCCAACCAGGCTTCGACGCCGACTCTCACAACGAACCTTCTCACTCTCACCGGTACCCCATTCGGGGTTTATAATTATCTCCATCAATCCATTATGGACCTGCACCCCCATCCGGAAAATTAAGTTTCTTCCCCCTCGTCACGGCGCGTGATGACGTTCCGGGATCTCCGTCTGGCCTTCCTCTCTCGCGATAACGCTCATCGACTTATCGAAATCATAATCTCTTGTATTATTCGAACTAATCATGATCTGTTCTGTTCTAATCCCCTGCTCCCGGATTCCGCAGAACAAGGACGCCTGGGTATAGGATTTTTGAATACGCCTTGACGACCTGACAATGTCCGCTCCTTCAATCTGGTATAGGCTCTTACACGGACAAGATGACGCACTTCAGCTTTAGAGTTGCAAGCCTTGATCTCTCTGGAGTCTCCACCATCAGGAACACTAGAAAACATATCATCTGTACAGGCGTAGACAGAGAGGGGCTACGATCCTACGATAGCGCATCCTCATCTGCGTCTCTAGTCTCATGCGTCCCCATTCACCCGCTCGCGCACTCATTCTTGTCTCCTCTAAGCCGGGCGTGCGTATCCAAGTCCAAGTAACCCGCCTGTCCGCACGCCAACAGCCAACAGCCAACAGAAATGCTCAGCGCGCAGGCCTGAGTTCAAAGTCTCCGTTGTGCCTCAGGCTCGCAGAGTGTGTATTCAATGTCTGTTCCCGAATCCCCAAGTTGCGCTCCCCGCTCGACTCGCGTGCAGGGACGCATGTGGGGATGGGCATCAGTGTGCGTAATGTGAATTCTGGGGTGCTCCTTTGCTACGATGTGTACGGTCGTCCGGCACGATGCGTCGAAGCTTCGTGTCTCAAACGCGCGCTTGAAATTCTACAGCTAAATTCTTGCGAGCAGGACTCTCTTTTACTGAACGCTCGTCCTCGGCTTTGAGCAGCGTGCACTCGGAGAAGCGAAGAGATAGCACGCCTGCGGTTCTGCACACCCTCCGCCCTCCGCCCTCCATTCTGCATTTGAAATTCACCTCTCGATTTCGCGCTACTCTCGAAGTTTGACTTGGATTTCAGGCGAAAAAGGGAATTTGTTCGCCTTCGCGAACTGCCTACGCTTGCCGCACGTCTAGTCCCCCTTACGCCACGGCGGCCACGCTCCTACTGTGGCAAACACGCGCACCTCCACACCGTGCGGATACTCCCTCGGCGTCTTTCACTCAAGTTTCTCATACTTCTGAGGCGCCGCCCGGCCCATGCGCCGTTGGCGCGTTGCATTGCAACGTGTGAGCGGGACACAGCGAAGAGGAAGAGGTGATGTGTGGTGTGGCACCCGAAGCAGGAAGCCCTCGACGGACAGAGTTCTAGCGCCTCTCATGAAGATTCAGATGCTACTCCTCTGGCGTTTCCTCGGTGATGCTACTGTCAGTGCCAAAACGCCAAATGGGACCAGGGAGATGGCTGGAGATGGCATGAGGTCAGGTTTGTTTGGCCAGTGTGGATCCACCTCCGAGTCCGAGAGGCGAGTGCAGAGAAGTGTGAAGTGGGCGAAGAGAAGCGCCGTGAGGATGTGCACTGTGACGACGTGAAGAGTGAGGTGAAGGTGGGGTAGGGCGTCTCTCGTGACGAGTGATAAGTGTGATCATTCTCCCGAGACGCTGTACATACAATTGC
>CACVBS010000050.1:85456-97859 GCA_902728275.1 Cyclocybe aegerita | reverse complement strand
ATCGAAAAAAAAACGATATGTCCCCGTGATGAAAGCCGGTCACTTCTCCCCATCGCCCGACGTCGCGCCTTAACGTACGCCCACAACTACAATCATTAATTCCCAGTGCATAATGTACGGGGGTTTTTACAGCTCATGAAAATTTCGTAACCTAAGTACATATTCCAAGAATTACGACACGTCGATACCAATAGTTACCTATCAAATTTCATAACCAGAGTATCAATTGCAAATTTCAAAGCACATCATGAAATACTTACCCTTCCCCTGGACCAGGTCGCTACTTCGTCTAGTCGTCGAAGACCCTCCACCTGTCATTCGTAACTTATCGACATGACCTTTATGATTGAAATTTGACGAGCACCTGAGCACCTGACTCCTGGACACCTTCTAGCTCCCATGTCGACGGGGCCCTTCAACGCGAACACCCGACTTCCAAGATCTCGCGTTCGCGTACCCCATTCGTGACTTGCCTAAAACACTGGCCGGAATTCTAGACTCCCGTGGAAGGGGTACGCGCCATCACGAAGGATGTAAAGGTAAAGATCATCACTTACCGAACGAATGACGAGTTTGACGGACAGAAAATCGGGAGTGTCATGTCCTACCAGCGCGAATTCAACCGCCCCCTCCATCGCGCTCTAAAGTATTCATCAGTCTCATACTCATACACTCCTACCGTCGACGATTACTCTCTGATCGCTGCCCGATCTTACAGTCTCGGTGCCGGTACCACGACGGGCAGAATGATGACGGCAATGCGCCACGCTGATGGCGTCGATGATGGGCGATCGGCGGTCGGGGCCAAGAACGGGAGGTTTTCCGGCGCTGAAGGAGAGCGAAAGAGGTTAGAAGAGGGTGCGGACGATTGGGTACTATATAGCCGGAGTTTGGCCGGAGTCCTTGTTCTTATCCTGAAAGAAGAGGATTTTTGGGGTATCTTGTTTTTCTGAGGGGACATTGAAGATCGCCCGAAATCGTGGTTACGAAGGTCTCTACAGACTACGCTGTTACTTTGTTTGAGGGGATGGTGGACGACAATAGTACTCAGTCTCCCAATGCCGAATCAATGGACGCTGCCCGTCATACGCGTATAGGAATACCCTCTTTCGACGATCGCACCGCCGCCTGGCTGTTCCTTAAATATACCCAGTCCACCCCGATTTCCCTCGAATGTAAATTCCCCTGTTCTCCTCGTTCGCCGACGAACTTCCAGTTCCCAAAGTGACCTCCGGCTGCTGTTCTTAACATCAATCCTCGGCCGTCATGTGAAGTCAGAACATATAGTACCCAATAGGTCAGTGACGGCTCTCCTTTTGGCATCTAAAGCCCAGGCGTTGGAATAGAAGAGGACTTGTTTCCAGAAGTAGGAGTAGAGTATTGGTTCCGTTCTCTGGATTATCTGATTCCTTCAGCGATTGAAGCGTTCGAAATGTTGGAAATCGCGTTCGAAATCGCGTTCGATTGATTATCTTCAGCATTTATCGGGGAAGTTCCACCCGTCCGCTATCGCAAATTTATCTACTAGGAGCGTTTCATTTCTCCATCCATCGTTCTAGGATATTGCCTTTGAAGTGGTGCTGGGTGACGGTAGTTTGAGAGTTTAAATGGCCCAAGGGCTAGCCGCTGAATGCACGGCTAGAAGGCGAGAGAAAGACAGTGCTCAGCGCTAGAAGGCTGTTATACGTAGTCCATGTGGGTGCTTGTCCATGACCTCAACAGATGCAGGAAAACGCTTTTCTCGGCTTTTCGGACCGTAATATACCATGAGATTAATTCCCCGAAGTTCGAACGCATGTCCTCCCGCCTTGCTCGGGAAGTTTTGGGGCAGGACTGGACCCTCGAGCTCAAAAATCTGTAGAACGTGCTGTAAGCCAACTCTCTTGATATTTTCACCGTGCCCAATTCTCCTTACTCACGTCGTAGTCATACGCTTGCTGTTGGCCACCCAGGCCGGCCACACCGGCGTTGGTGGCCATCCAAGTATCCTAGCAATATTCAAAACCATGAAGCGCACCCCAGTTTCCTTATGAGTGGCAGAGACCAGTCAACGGCGCTAGAACCAGCAATATGTTCATAAGGAGAATATTTGAATTCATTGATAGAGTTGCAAGAGAGTGCACGAAGATGCCCGGATTGGCGCACTCGCATCATGCGTGAACACCCGAGCCGTACGTAGGACAAGGGAGACGTCGAGGGCCTTTATTCCGTAAAAGAGGATCTCCGGGGTGGCTGAGTTGGGAAAGTAGATGTGGTGTCAAGGGACCGATAGATGAATGTTTAGTGGAATACAAAGACCTCACCGAGGATGGGTACACTTTCCTTCAGGTGTACTCGAAGCTTCTGGTGTGGAGAAAATCTTTTGCTGGTCCGGTTCTCTTTTCGCTTGAAACACCAACGCTACTCAAGGGCACCTTCGAAGGCGTCCATGCCAACAGACGAATCTTAGCCCAGATGTAAATTAGCCCATTTTTTGGTCCCTTGAATCCGACCTGCAGATAATGAGAAATATATATTTTCAAATGGATGAGAATAACTATTTCGATCTGTGGGTCACGCCGATGGATCTAGAACGAGATATCAACATGGTGCAGCCAAGTCCCGCAGAGGCACCCTGACCGCTCTCCTGACCACCGCCGTTATTTTTATCATTCTTGTGGAAATTAAATCAGTCAAAAAGCCTTATATTGTCAGGGCGTTATATATCTTGTTCTCCCCGTTCACTGCGTACGTCTAGCGTGAGTGATTATGTCCTTGCGTATGGAGGATTTCTCACGTAAATTGGAATCTAGTCATCGAACTGACTTTTGGAATGAACCTTGCGAGGATCATCCGTCGTGGAAAAGATGATCATTGACGCTCCCTAACTGACGTCGGCTCGACGGGACAACTACGGATTAGACTGTGAATATTACTTATCTGACAGCAAGCTTGAAGGTCTTTCAAGTAGAATTTCCCCGAGAGGAGTCAACAATGACCGAAGCGCCGAGTTGACACAGTGACTGGAGTGTTTGTACCCTGATAAGGAAGGATGAAGAGGACACTGAAGGACAGTTGAGCGTGATAACGAGTTAGTCCAGGGTGGGTGGCGCCTTTCCAGATTGGACGCATTTGACTCCGTTGATTGATCGGTCGCTAGCAGGTCAGGGCGGACGTGACACGAGGTTACTCAACGCCTCGAGCTAAGCGCCGGCCGACCCGGATGCAGAAGTTCCATCAGTTTTCCAGAGCGCCGCTGATTGAAGAGGTGCATCTTATCTTATCTTATAGTCATTGAGAAACTTGTCGACCCGTTTCCGGTCGGCAACGTAGTGTCGGGGCCGTATACTTCTTGAGATGGTCAATACACCCGCAAAAGCCGACGAACAGAACTGGTGAAGAAAATATAGAAAAGCCAACTCTTCCGTCCTGCGCTGAGGCGGACACCATGGCTTTAATTAACGTCACTTCTTCCTCTTCAGTTTTATATTTTATGAGTACATAAATTGAACATATTCATTGACATAAAGCCCTGCTGTAACAGAGGAGAGTGCCATGTTGGCACTCTCAACGCCGCTGAAAAAGAACAGTTTCAGTCTGTATTCGACAAAATTTAAAAAAAACGAAATTCTACCTTACGACCATTCATGTCATCATCCCCGGATGGCACATGGCTGGCACCTTCCCGGCACCTTCCCCTCCCTTCAACTCAGCAATCTCACGCGCGACAAAAGCGCGCCATTCGCTGCCTTCGCGAAACGTCTCCGTGCGGACTTCTGCGTGCCTCTCTTTTGATTTCCTTGAGCATGTCTTGGACCATATTACGCATGTCTCGGAGGGTGTCCTCGCGCATCTCTGCCATCATGGTACGCACGTCCTCCGTCAAGGTTGCGGGAACTTCCTGAGTTGGGGTTGTGGACCTGGAGGATTCTGTCTCTGAGGGAGGGTCTAGGTAGGTGTACACGAGTAAGTGGGTAACCGAAGAATGGGTGGCGAGATCGCACTTTTGTCGAGGGGAGTAGAGCCTGAGTCATCTTTCGCAACAGATACAGTCATCCACCGGCCAATGAGACACCACCGGCTAATGATACACCTCGGAACACCATGAAGGATTCAACTGTTTGCTTTGAAAAAATAACCCCATTCTCTATAAGTCTTTAATACATTGTGTATAAAATTTTGTGGGTTCTGGTGAAGTCAATGCCCGGTAATAAAATCACCAAAATATTCATTTTGGTTGATTTTGTCACACCAGTCACTGGTACAGCATCTCTGGCTGTTTCTGCTCACGTTTGGTTGATTTTATGGCATACAACTGGTATAAATTTATTTTAATGGCTCTATTACACTGATTCCAAGTGGTTTTATGAGAATCCATGGGCTGGTTGAGTTCTGGGATCAAATTTAAATTTCAGTGTATCAAATGATGGTGGATGACTGTACATACTTGTCTGATAATATATAATTTATGGTAGAGCGTTTGTCTGCAGAGTCTGCATCCCAAGAAAGTACTTCAAAATCCGACTCAGGCTCGACGCATTTGAAAAAATGTCCACGCACCGTTATTTTTCTCATTAGTTTGGATCCTGCGGTAGGAAGAAGAAGAAGAAGAACGGCGGCAGCCTTGAGGTTGGCTCACGTTCTTGGCTGGAGCGTACTCGACAACATGAGGAATGCATAGGTAGTCGGGTTGGAAGACGGGCGTTTCTAAGTTTGTGTTCGTCATGGTCGGTCGGTTCGTACAGTGGTGAATGTGTCGGCGGTGGAAGGGAAAGAAATGGAAGGCCTTCCACCTGAAGTATTTAACTAATGTTCCGAGACATCGAGATTCACATCATAGACACCTATTCCGACTTTTCTTGCCGTCAGTCTCGGTACCGAAGGCTCGCTAGTACTCCTCCCGACTTTCAAATTACAAGGCATATTTCTCGACGTAGTCGGTGTTTAAACAGGCCAGAGGGGGGGTAGTTCATATGGCTGTTCCTCCGGGATGATATTCTGTTATACTTAAATGCATTATGCGGCACTGGCAGTCCCGTTCAAGCTCCCTGATTCACGATTCGAACTTCGGAAAGTAGACTCATGAAAGATCCCATATACCATATCGAGACGCAGACAACATAACGGAGAAAATAAAGGTCTAAAGTACGGCGTTTATGGCGAAAACGGGGGGAAGATCGGGGGAAAATAAGGGGGAGCATTCCATGATAAGATAAGATGAATCTGGACCAGTCTGACTCCCACGGTTTGTTTCTGCTTTCTGCCTCTATACCATGAGCCTCAGGAAATCCGTCACTGCCGCATATTCGTAGAGTCTTGCAGCATCTTATGCTCGCGAACTCATGGCACCTGCCCTGCTGTATGTAAAACCTCGAACGGCCCTTTCGCTCCTGCTGCCTTTGCAGTTCTTCGCCGTTCACCCGTCAGCTTCGGCTCAACTTCTGGGAGCTCGCCATGCTTAACTCGACTATCTTGACTCTCGAGGGGCTGTCTCTGCTCCAGGGTCAAGTGTAAGAACCGACGCGCCATGCAACCTGTCCAGCGGGGGCGGCGAGTAGAGAAGAGGGAGCACGCGAAGGAAGGGAGGCGGAGGTTGGAAGTTTTTTCCAGTGCCCGACTCTGGTGGAATCCAGGTATGTGCTGCTTCAACATTTCCTTTTGTCTCATTTCGTCGAGCTTCACCGGTGTCCCTGCCACCTCCTCTGTGCGGTCCTAATTCTCCTTCTGAAGCCCTCCTTCCCTCCCTCGTCATCGAGAGACTGTTTCTCATACCCAAATTCCGGAAACAATTCTAACGATCACAATGCAGGCTCGCTCTGAACGGATAATGGGCTATCGGACCGCATTTACGAGGATTCTACGTGGGTCCTGATTCGAATGCCGATCTTGGGACATATTATTGCCATTTGGCTCTTTTGTGCGGCAAAGGACCGTCCATATATGCGGCCTTCATCGCCTCCTTTCCTGTTCCTTGGTGCGCACGAGGGCAATTCCTCTTTCATCGGCCGTTCAGGCGCATATATTCTGTTTGCACACTGAGAGCTGACTCTTATCAATCCTTTCCTTTTCATGTCTCAGACCTGGACCGTCATTGTGCGCCGCGTCGACGCTCTCTTTTCAACTCTTTCCTTCTTTCTCCCGGGTTAATCGTTGTTCTATCCCGCCTTTGAAATCGGGACGATTTCCGAGAACGAACGACGTCGGTGTCAAGTGTAGGCTCTTACCACCTCTCTTCGACGCTCAGCCTAATCCAGCGCCCTATGTGTTTATTGCGATTTCCTCAATTACTTTGTATCCAATGGTGGCGGCTCATTTAGTTCGCCTTCCTTGATCTCGCATGCTTCGAGCGAGCTTAGCTGTTCCATCGCGCCGACTATTCTACCACAAGCTATGCCTCAAGGCATTCCTGCTGCTCAATCTATTTTCGCATCGGCACACTTCTCGCCCTCAGATTCGTTCTCGGTGACGGGAGATTGGTGCCCATAGTGGCCACAAACTTACTGTGATTGCGAAAACAACCCCTTCGGCCCATTGAACAATCGCATACTGGTGGATGTGTACGCGGTTTCTGCGTTTCTGACTATCTTTCTGCACAGACCTCGCGCCAGGTTCTTTCGTTTCATTCGAATCAAGTGCCGATCGAATGTGATTCACATGCGTTGTCATTTCCTCTTATGTTTTTTTTTTCGCCTGTTTACAATCGCAGAGCTAATTCCCTGCCATTCTTTCATTCTCAAAAAATTCAACTATTAATCTCGGACTTGCGCATGCGTTACTGGCTCGCTATCTCGTGATTGCGATTACGCATCCCCACCTTTATTCTTTATTATCGCTACCATCGCATGATCCTTCACGTTCTCTCTGCCGCTTCTCGAGTCCCGCACTCGTCCTTGCTCTGCCTTCACTTTTGCCTAGGGTGGCTAGTACTTCGAAGCCATCCTTGTAGTAGCGGAACGAATATCACCATCGAGGTCGAGGCGATCGTCGAATATTCTGCGCAGAGAGGACTTCAACGTACCTGCCTAATATAATTTCTAGGCTAGGACGCACCGGTCGTAGGCCTATTCACTATACTATATCTGACCACATATCCGGCAGGTCAGGTAACTCGGCGGTCACATATTTTGGCGGGGAATCCGTGACTTTGCGTGACTTCGTTCAAATCCCCTCATTCCTCTCTCGTTCATTCAATTTCTCTTCCTTCTCCACCAAAATTTGTAGGTGAATCAAGAGGGCCTATATGCCCCATAGTCTGCAATTTTGAAGAAAAATAAATTCGGTCAAGAGGAGAGGTTTCATTATTCCAACCCAGACCGCCGACATATGGGACCTGCCGGATATGTGGTCAGATATAGTACGGCAATTCGGTGAGCTTCCTCGCCTCTTCACTGAAGAATTAATTGCTCATTTCTGTTGTGGGCCGTCATTCAACCCTAGTCCTAATGTCGTGAGAATGATTCTGGCGGGTAAAACTCTCAAGTGGGATTGCGAAAAAAGGTATACTACCACCTTAAGGCCTAAAGCTTCAATAATGAAACGGAAAGAAACGAGTCTGGAACCTATCTACAAAGACGGACAGGCTATTTCGCAGATCAGCTAATGTAATTCGGTAAGTCTACTGTGCTCGGGTTGATTATCAGATTGTCATCATTATGTATCACGAATCTTTTTGGTTTTCCTTGATCTTCTTCCAATAATCTATGACTAACCACATGTTTGTCAAGGACTTGCTAGAGCACGGTCAAGCTTGAAAAACGGCACATTCAAATTGCTGCGCACTGAGGGTTACGCGAACGAAAACATCGGGATCCTGGCACCTGCGTCTCGGTTTTCTAGTCGCTATGGTCACCGATATCTTTCCATCCCATTCAGAGGGTCGAGATGAGGGAAGAAAGTGCTGGGCGCCTCGGTCACCAGATGCTCTATTTTTAGAAGGACCGCCTATCCCGGTATTCTCGCACAGCAGTATAAGCTGCTCGAGGCGCCTAGACATCTCCACCCAACCGCCACTACATCCCCCTCGATACTATGCCCTCGCACAGCGACTCCTCGCCTCTCCTGCCCCACGCCTTCCTCAACGCAACTCGCATACACTACCTCGACAACCTTCGCACCTTTCTCACCGTCCTCCTCATCGTTCACCATTCCGCCACTGTGAAAGTCTCTCTCCCATCCTACCCCATCGAGCGCATCATCCTCAAAGTCTTCACCACTACGAACAAAGCCTTTCTCTGGAGCA
Organism: Cyclocybe aegerita; assembly: GCA_902728275.1. NCBI lineage: Eukaryota > Fungi > Basidiomycota > Agaricomycetes > Agaricales > Hemipholiotaceae > Cyclocybe > Cyclocybe aegerita. The sequence continues at coordinate 89,641 of CACVBS010000050.1, read as the reverse complement.
CGTTTTACCTCGTATCGGGCTTCTCGAGCTCGCTCTCGCTGACGACGTACGAGAACGGCCAGGAGTTCCTCAAGCACCGGAGCTTGCCCCTTGCGATACATGCGTTGGTGTGGGGTACAGTGGGGAGGATAGCCGTTGCGTGGGCGCTGACGATTACGACGGGCGGTCAAGGAGTGTTTGGGAGCTACGAGCTGTTGAAGGAGCAGTTGATCGGACCAGCATCATATCTCGCCTTCCTCATCGCATTGGACGGCGTATATGTAGGTCTACGGGCGCTCGGTGCTCCGCGTCTCGCTCAACTCCTCGGTCGACATGGTCACTTTTCCTCTCTCCTCCTTCCGACGTCTACAATTATCGCCCTCCTAGTGTGCACCTATATCAACGCCTCTCAATCGCAAAGGACCATCGCGCCGCTCCCGTCCTTCCTCTCCACGCTGATATCGTCGTTCGACTACCCCCTCCCAGATGCACCCTTATCGTGCGTCATCGCCTACACTATCGGCGCTAATTGGGTCGACATCAGAGACTCGTTACCTCCTTTTCTAACCTCCCCGCTACTCTTCCCCCTCTCCCTATCAGCGTCCTACGCGTACCTATCTCTCGATACAGCTCTCTCAGCCTCCAATTCCTACATCATCCTCTCTAACCGAACCTTCTACGCCGACTTGCACACGTTTGCCTTTGTGCTCTGGGACGCCCTAGCGTCCCTCATCATTCCCCTCTCCCTGCTCTCTTTCTTCGCCTCTGCTTCCATCCTCCGGAGGTCATGGAACGTCCCGGGTACGGGCAGTTGGAGGAAATGGTATATTCTGACATACGTCCATATGATCCCTGTGCTGGTGTTGAGGTGGTTCATTGCGCGGTTGATGATGGAGACGAGAATCAGAAGCGCGATTGCATCTGCGGTATTCGTAGGCGCTTTGGCGCCTGTGATGGGTTGGGTCGGGGTTCGGGGTGTGGAGGTGGTGATTATGGCGGTCGCCAGCTTGAGGCGGTGAAGGTACAATCTATATCTAGATCCCGGTCGGGCAGTAAGTACGAGGTGGGGTCATGATGGTGCAACAAGTTACTATTATTTTCAATCAACAACTGAGGCAGTCTAAGCGGCCAGGGGAGGCTTCAGGCTTATGCCAGACCCGAAGCCTGGCGCGGAGGAGAGATCCACGGAAGCGCCCGAACTGGCTGGTCGATTTCATCTTATCTCGTTGCAACACACACGAAGCCACCGTGAATGTCTCTTGTTTCTCTAGTCACCTCAACAGCATTGTCGGTCTCAGGCAATAGTCCGACTCTCTTCGAACCATGAGCCCAACTTATTTTCAACATTCTGCCATACGGAATGCACACGGCCAAGGTGAGCCTCCACATATTTTTCATCACGAACATATAGCTTACGTCGTGGCCAATACGGTCAATCCTGCTTCAGTTATTTATATAAACTGCAGTGCTCAACACCGCCGAGCAAAGTTCTGGGACGGGAAGGCAATGGAATAAAATGCCTGAATTCACACTAACACCAAGCTCTCAAGTTCAACTAGCAACTCCTCGAGAATGTCAACCCTCCTTGATCTTTCTCCTGAGCTGGTTGCCCAGATAAGTGCACCTGTAAGTGAACATTTGACATTTGCTCCCTTCAAAACGTGAAAGCTCAATCTGAAATCGATCCATATTCCACGCAGCTCACACGGAAGGACCTGAAATATATTCGCCTCACATGCAAGCGATTGGGGCTCTGCCTGGAAGATATTCTTCTAAGTCACATTTATCTCTCTACAATATGCCATAATCACGAACGAAGCCTTGCGAGACTGCGGGCGCTTGCGAGTGGGGAATGTCCAGCCCCAACTTCGGGGTTTGACCAGCCTGCACCTCTCAATCGACTCGCAGCACATCGAATGGCTGAAGGAGGACGATCAAGGATGACAATCTAATCCCTGAAAACGATCCAATTGTGAAATTTTCCATCGGGCTATTTGACTCACGCAATCCTCAACAATGTTGACAGAATTACTTCCGTGAGAGCGCTTGCTTGAATTTCCTGCACCTGGAGATGTTGACCATATCATCTGCGAGCCCACAGCCTTCACGAGGCAGATGGTGCGGTACCGGTGCTATAAAAACTTTTATGACGTTACCAAACAAGTTGCGATTCGTGTTCGATGTTTTTCCCCGCCGTCCTCTTCATAAAACTCCCAACAATCGTTGCGGGCGGGCGCTTCAAACCCTGTCTGGGATCTCGTGAAGATGGGGGGAGGTCTGAATGGTACTATCGAGATCTGCCGCCGGGGGGAAATATCTTTTGATTGAGATATAATTCGGAGAAGTATGAAACTATCATATTTCATGTATAATTTCTGTCAACCTGGACATATTCGCTCTGCTGAGCCTTAAAGCTGATTGAAATTACGTTTAACTTAGTTCATACTCTGAGGAGCAGACCAGTCAGTGCTAATCTTCGTAGAATGGGTAATCCCACACAGACTAGAGCAGGACACTCAGCGCTAATTGCTCCTTCATATACAAAAAACTCTTCGTCGTCGTCATCTGTCCACTGGTTTAGTTAGAAAGCTACGTTAGAGGTAAGTAAGTAGGGCATTAAATCGTCGTAAGTCGATGCCGAGAGCCATCGTGTATCAGCGTCAGGTAGGCCACAGCATCTTCATCCTCGCCCCCTCCCCTCATCACTCGCCGAACGACCCCACTTCCTCGCCTCGTGCCACGCCTCATCTCGTCTAATGCACCTTATCCGGTCTCGCGTCATGCCACTGCCCCTTTCCATCCTTCTTCCTCACCGTAAAGCACGCAATCCCCAAAAAGTTCGTAATATCCCTGATCACAAGAACCACGAACCGCGCATACACAACCGCCGACACTACAAGCGTCAGCCAAACGAACAGCGTCGTCCTCCTGGGCGTGGTCTGTATGAGTGGGCTTATCCCAAACACCCTCGGCAGGTTCGCGTCAATGGCGCCGAGGGCGCTCCATGCCCAGACCCAGTCGAATATGGGGAACTTGTCCTTGGTGACGTGCGCGAGGATCATCCGCCCGACTTGGTGTGCGAATTGTAGGCCCCAGGCGCAGAGGAAGGGCACGAATGCTGCGGAGCCGAGGATCCAGGAGTCGTTGTACCGTGGGTGGGAGAGCCAGGCGATTTGGATTAGCGCGCTGGCGACGAATGGGAGGAGTAGGAGGAGTGGCGGTGTTCTGGAAGCGGGTTGGTGCCCGCCAGAGCCTTTGCGTTGAGCGGCGTACACGTTGAGATAAGAGTGGAGGATGTTGAAGCCTAGCCCGAAGGCGCCGAAGACCATGAAGGATTCGTTAAGAGGTAGGTCCGGGAGTTTGGACATGAGAGGGAGGTGCTTGAGGTGCGTGAAGGACCAGATGCCTTGCTCCCAAAATTGTGGGCCTGCGAGCGCGTTGTAGGCGATATGTGTCGGGAAAAGATATGACGGCGACGCACCATAGTAGCCGCTAATCATGTAAATCGTGACTATCATAATTATACCCTCGACAGGGCCAGAAAAGTATCCGAGGAATAGTTGACCTGAGCAGAAGGATTAAGACCATTAAACACTACAGAGGGAGAGGACGAACCGGTATGGTACTCCTCCCACGTCGTCAAATAAAAATTGGCCAGAGTCGCGATTTGCGAGGAAACCGTCCACCAGGATCGCCCAAGCCCTAGAGCACGAGACGCGAGGATGACTTCGAGCTACATAAATGCGCAATTAGCAAGCTTGTAAACGCATAGATGTGGTTCGCTCCGACACCCGACGATCCAGCTCCAACGTATCATCGCGTTCCACGACGAGGTTGCACGTAAATCAAGGTGTTGAACTTGATCTCTGCTTCCGTCAGGTGTGTAGGAGCTCTCCAAGAGGGAGAACTCACCGTTGTGTTTAGCGCATCGCAGCCTAGACGAACAACGTCAGTAAACCTTCATGAGCGGCATAATGCTACTATGCACCATGGTCGAACATCTCCCCAAGCGGCCCCGCCATCCCCGTTCTCCGAGCCTGCTTCCTACCCAGCGCCGATGAGCTTGACCTCCCATCCTTCGTATCCTTCAGAGAACAAACATACCCGTCGATTGCGTCTAATGTCTGGTACAAGAAGAGACCGGCGCCCCACCTACGTATACAATCGAATCTCCGATATCTCCGTGAGTACGCACACGTATGAAAG
>CACVBS010000050.1:24419-81874 GCA_902728275.1 Cyclocybe aegerita | reverse complement strand
CCAGTAGTACCGCCTTGTCCCCCTTCCCACCATGAACTCCCCCACCTTCTCCATCGCACACGGCACCACGAAGCACGCCTACCCCTTCACCTCCCTCCCTCCCATTACCTCCCGCATCCCACCCCACATCGTCATCATCGACACGGGGAGGAAGCTTTCGCAACTGTATGACTCGGACATCGCGTTCGAGAGAGACTTTGCGTGGATAAGCGACAGTGCAACCCAGGATATGATGACGGCCATGCAGAGGATTTATTTGGCGTGGATGGGTGCGAAGCCAGAGCAGAGGTGGCTTGAGGGAGGAGAGGGGGAGGACGAAGACGACGACGACGAGTATAGCGACTAAGTTCGCTGTCGTACGGTATCTCGAACTAGTGGGCTTCGTTTATCAAAATTCCGATGTATATGAAACTCGTGTAACATCATCGTGTTCCTGTCCAAGATGGATTCAAGTCGAATGAGGGCGATTCAATGTTTGAACACACCGACTCGTCGTCGTCTCAGAAGTCCCTGCTCTTGTCACCCCAACCTACGTGCCCACTTCGCCCTGCCCCAACCTCCCCGCCTCTCAAATTCACCTCTCACTCTATCCCCAATCTCAGCCCTCATCACCTCAATATGCATCTCCATCACCTCTTCCACGGTCTCCATCCAAGTACCCGCTCGGCGCTTCGAGCGCAGCGGTATCTCGGGCAACTTGGGCGTACTATGTTATGTTATGTTATAGAACTGGAAGTTGCATGACGAGATCGGGGATGGGGTGTGAAGCTGACGCTGGAGCTGATTAGGCGGTGGGGAGGGGGTTAGGATTGAATATTGGGGACGGGTGCTGATGTTAATAACGTTGATGGTCGGTACCTCTAGAGGACGTCCCAAAGAAACTTGAAGTGTGAGGAATAGGAAATTTAATGCTACGACGCGCTTCGCATCCTGCCAGGCCTCACGCCACTCTCTCTCTCTCTCTCTCTCTGCCCGCATAGCTACGCTCATCGACGCGTCTTCATTGCAACTCGGACTCGGACTCGGACTTACCCTGGACCCCCCCCTCTTCCCTCATCCCATCCCATGCACAACCTGGAACCGCCCATTTGCGCGCCCGCCCAAGCCATTAAACGGCTGCGTTCCGGCTCGAGCTCTCCCTTCGAGCCTTGCGCATTCTCTACTCCATCTATACATTGCATCAGGATCTCTGAGAGTATTTGCCCAGTTTGCTATTGCGTACTGGTTCCACAAAATCCAACACCGAGCTCGGAGCACCACCTATGTAAGTTGCTGTGACTTCCAAGTCCGCGCTTAGGAAATGTAATCACTGAAAATTGTCTTTACTCACACGAGTACAATGAACAACACAGCGGCCCATCTCCTTGAGAAGCATAACACATGCCTGCTTTGAACTTTCCAAATCATCACACCCGACAACGAATTACCAAACCCAGTTCCGCCACCAAACCAACAACAAGTCACCTAGAAACCGTCTAAAAATTGTTCCCGATGGCTTTTCGCCAGCGTCTTGAAGGCGAGTAGGCGCTCGAGAGCGAGTTTTCGATATTCGGTATCCTCCATTCCTTCGCTGGTGGTCCGGGCGTGTACTCTCGTCGTAACGCACTTGAGTTTGACTTGAGAGTTTGAGTCGCAGGGTATTGGCCGGTGGTGATAGCGTCGTTCAGCTCTTGAGTGACCGGGACAAGATAGAAGGCAGGACGGGTACCGGTCATGGTGATACTCTACATACAAGGGATAGGTCATGGCGTTTAGCGCCGGGAGGCCGCTCGCTCCTCGCTTTGCGTTGTTGGATTGAAAGGCGGCGATCGCGTCTGCCACAACGTGCGCTTCTGGGTTAGTCCTGTTGAAGATCGTCTTGTCCTCGCGACGAGTACAAGCAAGACCAGAGTGGGGCGATACACAAGGCACACGTCCGTCTGTGCGACCTCAACGGCGCACGGGCCCTTCGTGCTGAACTTTAGCCTTTCTCTCGGCGTCTCTGCACTCTCGGACTCGGACACGAAGGTCTAGAATTGAGAATTGAGAATTGAGACCGTCCGGGACTCGCGAAGAGAATGTTCGACGTTTAACGTCGGATCCTCCAGGCTCCTCTTCCTCCTAACGTCATCACCTTAGTGTGCAAGGGAGGGGAAAGGGCGGGATGGTTCGTGGATCCTGGAAGGGAGGGAGAGGGCGGGATGGTTGGTGGATCCTGATCGTGCATGAAAGGGAGGTTCAGAGGGCGGGATGGTGGCGGCGGGGTTGAGGACGAGCAAGTTCGTTCGTTCGTGCGTCGCAGGCCCGGGGCCCGGGGCCCGCCGCCCGCTGGGCTGGTACTGGTAACCGGTAATGCATAACGCATAATGGCCCATCGGTATCGGTAGCGGAAGGATACCATCGTTCGTGGCAGGGTCATATTAAGCACCCATGGGCATGAGTCGGCGTTTGGCATTTAAAGTGTTGGCGTTGGACGATGGAGTTAGTTAGCTCTTGATCATGAAGTGGCGTTGGAAGTTGGAAGTTGGAAGTTGGAGACTTGCGACTTGGATGGGCATTCGACCGGTACCTTGGTGTGTGTGTGGCCGTTGCATGATCTGAGAATGCGAAGGCGTAGGATGGGCTCAGCCTGCCGGGGGGTGGGGGGGAAGTGTTGGGGGACTAGCGTTGGGGGGCTAGACTAGTGATAGCACCTGCCCCTGCGTCGACGGCTGAGCGCTAGCAGGCACCGTGAAGGTATACGAAAGGGTAGGTACACGAGTCGTGCGAGCTCGCTCGAGCTCGAGCTCCTGTCCGTCCGACGTGGTGAATACGTATCTGTAATCGCAGCCTCTGGTGAGAAGAAGGATGGAGTGAAGGCGGAAGACGGCCGTGGGGAGGCGAGGCAGGGCAAGGTGGGTTTGAATGGCGGGTATTTATCTGGAATGAATGAATGTTCGTGTCCGTGTTGAGCGCTGACGAGACTGGAGTTGGCGGGTTCAGAGTGGGAGGTAGAGGCGAAGGGAGGGACGGGCGAAAGCCTGGGCAGCGGCGGCAGCGGCAGCAGCGATGAGGGATGTAGAGAGGACGAACAGCAAAGGGCGAGCACGCGCAGAAGACTGAAGAGGATGGAAGGCCACGCGGGGTACCGGTTGACTCATGACTGGCAGGAGAATGAGGTCGGTCGACGATGGCACCCGGCACCGTGCACGGTAGCAGCGGAGAGTGGAGTGGAGCAGTACGAGCTTGGATTGAGGGCTGGGGCTGGGCGGAGATGGGTGGGAGGTTGGACTTGGACTTGGTAGAGGGCGTCCGAGTGGTCCGTGGTTCGTCATATATCCGTAACCAGGGGCTATCAATGTCAATGTCCGCGGGACTCACCCCGCCTTCCTTCCTTCCTCCCTTCCCTTGCTCCCTCCATTGCTCCCCCCTCCCGTCCACGAACCGCCTCCCGCTTCACCCTCGCCCTCACCCTCGCCTCACCCTCACCCTCACCCTCACCCTCGCCCTCGCCCTCACCCTCACCCTCACCATCCGCCCGTCACACATCCCATCCTCCCCACGACCTCATCCTTACACCCATCCATCCACTCATCCACCCTCCACCCTCCAGCCAGCCTCCAGGTGGACCGTCCTCCCGCAAACCTCTGCAGAGCTCGAACGTGGACACTGGATGCTATTATAGCACCAAGACTGCGCGCGCGTGTCCGAGGTGACGTTACGAGTTGGGAGCAGCCTGGGGCCCGGGCACAGACAACCGCGATTCTCGTTTTGTCTATTGACATCGTTAGCGCTGGTACGGTCCTTGGTTTAGAGCCTGTGCGGTGTACGTAGCAAGGGCGAACGGGGATCTTTTGATGGAAGAAACGTCGACGTTGACGAAGTTGAGAGCTGGGCTGGGGCCAATACAGGTTGGTCGGTCCGGCTTCGATCTTATCTTATCTGCTTGAACTCATCCTTCGTTACATATCTCATTTCCGTTGGGGCGTATGCCCGGGTCCTAACCTTCGAAGGAGATCCCGCTCTTACAAGTGCTTGAGATATAGAGTAGAGTAGTATACAGACGACCTGATACTAATAGGTCGCTGTCTACCACGGAACAAGTAGGCTGAGAATGAAGCACTATGTAGTAGCGCAGGGGCGCCATATAGAGTACTGTAGACACAAGACACCCCAGTCAAAGCCTGGCGGTTATGTAAGTATGGAACGCAAACGAAAATACCGCCCACTCGCTAGGTAATGTAATGTACATGAGATGTCATAACCGCGGCGGACGGAAAAATTTCCTTCCTCTCCATGATCTTATCTTATCTTATCGGCATTGGCAGCTCGGTGAGTGCTGTCTCTCACGTCGACGTCGTCCAAACCCCCAACGTTCAACCTACATACTTGGCTCCCACTACCACGTTGAGCATGCATAAAACTGAGCAGTGCTCCTGTATGCGCCAAATTCCAATACCCGGTTGTGTCGTAGCATTAATAACCCAAGGAACCTCTGTGCATCACGACGGTTCGAAACGTTCCTTTATTCAAATTCTACTCGTTCGAATTCTGCTGACATCACGTCCGGACGTATGTATGTACCCGCGTCATTCCTTTAGAATTAGTTTAAAACTAAGGCATATAAATCAAAGTTTCGCCAGTGAACAAGCATTGGACCATTGAGAAGCGAACACTCTCAGCGGCAAAATTGAGCTCAAGCAGCTCCGTACAAGAAAAAAGCCACGGCGATCTCTACTGCTAGATTTTCTTGAAGAAACAATTTGCTTTGCGTAATTCACCTGAGGTTAGGAGATAGTTGGCGCCGAAGCCCCCCTTCTCGCTATAGGGAGCTCACGTGAATAGATAGATTATTTCTGGGCCGCAGATTTTCTTTAAAAAATATCAGAGGAGCAGAAACGTGAAGTCGGACTATAAAAAACAGACGGAACGCCTCTGAGAGAGCTCAATATCAATGCGGCACAAACTTCCTGTTCACGTCCGAAATTTGAGTGAAAAGCTGTTGATCAGTGAACATGGCAAGGATCAGATCGTGCACGAGCAAGTATGCCAAAATAGGTTCTCATTCCAGGCCGCTGTGAATATTTAGTAACGTACTCAGCTGTGTCAAATAACGAGCTCGGAGTTCGACGTGCCCTCATCTTATCTCTCACTAAGTAGATCTTATCTCGGGCTCTCGGAGATTTACGACCCGGAGCCGAGGACCGAACTCTGAGACATCATCCCTTCCATCTTACACCTGCACTCTCGGAGCTCGCCCCCCCACGTCGACGTCTTTCTCAACGGCGCACGGGCCCTTCGTGCTGAACTTGAGCCTTTCTCTCGGTGTCTTTGCTGCGACGTTTGCTTTGCTGTAAGCTGGTACATACATGTGAGCATCCATCTTCTTGTTCCAACCTTATCTTCCAACCGTCATTGCTTACCATGGAACGGAAGCGATGTTCTCAGCTATGCCCTGGATGCCTCGTCTCCGAGCCCGATGGAAGCTACGCACCCGATGCTCCGATATCCGCAAGAATACGGAGAGAGGAGAGAATCCGAGGGAGCCGTATCGCGAATCGTGACTAGAGCAAGTATTTCTGCTAGGCAGACCTGCGTGGAGAACGGAAATACTAACCACCGGCAGTGGCTGGAATGATTCCCAGGATAGCGGACTCGGCAGGACTACTATACCAACTGCAGCTAGAGTAAGTAAGTAGAAGTATGAAGTTGCACGCGTTCGGAAGTTGGCCTCGAGGCCCACCCTCGATGCTGGCACACCCCAGTCCCAGTCCTATATACTCTCATCTCACCTGAGAGCGGACCCTCTTCATGCACCACGCAGGACGCCTGCGAGCGACAGTCAACCGCGCGTTTGCGCTTGGGCTTGAAGAATTCGCTCCGTGGATTAGTGGAGGACGACACGCTCCACCCGTGTGGTGAGTATAATTCCTTGCTGGCACGGGCAGTGACATACTTATCTTCATCTCCACTCTCGACTACACCCCTCATCGGCCTCCTACCTCATTGGCACCCTCTCCGTTCTCTCCGAGTAGTATAGGGTGACTATATGCGCATAAAAGTACGCAAAATCACTCCTCCCAACCCTCATCTTGCGCTAACGGCTATATCCAGGATGTCACGCTACCCTTCCATGCACACACGCACCCCCAGCTCCGCGTCGGCGTACACGCGGAACGGCGCTGGAGGCAACACGCGCTCCTGGGTCTATCCTTACAACCAGAACGTTCAGCCTACGCCTCCTCCTCCTACTCGACCCGCTGCACCTCCGCCTCCTATACCAGTAGCTTCTTTCCCTCTCGCACCTCTTCCAGCAGCACAATCACTACCTCGTTCACCTCGACCATTTGCTTCAGAGAGGTTGGTGGAACCAGCAGACCCGTATCTAGCTCTAGCGCGCCCGGGAGAAGGGATGCACGCTGCACCTGCAAGACCCCCTCGCGCAGCCCCACCCCCACCATCCGTACGCTCGCCACCCGCACCTTTCGTGCAACGCACGATCTCGAGGCCGTTGCCTAATCCCTATCCGCGGGCGTTTGATGGAGGAAGAGGACCGTTTAGGGTTGTCAACACGACCCCAACGCCTGTCAATGAGCTCGGAGGTGCGAATGGAAGAGGCACAGATGGGTATTTCGCGATCGACCGCGGGCCCGGTCCGTCCCCCCTCCAGAATCGTTTCCGCACCGACCTGGGATCCAATTCAGGAGAGTCTTCATCCGCCCAGGGAGCCTCCCAGCTTCGGCCAAAGAAGAAATCTGTGGTCAATAGGTTCTTGAAGAGTGTGAAGAGGCTGCCGAACTCGGTGTTTGGGTATGGTGTTGGGGTGGGGAAGAGGGGTGGGACGATCACGACGGCGCCAGGGGTGGTGTTTGGGTCGGGTACGGAAGGGAGTACGACAGAGTATGGGGAGGTGAGGAGGGAAAGGGAGCGTGAGGAGGACCTCGAGACGCTCCCGCAGTATGCCTCGCAGACGTCGACGCCGCAGGTTGCCCGGCTCGGGACGCCCACGGCGAATATCCATAACGCGCTGGGGTTGCAGAGGCAAACATCGGAGAAGACGGCGATGCCCGATGTTGTTCGCCTGTCCGACTCGCTGTCGATGTCGAGGATGAATAACCTGAGCAGTGGGACGGGGAATCGTGGGTACCGAATCCCACCACCCTCAGAGCCCGACACACATACGAACGACGAGCCTCAGCACCAAGGCCAGGATCAATTCGACTCTCCCGCGGAACGGACGACGTACATGGTGTACGACCAATCTTTCAACCCCGAGAGAGATAGAGACGTCGGGAGGGAGTATAGTCGGTACTCTGGACCGCCACTCCCTCCTCTCCCAACTGTTTCGACTTACGCAAATAATCTGCCGAATAAGACCCCGCCTCCGGTGGTCTCGCGTCTGAGCAGCGCACCGGCGTTGTCGTATGTCAGCGAGGAGGGTTTGAGTGCGAGGGATCACGCGTTCTCGGACGAAAACCACACGGATGATCCACCCCCACTCCCACCCGCAATTAATCCGGTACCCACAACACCTTTGCAGCCCGTGAGGCCGTTGTCATTCCAAAGTGGAACGCAGAGAAGCTCGGTTACGGAGACAGCGACGGTAAATGCGAACACGAATGCAAACGCTCGTGTGTCTATTGCGTCACAAGCTACGCAACATACTCCTCAACCCCCACCTCCACGGAGAACGACGCCCGCGGCGTTGATACCGAGTGCAATTCGCACGCCTACGCCTACGCCTCCTCGTCCTTCTACCACGCCTCTTCCTCCTGTCGCTGTCGATGCTCCCCCTGCTTCAGGACCTCCCGCGATCACGACAGCCGTTCCACCCGCCGCAGGGTGCATCCACGAACCTGACACGCCCGTCTCCGTCCAGCCCCAGCCCGCGTCCGACTACGCAAAGATGGGCCTTCCCTCCCTGCGCTCGCAGCCTTCCCACCATTCACATTCGCACCACCACTCGCACTCTCATCACGTCCATTCCGATGACGGCTACGGTGGCACCCGCACCCGCACACCCAGTATCAGTGGGACGTCGTTCTCCTCAGATCCTTCGTTCTCGTCGCAGCTCTCCCCTGTGGAGAGGTTCTTCAAGGTCCTCTACCACATGCCGTGGATCTCGCACGATCGTGTTACCGTGGACTATACCCCTGGAGAAGGTGTCGGTGTTCTTAGAGGGTTTCGTGTGGGAGGGAAGGGTTTGAGGGCGAAGGCCTGGGCGGGGATAAGGGATGGGAGCAAGGGCGAGAGGGAGAGAGAGAAGAAGCGGATGGGTGCAAGGAAAAACAAGACTTGGTATCCTTCCCTGATGCGGCGCTCGCAGAGGAGCAGTTCGGGGTTGGACTTGCTGAGCAGTGAGGCGTCGAAGAGGAGCGTGCTTGGGCTGACGTTCGATCACCACGGGGCGGCGAGAAAACAGACGCCTCGACACCGTCATCACCACCACCATAGGCATACGCATCGACGACGAAATATGCACGGGCACGGGCACTCTTCGCGCCACCACCACGCCCAGCGGCATAAGAGAAGACAGACGACAACGACGCTCGACACGGGCATAACAGGGACGACGGACGCGACGTCGCTCGCACCGCCGATGTTCCCTTACGTCTTTCCGGCGTATTCTTTGAACTATGCGACGATGCCCATGCCCATGACGCCAGCGGCAAATGCTATACCTCCTGCTGGTCCAGGTGGTGCTGGTTCTGGTGGACCTACGACACAGCTCCTTCCACCTGGACACCCTACCCCGTCTCAGCCTCCCAACGCCAATGCCAATGGTAACACTCAGCCTCCTCCCGCAAACTCTAGCACTCCCGCACCTGCGCACGCTCTAAACTCGTTTTACCCACCACCACCACCTCCACCACTGGGGTACCACCCGATGATGTACGTCTTCCCTCATCCTCCACCTCCCGCCCACGCCCACGCCCACCAAGCTCCTTCCGCTGCCGCTGCGCTTCCCACTCCGATTTCTACCGGGGCAAGGGGTGGTGCTGCGAACCCGGGTGGGAGTGTCCCGGCTGTCCTTCGTCCGGGGGCACGAGAGGGGCATACGCAGGAAGGGCATGTTGTGGCGGAGGGTGGTGGTGGTGGTGGTGGTTGCACCCCCTGCCGGGTCAGCCGAGGCAGTCGCCGCCGATACCTGGTGCGTTTGCTTCGTGAGTCTGAGTATTAGGTAGTGGGCAGTTTGGGAGTGGGAGGTCGGTGGTCGGTGGTCGGATGTGATTCGAGGTATGAAAGTTGTGTAGATTTATCTCGAGCGTTTCGTGTACATTCGTCTCTTTGAATTGTGATCAAACACACTCGCGGTACCATTTCGTGTACCCTTCTAGCCTGTCCTTTCCACCCCTAATACCTACATTCCCACTTCGCCGACTTCGACTTCGGCCTCACCTCCTCGGCGCTCACCTGCTCTCCGCTCCCTGCATTCTGCCTCGCTCATAATCACCTCTAACTCACTTCAATATGCAACTTCATAACATCTTCCACGGCCTGCTTCCAAGTCCCCGCTTCGAGCGCATCGGGATCTCGGGCGACTTGGGCGTATTGAGCTTGAAGTTGCGTGACGAGACCGGGGACCAATATTTCTCTCTTTCCATCAGTGTGTACACAGTGTACTATATACGCAATACTATAGCTAATACTGTGTTAGCTCATTTGAAGGGTACATCCAAAGAAAGCATGAGGTGGGTTTCTATTAGAACAAGAAAGCTACGCACCTTGGTCTTGGGGCATCGAGTGCGACATGACGACGAGATGGGATGGACTCGGTCCACGACGTCGAGAATGGGACTGCGAGCGGCGGGATGAGCGGCGAGAACCGAACAGGTGAGGGACGAGGTGGGGGAGGAAGATGGGGGCGCTAACGTCGTTGTCGTTGTCGTTGGTGGTAGTGTCGTCGTTATTTAGGCTAGTCTGGTGCATCATGCTGCTGAATCATACGTCTGGATAAGGTAAGGAGGGGGGGAGGGATCCACAACTTCCTATTTCGTCTTGACTCCATTTCTATTGCTAGCTGAGGATGCCGCCGGCGCTGACGAACTTCGGTGCCGGCGGATGCCTCATTTGGAGCTCGAGAGCCTCGTGTACTCTACCCGGCACTACTCCACCGGGCCCCGGCATGCTCGGGTGTAGCACAGGCCTCATCTCTTGTAAGTAATTCATTCCTCTTCCTCTGAATTACATAGCCCATTGAAAGTGTCCCGTAATTCAAGTTCCGGCTTGAACCAGCCTACTATACGAGGTGAATATTATTATTATGTAAAGGTAATTTTGCATTCTGCCACGATCGTAGCTGCTTCGGAACCGATACATACTGGTAGTAGTTGGAGTAGATCCTATAACGCCCAATACTCAGTACTCATGCTCTATCAACGGCTTTATCAGCTTCGGTTCATTCCATTCTTTTCATGAATCCCAGAGTCGAACGTTCGGTTCTTTTTCGCCTCACTGTCCATGGAGTTCTCTCTCTCGGCTGACTCGGGAGTCGGCGGCGCCGTTGTCAGCTCTCTTGTACGTTCTCATGACCCTTAGTCTACACGAGCGCTCAATATCTAATATCTGATATCTAATCCTTATGGTAAGACCGGGGCCCTACATCCACGAACAGCGGCAAGTGTCCAATTACTATTACTTCTGTTCGTCAACCCAATACGAATTGTCATGATCATATTTGATTTTTGATTTTCGATAACTAAAGTACATAAATACCTATGGCGATTGTTCGATTCCAGAACGCAAAAATGTTTGTTAAACGAGGTTAGACGAGTTGCGTACTATATCGTATGATACACCGTACCACTCCTCGCTCGCTCGCTCTCGCACCGATAAACTTAAATTCCGAACTTCGCACTACAAACTCTGCGATACTACCTACCTACCTCCACCTCCGCCTAACCAATCCCACAACCCGCACAACCCGCCCAACTACCACCTCCACACCCCTCACAACCCCCCACGCCATCACGAGCGCCACCGCCACGACCACTCCTACCCGCACCAGCTCACCCATCCTCATCCCCACCCCCGAAAGCACCTTCCGGACCACCAGCACAGGGACCATATGCACATACGTAAGCGCGTACCCCTTCTTCCATGTTCCTTGGGATCGGACGGCCCATGGGCGACGGAGGAGGGAGGCGGAGGAGGAGGAGGAGAAGAGCCAAAGGAGAGCAAGGGGGAGGATTAGGGATGTGAGGACGTCCCAGAGGATGAAGGCGAGTGTGTGGGCGTTCGGGCCTGCGTGTGGGAGTGTGCGGCCTCGAGGAACGGGGGTCAAGGAGGAGGGAGGAGGGAGAGCGAGAGGAGGTTTGGCGCGATCGGGTTGGATGTACCGCGAGATAGAGGGCGAGAGTAGGGATAAGAGGGTGAGGAAAGTGTAGGACGCGGCTAGGACGAAGGGGAAGATCAAGCGCGAGATGGGAGTGGGAGTTGGTGATAGTGAAGCTTTGATCGTGAGCCAGTGCGCGCCGATTGTGTATGCGATGATGCACGAGAGCGGGGCGTCGGGGAGGGGGCGGTCGAGTGCCGATACCAGCACATCGGGGAACTTGAAGGTTCCGGTGCAGCCTTCTGTTACGTTGAGGTACGTGCACACCACCAACCCCACCCCCGCGAGCGCAACGACGAATCCACCCCACCCCCGGACCCTCGTCAATGATACCCACATCCGCGGAGTCCCCGACCCCGACCCCAGCCGCAGCGCGCGCACGCAAACATGGACACAGTCCAACACCACGAGCAACGCAAGGTATGCCGCCGGCCCGGAGAGGTGCGCCTCCAGCTGCTTGCGGCCCCCGAAGATCGCCTGGCCGGCGGAGGTGGATGTTAAGACTTGGGCGAGAGCTGTGCGCCCGAGGGTGGACCATACGAGGGCGTGTGTGGCGTGTGGGAGGGGGTGGTCTTTGAGGAAGGTTAGATGGGGGTTTGCGGTTGTGTTTGTGTTTGGGGTGGTGGGGTTCGTGGACCCGTTTGAAATTGCGTTTGGGTTTGGGTTGGCGTTCGCGCTGTTTGTGTTCCCATTTGCGTTTTCGTTCGCGTTCGTGTTCCCGCTCGCTTTCGCATGTGCGAGCGAACTAGAACACCCCGAAACGAGGTAGAACGCGCTCCATAGGAACGCCTCGTTCGTAGTCGTGAATACACCCAGTATCCTCTGCTCAATCCTACGCTCGACGGACCCGGATTCAGAGGAAGCGGAGGCAGTACTGGTAAGGGCAGCATGGTGCACGATAAGGAGGGCGACGAGGACCGTGCGGAGGTTGTCTAGGTAGTATACGCGGGTTGGTGTGAAGACGGGGCTCGGAAGGGGGAGGAGGGGCGAGGACTCGGTGTGGGAGGGCATATAGGATGTTGCGGTGGGTGGAAGAGCGGTGTTAGCGCTTGGACTCGGAGGTGTATGTCAGATAAATATATCGCGTGAAACGCCTCGAGGGAGGGAGGGAGGGTTCTACCACCGCCGCCGACGACGACGATCGCGAGGGTTGTCCTTGAATTTGAAATACTAGTAGGGCATCTGGCCATGGACCAGGATCGTCGCGCAGCACCTTGAATATTTGAATCCACGTATCTGTATCTGTATCTCGCCTTGTCGAAACACTATAAGTAAGACTGGGAATTAATCGAATGATATGAAGGAAGGGAGAGACTTTGACATACCCAAACCACGAGGGTTCGGAATTAGATTCATAGGGTTGGTGTTCGCATTCACCGTGGCGTCTGCAACTGCGAGCTCTCCCTGAGTTCCTTCCTCCTTGAGTTCTCGGAGTCCGGTCCATACTGCAACTCCGTCGCACTCTCCTCCGACCCTGTCCCCATTCCAAATACCACACCAACACGTTGACCCTTCTCTTCGTGTTGACGACGGACTTCCAACCTGGTACGAGCTGCTGGGCGGGGTCGGGCGGGGGTGCAGAGACAGCAGAGCTTTCATAGTAAACTAATGGAACGACGCAGGTAGGTCAGGAGGGGATGTCAGCAGAACAAGTAGAAGAAAGGAATGTTTTGAACCGTCGTGACGCACAGAGGTTCCTCAGGTTATGCTACGACACAACCAGGTATTGGCGCATACGGGAGCACTGTTCAGTGTTATGCACGTTCAACGTGGTAGTGGGAGCCAAGTATGTAGGTTGGGGGTTTGGACGACGTGAGAGACAGCACTCAACTCAACGTTCATACGATGCCAATGCCGATAAGATAAGATAAGATCATGGAGAGGAAGGAAAGAGTTTTTTCGTCCGCTGCGGTTACTTCTTCCCTGACATCTCCCTTATCGATCATCTCCTCAAAATCAACGCGCTCGTCGTTTCCCCCATCGCACGCATTACGCAAACGATGTCAGGTTCTTCAGACGAATCGACCCCTGGCACCCCACCCCACCGCGCACCCCCGCGCCGCGGCCGATACAGCGACGGCTTACCCTCGTACGTGAAAAGGAACGTCACTAGGGCAGCTGCTGCTGTTGCTGCGGGGGGCGTTGCATCCGCTGCTAGTTCTGCTGCTGCTAAAGGAGGAGGGGCAGGAGAAGCCGGAGGGTCAAGCAGCGAAGTGGAGCGGGTTAAACTGAGGATGCTGCTTGGTCCTGGGGAGGACGGCAGGTCTGCAGTGTCGGATTGGATCGCCAATCCCCACACCCCAGGGACAAAGGTGAGTTTACTTCAGGTCTGATACTACTCTACTAAATTCATTGACATACTAGGTAATCTGGTCTTGGAACATTGCCATCTGCCACCTCAAGCTGAACCAGAGGAGGAACATGCGCACTTGTTCGTACATCTCTCCTCGCTTTTCATCGCTTTCACGCTCGTGCTCTCTACAATGACCCCAAAACTCCACCGCTGGTTCTATAGCCAAGACCAAGACGGCGGGGTGGTTCTGGCTACCGCTTGACACCACCGCGATTTTCGAGATGCAAGACACGTTTGTCGGGAGCGCAGAAGCGCGCTCGAGCTACACCCCGGGAATGACCACGAACGTGCGAAGGAACCCGAACAGCGTACGTCCCCTCCCTTGCACCATGCCGCTTACTAAATCTTCGTTTCCAGTTCTACCGCACAACGAAGTTCCAGTACCGCCTTGTCCCCCTTCCCACCATGAACTCCCCCACCTTTACCGACCTCCCACCTGTCACTTCCCGTGTCCCACCCCACTTCGTCGTCGTCGACACCGGGAAGAAGCTTTCGCAGCTGTATGACTCGCACACGGGTGCCATCGCGTTCGAGAGAGACTTTGCGTGGATAAGCGACAGTGCAACCCAGGATATGATGACGGCCATGCAGAGGATTTATTTGGCGTGGATGGGTGTGAAGCTGGAGAGGAGGTGGCTCGAGGGAGGACGTGAGGACGGAGAGGAAGAGGAAGATTATAGCGGCTAGGTGTGGCCGAAGAGTTCTGCCATAGAATGGTGATAACTTGGCAAAGGTTGAGCCGGCGGGCATCGTTTATCAAAAAGCAATAAGTAGCTTCATATGAAACCCTTGTAACATAATTGTGTACCTCAAACGAATGCAGAACCTTTCATCAAAAGTTGAAGACCCGCCAAGAGGGCACGCAACGTTGGGCAGCGATATGATCGCGTATTCGAATTTCGAGACGGGTCATAACACGGTACTGAAGGGCACCTGAACGTGACTTACATGTTAGACGCACGGATCTGACTCTCGACGGCTGGATTCGTTGATAAGACCTCTTCGTCCTCCTTCGTATGTCTAGACCTGCAAGGAGATATATTCAAGCATCGCAGCTACCTGTTCGTCTCTCCTGTGAGCAGGGGTACTCTGGCGTCAAGGGCTTCACATACGGCCGGCTACTAGTAAGGGAGTGGTGCGTCTTTGTTCAGGTAGGTCGGGGAAGAAATTTAAGCCTTTCGCGTCTTTTGTCGTTCGTGATGCATGACGGGGCGTATTGTTCATAAGTCAAATAATTCATCATGCGGATCGACGTTCAACTCGACCTTGAGTCCTTCAGGCTTCAATGGTGGATACGGTCTGCAGGAAGGTGTATTTATATCCCCCCCTATTATGATTCTCGACGCTGACAGTGTCTTGATGTTCGCAGACTTCCGAGAGACTCGGTAGGGCAGGAAAATCGAAGGAGAAGGGGCTTGAGCGAGCCGAAAGGATTCTTCTTTCACGGCGACCGTAGATCACTGATGAGCTCAACAAAACGTACAGAAAGACGATGAAACGACAGACCAGAAATAGAGAAAGAAGGGAATGAACAAAGCCTCTGGAACTGTTGATTGAGCCCAAGTCTTGGGCATTATAAGATGGACTGAGTACAGACTTGTAGTAGTGGAAACGGGACTCTGCAAGTTTGTCGCCGACGATGGGTTTGAACAGTCCCGGGAGTGACCCTAATTTGGAACTCGAGAGCCTCGTGTACTCGCCTAGATCCGATCGCACGCTCGCGGCTCGAGCTGTAGGTGTTGTATCTTATCGTATATTTCGTACCACGTTGCTGGAGCCTCAGGCCTCAGGCCTCAGGATTAACTCGGATATCCTCCCACCTTCCGACTGGAGGTACCTGGATATTTAGCGAGAGTAATTTCACATTCTACAGATCGTTTGAATCGTGAGAGCTATTTTTTGGTGGCAATATATCCATCCTACGATGTCCAACACTTGAGCTCAATAAACCGCTCGTGCGCTCGTGTTATCGCGTCTCATGCTCACGCATTTCTTCCTCGGCCCTGCTTTGAAATTCGGTGTACTGGAAATTTGCTGTGATTTTGCCGCTCGTAAATGTTTCCTTTTCATGATTTACACTTATTTGTAGGCTTGGAAAGTATGAAGTCCCTAGCAGTTTCGAGCTACCGTAGAGAGTCGTGGATTGATGATCTAGGACTTGCTGTGTAGCTTTCCCATGTTGTAGCTTTCCCATGTGAAAGTCTACTCGTGTACCTGCGGCGTAATTCTACTCTTTCTTCACCTAGTCGCAGCATCCATCGTGGTTTATCCGCAGCGTTTGTGTGTGATGTAGAGCAGTATAATTATTTGATTTTCTCGTTATTGATCCCATGTCCTTTTTGCCTTCGACTTTTCGTTAAGTCCCAATGGCCTGCAATTATTTGTGCATGGATGCAGGGCGGCATTAAGATGTCTGGGTCAAACCTCGCCCCTCTTATAGCGAGGACTATGTTCAATGAAGTTCTACGTCTCCTCGTGCTATACTTAGCTTGTTCACCATGATGGCCAAAGTTTCTCTTTACAAGTCATGTTGCAGGACTCGAACGTGCTGCGTGACGAGCCCTATTCGCAGAATACCCATCCTCGACGCCAGCATCCCTCGAGGCATCTCGCGCAGTATATTTAACATACTGTACGCCTCCTCCTACTTGCGTTCCGACACCTCTCCTCCAAACCACCACCACATCCTATAGTACTCCCCGGACCCCACTAGAGCCTAGTACTAAGTATGCCATCACACAGCGAATCCTCACCCCTCCTCCCCCTCCCCTTCCGCACCGACACACGTGTGCACTACCTCGACAACCTGCGCACCGTCCTCGTGGTCCTCCTCGTCCTGCACCACGCCGCCATCACCATCCTCACTCCCTCTCCCGCTCCCTCCACGCCCTCCACCCTCTCCACGCCCTCCACGCTCCCATCCTACTTCCCCACCGAGCTCGAGCGTACGATCCTAGCTATCTTCACCACCACGAACAAGGCGTTCTTATGGAGCGCGTTCTACCTCGTCTCGGGGTATGCGAGCGCGCGTGCGAATGGGAATGACCAGAAGTTCGTCAGGCACCGGAGCTTGCCGCTTGCGGTGCATGGGTTGGTGTGGGGGAGTGTGGGTAGGAAGGGTGTGGCGTGGGTTTTGACGGCGATGGCGGGAGGGAAGGGAGGGCAAGGGAAGGGGGTGTTTGGGACCCGCGAGGAGTTGGAGGTGATGTTGGTCGGTCCGGCGACTTATATTGCGTTTCTAGTCGTGTTGGACTGTGTGTATGTCGTGCTGCGCGTGATGGGCGCGCCCCGGCTAACACGCGTCGTCGGGAGCAGGGATGGGTTTATCAGCGCGGTTGTTCTGATGGGTATAGCGCTCGTGGTGTGCGCGTATGTTAATACGATGCAAGGGGCGATCGCGCCCCTGCCATCCTTCCTCTCGGCGCTTGTATCGGCGTTCGACTACCCACTCCCCGACGCGCCGCTTTCGTGCATCGTCGCGTATGCCGTTGGGGTTAATTGGGGTAGCATCAAAGACGCTCTACCCGCGACACGAATTTCGAGGTTCCTATTCCCTTTCACGCTCGTCGCGTCGTACGCTTTCCTCTCGCTCGCATCCACGCTCTCAAACTCCATCTCCCAATACATCCAACCCGATCCAGCCACATTCCCCATTACTCGCCGCCCATTCCCAAACGCGGGCCCGAACATGCACACATTCGCGTTCGTCCTATGGGACGCGCTCACCTCCTTGATCCTCCCTTTCACCCTCCTCTGGTGCTTCTCCGCCACCTCCCTCCTCCGGCGGTCATGGGCCGTGAGGGGGATGGGAAGTTGGAGGAAGGGGTACGTCCTTACTTATGTGCATATGATCCCTGTGCTGGTGTTGCGGTGGGCGCTTGAGAGGGTGCGGGAGGAGATGGGGGTGGAGGTGAAGAGCGCCGTGGTGAGGGCGGTGGTTGTTGGAGGGTTGGCGCCGGTGCTGGTGTGGGTTGTGGTGAGGGGTTTGGAGGTGGTAGTTACGGCGGTTAGGAACTTGAGGCGGTGAAGGTGTGGTACGTGGTAGTTATCTTAGGTTTGACGGTTCGAGGCTTATCTATTTCAGAGTGATTGAGTAGTGGTATATATTCATGTATGTGTGGTCATTCGCTGATTAACTTCATCTTATCTCAAGAATAATTTAATTTGGAATGGAACATGATTTTTTCACCGCTCGGCGCTGCTACGAGATCCTAGTGTTGGGATGGGCGCTACGACGCGAGCGATAAGCGCCGTCACAGAACGAAGGGTCGAAAGCGGTTACAACAGTTAAGATAAGATAAGATCAAATACGGGCCGACTAGCCCGACGGTTCCGCTGGCAGTGACTCTAACTGCCTCTAACTTTTTCGTCAACGACATCCAGCGGATGTCCCTCGCCTTTCTCCTCAAACGAACCCACCCCCACATCCTCGCTCGCAAACTCTCCACATCCACCACCCCCACTCCGCCCAAACCCCTCCCCCTCCCAAAAATGGGCAAAAAGAAATCCTCAACACCCGGCGAAGAGAACCTCCTCCTCCCCACGCCGCCCTCGCTCCTGGCCATCGTGGACACCCACACGCATATAGCGTCGACGTTCGAGTTTTATCGGGGCCGGTATAAGCAGGGGAGGTATATGGACGTGCATGAGTTCGTGAGGGCGATGTATGAAGGGAGGAGGGTGGAGGCGGTGGTGGATGTGTGGTGCGAGGCGCCGGTGAGGGCGTTTTGGAGGGAGTTTGCGGATGCGGCGAAGGAGGAGGGGAAGTGGGGTGTGATGGAGTATTGGTTCGTTATGGGTGAGTGGGCTTTCTTTGGGTCGATGAGATCGTGCTGATTGTGAGGAAGGTGTCCATCCGTGAGTTGGAGCGAGCCTTTTCGCGTTTGCGGGATGTTTCTCAAGTTATGGTGTTCAGACACGAAGCCAAGCTGTACACAGATGACGTAGAGAAAGATATGTACGTCCCTCCTTCCCTCCTTCCCTCCTTTGCCTCCGCCCCTTCGTCTACTCACCCGCCCTCCCAGCCTCGAAGCGATGGCCCACCCCCGCTGTGTCGGATGGGGCGAGATGGGGCTCGACTACCACTACGACAACTCCCCGCGCGAGATCCAGCGGGACGTCTTCACGCGCCAGCTCCGCCAGGCGGTGAAGCTGAAAAAGCCGTTGACGATCCATACGCGCGAGGCGGAGGAAGACACGGAGAGGATCTTGAAGGCGGAGGTGCCGAGGGAGTATAAGGTGTGTGTGTCTTTGAGGTGGAGTGTGTTTGGAGTGTGGAGAGGCTGATGAGGGTGTAGATACATGTGCATTGCTTTACGGACTCGCCGGAGTTTGCGCAGAGGCTGTTGGATCATTTCCCGAATCTGTACATAGGGATTACTGGTATGTCGTCCTGTCTTCTTTCGTAACTCTTCGACTTATAGATTGGTCGTTGATCTCCAGGCGTCATCTCGTACGCGACGAACGACAACACCTCCGCCGTCATCCGCAACATGGTCACTTCCTCCGTCCCCTCCTCCGTCCCACCTACTTCCTCATCAACCCCTCCTCCATCCCCACCCCCATCCCCCCTGCGCATCCTCCTCGAAACCGACGCGCCCTTCATGGTCCCCGCGAACCTGTACGACGACCTGCCCGCTATCAAAGGGAAGAAGCTCCCGATATGCCATAGCGCGATGGTGCCGTGGACGGCGAAGTTCGTGGCTGATGTTGCGAATCAGGCCGTTGAAAAAGAGCGCAAGGAGGGCGATGAGGATGGGGACGCGAAGGAGGGACCGTGGACGCCGGATGAGGTTATGAGAGTCGCGAGGGAGAATGCGAAGAGGGTGTATGGGGTTTGAGGATGAAGGTTGGTCGAGGTAGGTGCTTCGTCGTTCTTTAGGTTTGGGTTGGTGCTCATGCAACATTTCTGCAGGGAATTTTATAGAGTGTAGGCGATCGACTGGCGGACATACGCCTATTCGATGTATTGTCGGGTGCATTATCTGCTGCACGCATGTACGTACTCGAGCATCTAGAATCTGCGCATATACATCGATGTTTCGACCGCTTGAGCGGCTTCAAACCGAGCAATGATTCGTACTGCGAGAAGTGCTTGTAGGCTTCACACTTTCGTCGTTTGAATTCGCCAGCAAGAGGCGAGGTCGACTTCTTGCGTCGAAAACAAATCGCATATGCCCTGCCCTACAAGGTATAGAGGTCCGAAATATGTGGTTGTCGTTAAGTGTCTGAAGTTGATGATGGGCTAGAGGTGCGTAGTTCTTTTTTGAGAAGCTCTGAAGTGTGGTGTGGTCCTAATTCGTCTTTAGTAGGTCCAGGTGGGTCGGGCGTCGAACCTGGAAAATCGGGCGAACGCTCAAGGAAAGAACGAAGCTGAAAAACGGGAAATATGCGTCAACAATCTCAGTAAGACAAGAGGGCCTGATGCTTGAAGAACCGGTCTAACCATTCTCCGCCGCCCGCGACCAGGCGTACACGGACGAGTCCTGTGCGATTTCGCGAACGAAGGACCATCCGTCTTTCTGAAGCCTCCTCCTCCGCGCCCCTCTTTTGAGCTTTAGCCTTTGGGTTGCCAGCGGGAAACCGCGAGACCGATGCTGACGCTCTGGTCGCCTGCATCTTGCGAATTTGATTTCATGAGTGGATTTGAGGTAGGTATGTACATCGTGTTTCTTGCTCTTTTGCTGACTCATAACTGACGGTCGGTGTTAGAACAGCGAGCTTCGGACGAAGGATTAAATCGGCACGGAGATCGCATTTTATTCAGGATCTTGCTGTTTTGCTGAATTGGTGAGCTGCTCTATCTATTCATAACCCGACGCAGCCGTATAGGGGTACGGGGGTCTACTTATCTTGGTCGAATTTCGATTAACGTGAAGCTTCTGGCTATGGATTTGAGGTGCGTGAGGCACTTTTGCTAGCTTTGGTGTTTTCTTATTTGTGTTTCGTAACCAGATGCTTTTGATTTTGCCTTAAACACCGATCCTAGAAGACTGGCCGACCAGCCCAGAGAAGATCGAAGCTGAAAAGAACAGGAAACGTTTGTTGGTAATGGAAAGAAGAGAAGACGGTCGACGAGGAGACGGTCGATCTCACCTCCACGGCTACTCGAGACCAAAAGAAATGGACGAACCCTCCGCGATATGATGAACGAACACACCCGTCTTTCCAGAGCCTCCTCCTTGGCCCTCCTTCGCGCTTTGAGCTTCCGGCGCCAAACTGCGAGATTGATGCCGACGCTCT
This sequence comes from Cyclocybe aegerita, assembly GCA_902728275.1. Lineage (NCBI taxonomy): Eukaryota > Fungi > Basidiomycota > Agaricomycetes > Agaricales > Hemipholiotaceae > Cyclocybe > Cyclocybe aegerita. The sequence goes on along the minus strand of CACVBS010000050.1, from coordinate 60,986 downwards.
CGTCGCCTGCATCTTGCGAATTTGATTTCATGAGCAAGGCAGAGGTAAGTGCATCGAAGCCCTTATTTCTACTCCCTGGACTCTGACGATGACCATCTTTAGAGCACGACGTCGACGTCCGGATGAACTACCAGGCCTGCGTTCCCGGTTTCGTTGGATCGAATTCGATAGCATTGAGTCAGGGCCCGACGTCCAATTGCGTCGTCTCTATCTCGACCTCGAAATGAACATCGCCATCAGTGCGTGAAAGAAATGTAGGATCCTACTACCTACCTCATTTTTGGCTTTGGATCCGAGGTGCGCAAGTCGCTCTGGTTCGCTTTGACGCGTAGCGTAGTCCTGATTTGCGTTTCGTAGGTAAAGTCGATACCTTTGACTGGGATCGGACAAGGCGTCGATCCGGAAAGACTGGGCGGGCGCTCCAGGTAAGATCGAGATTCGAAGAACAAAAAATTCGCTGGATATCTAAAAGCATACGAACCAGTCCTCTGCGATACAATGAAGGGGGAAAAGGTCTTTTGGCTTCCCTTGGACTCGGGTCTTATCAGACCGACTACTGGCTGCGTCTGTTCATCTAAGTCTTCATATTTCTATTTGATGAGCGAACTAAAGGTAGGTTCTTCTCGTTTCATGGCCTTCTGCTTGCTAGGCGTTGACAGTGGTCGTCCGTAGAGAAGTGAGGTCGCGAATGCACAAACGGGGGGTCAGGTCTACATGGACGTCTACTTCCTGCCTTTAAAGAAAGCAAGACTCACGACGTCCCGTTGTTTAGAGTCTTCACTATCGGTTGAAGTGGATCATCGCGTTGATGACGTCCAGTAAGGCTTACATGTCAGACTCAAATCACCATACTAGCGATTCCAACTGTGGGTCCTCCACCCATCGCGCGTAGGGAGGGTACGGAGATGTAGGGCGAGTTCTTGAGCCACGGTCATACCCGTCAGCGTCGTGAAGACTTGGCGCATCCCCGGCTAACAGGAGGAGCCAAATAAGAGGGAATGCGCCTGGTCCTTTTCTGAACACCGGGACCGAGACGACGTCGGGACGAAATAGGAAATCTGTTTCAGGTTGGATCGAACCCAGCCGCCTTTTTCTTTCCCTCCCAGCCACCACGACCACCACTATAAGAGGCAGACGGACGGCGCTATGGCGAATAAAAACGCTCAGGACGCCCCCGTCTTCCTTCCAAACCTAGTTCCACACTTATTCGCCCCTCGCAAAACTCGTCGCCGCCCCCATCCCCAACAACAACGTCCTTCTCCTACGAAGATGTCGAACGTCCAAAAAGATCACGGTGAGTATCCATCACAACCAGCCGCCGGCATCACCTAATTATTCTTCGGTATAGACTCTCGCAGCGGAGCCTCAGACAGTGAGGAATCATCGAACGCTTCATTGACGATGTCATCCTCATTGCTGATGATGTTTTAGGTCCTATGTCCATTTATCATCCATCTAAGTCCCAGGAGACGGGCAAGAGCGGCAGTAAGGGATATCCCCTCCTTTCCAGAGTTATCCCCTCTGACATGTTGTTATCCGTTATCCTAGCCCGCACACCCGATTCCGAGGCGACCGACTCCTTCTCCCATGAGGCGTTCTTACGTGCGGAATTGGATGCTCACTTCTCGAATGCGAGGGAAGAAATTTGGAGTATGATGCTCGAGGAGAGAGCAGTATTAGCTAAGGAGAGAGCAGAGACGCAAGCGATGTTGGTATGCGAGCTGGATAAGTTTTCATCTCGCATGCTTGAGAGGATGATAACTCTTGTCGCCATGGAGCGGGCCGAGGCCCGGGCTGCAGAGAGGCATGAGAAGGAGTCAGGGGCATAGGCTTGGCAGTACGACTTGGGGTAACTGATGACTGTCTTTTTTCTAGCACTTTGGTTGTTCTCTTTTCTTTCAAACTATGCATGTCACAGTAGCTATACAATTGCGATGGACTCTTTTTTTTCTTGTTGACTTTGCACGCTACCTCCCCCTCTTGGTTCTTGTGACTCGTTCTCTACGGGCTTGCGTGGTCACATCACGGTCAGTCGAACTATCCATCCCCCAGCGCGAGACTCTGCCCCTGCATGCTGTGTGAAGGCTGAGTGAGACAACGGCTTCTCTCTCTCTCCCACCGCCATCGGCCATGTCGAGCACTCCTGGTTCAAGCATGCAGTAAACATTTACCCAACTGCGAAGAGAAGAAGCACGCCTCGAGACACCCCAATTCTTCGACCCTGTCAGCCCCCCTCTGTCCGACACCCCGATGCTCATGCGGCCTTGGTAGTGGCGGTGGATACGTGGTACGTTGTCTCATTCGCCCACTGTGGTTCTCACTAACTTCCTGTGGCCAACCGGGCTTTAGCTAGAGAGGAAGATGGGGAAGATTCAAGAGGGTGGGGAAAATGAGGAGGGCGAGGAGAGGGAAAGGAGGATGGGGAGGGTCAAGAGGGCAAGGAGTGGACAGCGCATGAGGTTATGGGAGTCGCGAGAGAGAATGCGAGGCGGGTGTATGGGGTTTGAGGACGAGGGATGGTTGAGGTAGGTGGTTCGTGATTCTATACTTCTGGGTTGGTGCTAACGCAGTAGGGTGTTTCTGTTTCTTAGATTCTGGACGATCGATTAGCGCATATACGCCTGTTCAATGTCTTGTTGGCTGCGATGTCGGCTGCGCATAGGTACGTGCTCGAGCGTCTAGAATCCGCGCATATATATCGATGTTTCCACTTCTGCTGCTTCAGGCCGAGTCGTCATTCTCGCCCCGATTATGTCTTGCATCCTTCGCACTCTTGTCGTTTGAGTTTGCCAGCAGAAACAAAGCAATAAGGAACGCAGCGGCGAATCCTGGCTTCGGAAATAAATCGTAAGGTTCGCTAGAAGTTCCAGGTCTGTGATTATCGCCAAGTTGATGATGAACTCGAGGTGCGTACTTATGATTCTGTGACCCTTTGAACCAAATCTAATCCGTGTTCTCGTACTTAGATACTTTTGAATTGGGTGTACTTAGATCCTGGAGCAATTGAGCGGCCACGCCCATGTGCATGAATGCCCAAGGACGAGATTCAAAGAACAGGAAATCTCCGTCGATGAGGTGAAGACTAGAAGAGGGGTCGACGAAGAAGCGTCCGGTCTGTTCGTGACCCGACGAACGAAAAAATGTCTATGTTCCTGGGGATTCCTCTTTCTCTCCTCTAACCCTCCCGTTGATGAACCTTTTGTCTCCTGATTTCGACTTTACAACCAAGTCAGAGGTACGTTCATCGCGTTTCCGACTCTTCTGCCGGCAAGAAGCTGATGAGGAGATTCGTTCTTGGAGAAGTGAAATCACGAATGGCCGGACAATCGAGGTCTACATGCGCGTCGAATTTTTGTTCAGATTTCGAACTTTGCTGCTCCGTTGGGTTTGCTCTCGTTGTTCATTTATAGGCCGATGCTGATTGGCGCTGAGTCTATGGCCCATAGGAGCTGGCTTATGTGGCGAGTATATGCACTATGCGCACCCGTCGAGTTCATTGTCTAGCTCTGCCATGGACCCGAACATTTAGATCGGAGGCAGCGTGAACAAGATAGAGTGCGCTCAACACCGGTGCAGGCTCTCTTTTTGGAAAAATCCCAGTATCTCCGTTTTTCGAGGAGTGGCACCGTCTACTTATAACTCAACGAGACGCCACCCAGAGCGTTTATTGCAATCGAAATTTTTGGTCAAAGCGCAGCTGCTCAGTTCTGACCCTGGCAGTGGATTCGAGGTGCGTAAGTCTCTGGATAGTTTTGGAATAGTCCTAATTCGTGTTTCGTAGACAAATTCGAATCAGGCATTGATCCTAGAAGGCTGAGCGAGCGCTGAAGACAACACAAGAATTCAGGAAATAGTCGTTAGGAAGGTCAAGAAAAGAGGAACCGAAGGAAATGAACAAACCCTCCGCAATATGACGAACGAACATACCGTTTATCGCTCAGCTCAGCTCGCCAGGATCTTGCGAATTTGATTTCATGAGCAAGGTAGAGGTAAGTTCATCGAATTCCTGGTTTCTACTGCCCGGACGCTGACGATGACGATCTTTAGAGCACAACGTCGACGTCCGGGCGAACGACAAGGCCTCAGGTCTGCATGAATGTGTTGATTGAGTGCTATTTGAGAAACTACGATCCAGGCGTACCTTGACGGTTTCGCTGGATCGAATCACACCGTCGAAAACGTCAAGTCAGAGTAATCGCATCGCCTCTGTCTACCTACATGACTCGAACCGCCTCATGTCGACACTTGACTCGAGTCAGCGCCTGTCATCAACCTCGCCCACATTTCGTGCCCACTAGGCAACCGTATATAACGTTCTCAAACATTTCTTTCTTTCCTAACTTTCCATCCTTCCACCGTTGCTGTTCGCGAAAAATGTCTCAAAACGCAAGCTCGAGTTCAACTCCTCTCTGCAACAACAATATCAACTCCAATGGCGGCAAAGCCAAAAAGCCCACTCGACGCGGACCCCGTGGCCGTTCGCAGCGCACGTCGTCCGAATGCGACCTGGTCCTCCCTTCCCCGTTGTCAACCTTTCCGATCATCGACACCCATACGCATGTAGAGGCGACGTTCGAGCATTACCGGCGCCACTTCAAGGATCGGGATGGTGAGAAGAGGAAGTATGGGAACGTGTACGAGTTCGTGAAGGGGCTGTATGAGGGGAGGAACGTGGAAGCTGTGGTGGATGTGTGGTGTGATGCCCCAGTCAAGAAGGTGTGGAGGGAGTATGCGGATGCGGGGGTGGATGGGAAATGGGGTGGGATGGGGTATTGGTTCGCTATGGGTGAGTCACTTTCTTGTTCTTTCGTGTGGATTTAGGCGTTAACTCACTCGTTCGGGCGTCTAGGCGTGCATCCGTGAGCTTCGTTTTTCTTGGATCTTTTCTTTCTTGATACTAAATCTATTCCGTTCTGCCAGGCACGATGCAAAGAAGTACAACGACCGCGTGGAAACAGACATGTCCGTTTCCTCCTCCCTTCCATGCCCCTTCCTTCCATCCCTAACCTTCCTCGCTCCCCCTCCCTTAGTCTAGAAGCCATGGCCCACCCTCGCTGCGTCGCATGGGGTGAGATCGGCCTCGACTACCACTACGACCACTCTCCACGGCTGATCCAGCAGGCGGTGTTCAAGCGTCAGCTCCGTCAGGCTGTCCGTCTGAAGAAGCCGATCGTGATACATACGAGAGAAGCGGACGATGATTGTGAGAGGATATTGAAGGCGGAGGTGCCGAAGGATACGCCGGTGAGTAATTACCTCCGGTCTTGGGGTAATTCTTGACCAAACGGGGTGAATGTAGATACACGTTCATTGTTTTAGCGATACGCCTGAGTTTGCTGCTCGTCTCTTGGAGCATTTCCCGAATTTGTATATTGGGATTACAGGTTCGTCCATTCCATTCAGGTCCGTAAATTTAATTGGGAGTTTACGTGGTTCATTCGCAGGCGTGATAACATATGGAACGAACGCCAACACAGCGGCCGTGATCCAGAATATGGTCACGGCTGCGCCACAATCGCCTAACGTAGACCTCTCTAACTCCGACGCATCCACCGCCTCTCCTTCTCCTTCGCCCACCCCTTCTCTACGCATCTTGCTCGAGACAGACGCCCCATTCATGACGCCCTCCAACATCTATGCCGAGCCCGCCCTCAGGGGGAAGAAGCTCCCGATATCACATAGTGCGATGATCCCATGGACGGCCAAGTTCGTTGCGGAGGTAGCGAATGAGGCTTTGGGGAGGAGGAAAGAGGACGGGGGTGAGCTGAAGGAGGCGGAGGTGGTGTGGAGTGCAGATGAGGTTATGAGAGCGTCGAGGGAGAATGCGAGGAAGGTTTATGACGATGAGCTCTGACGCATTATGGCGACGCACTGCCACGATCTAGTATACTCGCGCTCTCAGCCTGAAGATGGCTTTGTGCCAATCGCTGGTGCTTGTAGTGGAACTAAAAATCATATTAATTCACCTACTGCGGATTACCGTCGTCCTCCATGAATCCGAGTTGGAAGATTGGAGCGTCGTCATGACTCGACTAACAATTGGAGCCAAATAGGAGGCGAGCGGTTCAGGAGATTTGTTTCGCAACTTGGCCGGCACCCGTTTCTCTCCCTCACTATCAGTATAAGAGCCATACGGACGAAAGGACATGACGAACCAGAACCCACAAGACACGCCTGTCTTCCTCCCCCACCTCGTTCCTCATCTCTTTGCACTTCGCCGAACCCGTCGCTCCTCCCGACACCAACAACACCATTCGTCAGCGTCTCGCCTGAACATGTCGGACATGCCTGCGCAGGATGGACAGGGTGAGGAGGCTTCGCGCTGAGCCGCCGATGTCGCCTAATTATCTTTGGGATGTAGACTCTAGGAGCGCGATGTCGGGAAGTGAGGATTCACCGGGTATTTTCCCACTGATTATGTGCCATCCCCGTTGCTGACCATATCTTAGACACGACGTCCATCTCGAGCCGGCGTCCGTTGGAACCCGAGTCTACACCTGACTCCGCTTCGGATGAGACGCCCTCATCATCCCAACCTGAAGCGCACTTCACGCGTGTGCAACTCGCACAAATCCGAGAAGAGATCGCTCGGGCACGTAAAGATATCGTTACGGAGGTGAGAGAGATGCTGTTTAGAGAGAAGGGGGGGTTGGCGGAGGCAATCGCCTCTCGGATACAAGCAGAGCTGGTACGTGTGGTTGTTACTGAGGTGACTAGGGCAGAAGCACGAGCGGAGGTAAGGGCAGAGATGCGCGCTGAAGTAATGCACCGAGATGCCAAGAAAGGGAAGGAAAGTGGGGCCTAGTTTCCGGTGACTCGAAGATTGTCGCAGTATTACGGGTGTCGTTGCAGCTATATGAGCACAATGAACAGTTTTCCGGCATCATTCTCGTTATTACGTGCGCCCTTCTTGTTGGAACCGGGGCATCGATTTCCTTCTCGAAGCGCTCGAACACCGTCTTATATGACACCTTCCGGGATTTATCTCTTTCCCCAATTTACACCCCAGAACCCGCTCTTTTCGACTGTCACTGTCTCAAATCGCTGGATCCAGCTCCAGCTCTCAGTACCACCGGCACAGCCCGCTCGCAGCGCACATCGTCTAAGTCCAACCTTCTATTGCCTTCACTACCGTCTGCCTTACCGCTAATCGACACCCACACGCATATAGAGGCGACGTTCGAGCGTTACCGGCGCGCGTTCAAAAATGGAGGTAGAGAGAAGGGGAAGTACGAAAACGTGTCCGAGTTTGTGAAGGGGTTGTATGAAGGGGGGGATGTGGAGGCGGTAGTGGACGTTAGTGTGATGCGCCGGCGAAGAAATTATGGAGAGTATATGCGGATGCGGGGTGGGTAAGGGTAAGTAAGGGTTTCGAAGGCGTTGTTTCCCATCGCCTTTGATTTCCATATCCGCAATTCTCTCGATTCATGAAAGCTTCACTCTTGTGCGCTTAACATTCCGCCAAGACATGAGCGAACTTGTAGGTCCTCGTCTCCCTGCGGTTCTTGGACAATAAGCCTCTCTGTGGGTGAGAACTAAAATGCATTTCTCAGTAAATGCAATTTAGATGACAGCGATCTCGCAAGATCTACCGAAATATGTAATGACTTGTACTACAACGGGCGGAATTGAAATTAGCAAGACAAACTCCTTCACGAAACCACCATTCTACGCGTCCAGATTTAGCTACGTAGATTAGTAAAGACAGCCTCCGGCTTTACCTGAAGCTGCACGGCGCCAGCGATGCATATCTCATAGTCATTTATATAACCTACCCAACTCATCTCAGGTATCGGTACACTTCAAGTGTAGTCATAAGAAAGATCTGAATCCACAGGGGCTGCTTTTTAGCCCTTTAGAATAATAGCTTGTTGTGTGGCGTTCCGATGGATCTCACGCTGAGAAACGAGTGGGTCCTGTTTGTATTCGCTCAGAATGTTAAAACTTATTGTTCCGATAGAGATAAAAGGACAGCCACAGCCCTGAAAACAACTCAGCTTCATAAAGTCCCCGTAGTAGGACAGCCTTCCGTATCACCCGAAGTGAAATGTCCGAGGGTCATGCTATTCCCCCAGACAATACACATGGTAAGAATGTCTTGCTTCAGTAGACGGTCGTATCTCACAGACAAGATAGGCGACGACGTTCGTGCTTCACTACACTGTTCTGCTGTATCCTATGAGGTGCATAGACGACGCGAGGAAAACATGAAGAAGCCTGTATTTCGCCTTCCTTGCGAGCTGTTCTGCCAAATATTCCATCGGGTTGTCCACGACTACGTTCATCTCATCCCTAACCCCGTAGCGGAGCGCCAGGGCCGTCTTCGACCACTTGTATACAACAACTCTCCAGCGGATCCTACCATTCTCGCGCAGGTCTGCTCAAGTTGGAGAGAGGTCGCTGTAGCTTTTCGCCCGCTTTGGTGCACAACTTTCATCAAACACCCATCCAAATACCATGTCCATCGTACACACCTCTGGCTCGAGCGCTCCAACGGATTCCCATTGAGCTTGACGCTGATTTCGCAGGGGAATATCAACGCGACGTGGAAGATAATGACCATGCTTTTGGAAAGGTCGCGCGTGTGGCGTGAGATTGATTTCAGATTGCCCAATGCGGTGATTCCTGCCTTTTCCGAAGCATGCCAGATAGCGGACACCTGTGAAATGCTAAGATCCGTGCGGTATCGGTCTCAAATCGAGGAAGAATACGATTACTTTGCATCTGAAAACGGCGGCGATATGCATGAGCTCGACGGCGTCAAATTCGTGGCTCGAACTCTGGAAGAAATAAAGCCGTATTTTGACGACATATGGTCCTTTTTTTACTCCTCGCCGAAGCTCCTTCACGTCGCTTGGGAGTGGTGTTACAATGGAAATGTATTTCCACGTAATACGCCGTTTCGCGACTTGGCGTCGGTTCAAATTGGGTTCGGTCTGGCCGTGAACACAATGTTGGACGTCTTGGCGTGTTTGCCGAAGCTGAAAGTATTCAGCGGCAAGGTGCTTCAAGAAAATGCCTCTCTCCCACCACAGGTCTCTCTGCACCAGCCATATTGCCTCCCCCTAACGCTTCGCCGTCTCCGGAGTTTGGAATTGAAGTCAGGTACCAGGGCGGTTGCATCGCTGATGGAAGGGCTTATGCTACCTGCATTGACCGACCTTCTTCTGGTCTACGATCAGGAAGAGGATGAATCCCAGCCATCTGAGGATGCTGAGTCGATACAGCAGCTTCTACAGAGATCTCAATGTCGCCTCGAGGCTTTATCTATTACGCACCACAAGATGAAAGATGAAGAAGCGCTGAGATATATCACCATCCCCGAGCTAGGCTACCTTTCTTGGCTGTGCCTCGTGGGGACTTTCTCGAAAGAAATAGTCGCTGCTCTCTCTGCGAAAAATCCCGATGGCTCGCCCGTACTTCTACCTCATCTGACCCTATTATCCCTCCACCGCATTTACGGAATCGAAGACGGGTTGTTAGCAACTCTCCTCCGATCGCGCCAACCCACTCTGACAAAATGTTCTTTAATGACGGATAGTCGCTATGGGCCCTTGGACGACGCATACATGATGGCCCATATGGAGTTGTGGATTTGGGAACCCCATTCGCACGTTCTTGGATTGAGCGTCGTGTGCGTTAGAAAGGTACAGAACTGGTTGGGTGGATTTAGGGCGGACCGTGATAAAGATTAGCAATTGAATACGTAGAATTTAAATGGTTCTCTCTCTCACCGCGGAAGAGAGGGCTCGGAGTAGAGTATAAATTTTGGTGTGGGCATGCACGTATTGTCATTCCTTCAAGAAATTCTTGTGGATGAATGGGTTAGACGACAACGAATCCTCTCTGAATAAGTTACTGATTATGACAAGTCCCTTTTTTTCTGCATGAGCGTGTTCTGGACGGTCCCTCTGAACATCGATTGGTCGGCGTCTCCCCAGCTGCGGACCGGAGCTGCCGCCTTTAGAGCACAGCCACAGCTGCGGTTCATTCATCGCCGGCGGCATCGTCCATGCTACCACATACCACGTTCTTCCTCTTCACCCACCCTCAAAATGTCGCTCACCGCAGGTGGTCCTGACGCGCAAGATGCTCTGTTCGAGAAGACGTCGTCTACTCAGGTCCCGAAGTCGTTGACAAGAGCCACGCTGCGCATGGAGTTCCCGCCTTCCTACGTCCTTGTCGGCGTGTACCGGCTCTTCACCGACCCGCTGCTGTACAAGCCGGCATGGGATAAGTGTAAGCACGCGACGAGAAGAGGGGCGATTGTTGGTGCGATATGGGTACGTGCTCTGCCTTTGTGGAATGAACGGGTTTGTGCGGTGAACGGTGGTGAGGAAGGCTGGCCATGATGAAAGGCCGCCTTTTTGTTGGGGTTGTTGCGATTAGAAGGCCATGTATTCTCATATTCAAGCGCTTTATTTCTGTGGGGCTGATGGATTTGAGCCTCCGGGGGTATTGTGCCATGGTTTCAGTTCTTCGGAGATGGGCCTCAACACCGGAAGTACGTTGACGAACGACACCATTGGTGCACTCTTTCATCTATCTATCTCACTACTCCATCTCTATGACACGTTCAGCTGATATCTGCTCGTAACAGGCTTTCCTTACATTCTCGATCCAACGCAAATTCATTCAAGTCTTCCTCTCCAAGTATGTCTCGTCTCGACCTCCCTCATCTCTCCTCGCTTCGTATACTGAGCCTTTCCCAGCTCTCCGCGCATAACTGGTCTCTCCGATGACACAATGTTCGGATATCCTCTCCCATTCAGCATCACCACCTGTGAGCACTCCGTTATCATCTTCCTGCTTCTACACGTATAATACTGACTCGTCCATCCAGACGCGGCCCTAACGATCCTCGGCTCTCAGGTCACCTACATCCTGCAGTTCTTCCTCCGGCGCAACATCCGCATCGCGCGCGACCGCGCTTGGGACCAGACACTCACTTCGCGGGGCAAGGGGCCCGAGTTCTGGGGTCCGTACGTGGAAGAGTGGAAGGCCCCGCCGAGGCTGGGGGTGGACGGGAAGAAGCAGGGCTTGTTGGAGAAGTGGGCTGGGGGGTGGTTTGGGTTGTTCGTGGTTAAGAATGGTACGTCGACGTCGGTGGATTGCTCTTGATGGAACTTCGGTGTTAATAACGTTGGTTTATTTGAAGTGCTGCTGTCGCCGTTCCAGATCTATCCTTTCGTTGGTGTGACCGTTACTTCGTGGTTCAAGGCTCTCGGGACGGCACATATACTCCATCGACGTGTATGCTTCACATTCACTCCTACCTCTCGACAGCGCATATACTCATATTTTTGACCTCGCCCTTGTCAGTATTTCGAAGCTAAGAAGATGACGCCCTCGCAAATCGCCGTGTTCATGGAGGAGAGAAAGTGGGATTATCGAGGTACGTTCTCCTTGCGCTATCTCGTCATCGTTGTGGTGCGAGATGATAGAGAAGATCTTTGCTCAACATGTCTTTTCTAGTCTTCGGCTTCACTGCAGCCATCCTCGAGAGCCTGCCCATCATCGGCCTTGTCTTTACGATCTCGAACCGCGTCGGGGCGGCGATGTGGGCTCACGGTACGTCATTCACCCTCTGTTCATTTCCTCCGGTCTCTCATTAACAATATGCCACTTTCTCGTGATTTTCGAATGTGTAGATCTTGAGAAGAAACAACACTACTTCGCAGATCAGCGGGCGCTCGGAGTGGAGGTGTATGAGGACGTTAGGGCGAAGGCGGACTGAGGCTTGAGCTCGTTGGAGATGAATAGATGAAGGCTTTGGCGCCGTCGTCGGTCAACGTACGAACCTCCGATTTGTGTTATAGATGGATGCTTGTATGCAAAGGAAACGTTTGCTGATAATTTATTTTGCATTTATAGTTGGTTCCTCAACTTGGGCTATAAGCCATTTGCAGGATTATTTCTTGCGATTGAGAAGAGATCCCCAATGCTGAATCTCTGGGGATATTCAACAGTCTTCGGCGGGATACAACCCCAGTGCGCTGGAGAATGCATGGCCTGGCTCATGCGGCACCGACCGACGTGTCGGATGATCCGGGTGAAAGGCGGGATGGAAGTTACTGTCGACCAAATCTTGACATTCGGTGCCGTCTGGCACTAACGGCTCGAAGGAATTACGGAGATTCATCGTTCGTTCATGCAATTCCTGGCGGAGAATAGCTTATCGTGAGTCCCAACATGCCTGAAGGATGTCGCGGCCATTAACGACGCGGCCAATTCCCAGTTAGCTCTCGGGCCCTCTTCGTTGCCATCGGACCCGGAGGTTCGAGTCCAGTGGGACCGAGCCGACTTCAGCTGGATCCGTGGTACAAGTGCACCGCTGCGAGCAAAGGCTTTCTGTAGCAGCAGACTACGGATGGTGCTGGTCAAGTCACGGGCGTGCGCCGAGAGCCGTTTGATGAATTTAGTGATTTGACGGGTAATCAGGCTGGTGAGTCTGTGTTCGATTCCTTGTTGTCAATTTGAGCGGTGGAAGGCTGACTTGTATGTGTGTAAGATCACGTCGTGGAAGTCCAGGTGTTGATCTTCGCTTTGGACTTAGCGGAGATGTAAGAACGGCTTTCCTACTGCAATTATCTTGGGTACGTTACGCGTACTTCTACTTATTTACAGAACTCCCGCTACCCTCAACCCTCGAGCTAAGGAACGCCTCAAGCGCGTCCTGAATGGGCTAACGAACATGTTTTATGTCACTGGAGGCACTAACGGATCGGTAAGCTAACACCCTTTCAATAATGAAGAAAGGATCGACGATTCGAAACATCCTTCGCGAGCAGCAGTATAATGCGCGTGCGGATGTCGTGCAGTACGTGCTGGACACTTGTCGCGCCGGCCTGAGTACGGCTCGGATGTTGGACAATATCCTCGAACAGGTAGGTGGCGGCTTCGGGTCGATTCTCTGGAACGGCGAATTTATGACCACTTCACGTTAGTATCGGTATGAGCTGCCGAGGACCGTACAGGCTTTGCAGGAGTTGATACTGGCTTCAGTCGGTGTTCGATGCCCCGGTTTTCAGGGAGAATGGTGCCGGTGAAGTAGCATTGGATTTGTCCTCGTCAAAGTATTTATCTCGGCTTTCCCATCCAGTGTTGGCGAGGATGATTTAGGAGAGATATACATTGCATCAGCATGACCTTGCCTTGCTGCGGCGACGGATCCTGCTTGAGCATCCCTCATGTTATCTTATGCTGTTGCATCTACTTTGACAAGAAATTTTAGTGCCGCTACGTCCTCATTCAGTGTCCCGTGTTAGACAACATCCACACGCGATTATAGCAAAAGAAATACATCCGGACTCTCCTCTGGCCATTATATTCCTTAGCCGGCTAAGCTCTTGTCGACAGGCAGAATGGAACGCGCTCTTGTTTTCTCCTAGTCTCCGACTGGCGTCTCGTTTCGCCGGAGACAAGCAAATAGAACAACAGTGATTGACAAGGTGTTGAACCAATTTTGGGTTGATCGCTCTATTTTCTCGCTGATTACTTCACCGACATGGGCGCTGCTCCACTAAAATTCTATCGGCGACTCGCAAGACCGGCTTTCAAATCAAATCTCGCAAACCCCGGAACTGGGAGGACGTTCTGACAAGGTTAATGTACGCTTTCAGAAGGATCCTTCCCAGACGTCTATCGATCCCAAAGATCAGTATTTAAATGCTGTATTCATTCATGAATGTTCAGCGTCCTACCCATAGCCACTCTGCGAGCATGAAGATCTCCGCAATCGTCATTTTATTGACTCTCTACGCCCCACCCAGTGTCATCTCGCTCTGTTTCGGGCATGAAACCAACGCGACGCATACTTCCTCCTCTGGTCGCGCTCACTTTTCGCCAGCGCCTACAGAGGTCCACGTACAGTGGCAACGCGCCGATTTCGAACTCGATCCGTGGTTTAAATGCGCCGCGGCCCAGAGAAAATATCTCTATCGCCAGACGAGGGATGCAGCCGGAAATCCCAACGGCGTCGTGCAAGAGCACTTCGACGAGTTTGCTGATCTTACGGGAAACCAAGCCGGTAGGAGGCTTCCCGACAATATCTACAGGACTGATAACGATGATAATGATAGACCACGTTCTGGAGATCCAGGTCTTGATTAACGCGTTAGACAGAGCGAGAATGTAAGTGCTGTTGTCAGTTATTCACTTAATATTGGCTTCGCTCACCAGTGAACCAGCACTCCAGCGGACCTTGTCCCGGATGCGAAGACTCGCTTGAAGACGACCCTCAATGGCTACTTCAATATGATATACGTAACTGGAGGGACGAATGGATCTGTGCTGTTCCTGACCTCTGTGTGTTTTGATATCACCTAACTTTTTACATTCACAGAAAGGTGTAACGATACGCAACATCCTCGATGGACAGCAGTACGCAGTACGCAGGGATGTCGCGCAATACATGCTCCTCACTTGCAGAAATGCGCTTGACACGGCCAGAATTCTCGATAACATCCTCCGAAGTGTAAGTACTTTGTCGTGTGAGGGATACTCGCGTGGATCTCGTGCTCGGATACTCATATTTCTCAAATAGTACAGCCATCGTTTACCTTGGACCGTGGAGTATACGCAACAGTACATCCTTGCAGCTGCGAATATTCGGTGTCCAAATCTGCATGAGGACGAGTTAGTCAACGTGTTTCTCTGTCGGGTGATGCTTATGAAGAGCTGACCTCCTGTAGTGTCCAGACTCCGATGATTTAGCCACGCTTTGGTCCGAACCCACCACAGAGAGGATATTAACACACTGTTGTCCAACAAACGCCCTCCTTTCTTTTAATGTAACTAGTAGTGACTTTCAACAACGTTCTTTTCAAACTTTCTTTGAGCTCAGCACGAATGGATAGGAGTTTGCTTCGAAGTTGATATATTACGCGAGGGAAGTGCGCCACACTTCCCTCCTTCGTCGAAATGTCTTCGACCGCCATCAATTGGCAAATATCAACGAGGTAACGTATTGTTGGGTAATTTGCACTAGTGAAGGAGGTGTTCACGTCGGGAGAACATGTCCACCACACCTTCTCTTGATGAGAATTTTTTCAACAGCGATCAGGAGTAATTCTCGCTTATCTCGTTGCCATTTAAGCCCCTATTCCTCCCCACAACATTTGAGAGGCAAGCTCGACGAGAGTGGGGGGGGGCCAGGATGAAGCCGTCACAATAAATATTCAAGCGACGTGAACCATATCTAGACTGACACAAATTATATATTCTCATTGAGCGAGGCATTATTATTGACTTCGATCACATTTAGCGCATTCATCCCGTCTGTAGAGTCTATGAAGTGAAGAGAACAATTGGCCCCTAAACGCGTGGCTGAATTACGTCACGCGCGGTCAGGGAAGTCACGAGCCCCGAATGAGGTCGTCATGAGCCTCTGCTAGCTGCTAGGAAGACTTGAGGAAGGCGTCGGTAAAGGCTTAATTTTTTTTTTTCCAATACACAATTCAAACGGACCGAGCTCGCGATGGGAAGGCTTGCCTACGCTTGGAGGACGATGCAGGCTGAAATAAGAATCACGAGCGGCGACGGTGTTCAAGTTCTTGAAGATGACTTCAATTGGTGTCTAAGTTAGCACAGCCTGGAAGCCGGAGAATCGCGTATCTAGGTATCTACCGAGGTTTTGTGCCTTGTACGTACGATGCGGTCCCATCGAACTGAAAACGCCCGGGCCTGAAAAGCCTCAATTCAAGACCGAATAATATCGCCCTGAACCATGCACTGTTTGTAGTCGCTCGCAACGCTCTTACTCCGGGGGATGTCGACACAGACTGCCAGAAGTTGTAATGGAAGTTGCCACCTTCGTCCATTGAACACCCGAAAGACGGGACACTTTTAAGCTTGCTTTTGATAGAGAAAGCAAACGACAATCGCACCCCAGCATTGGACCCGGAGGGGTCTGAATCACGAAAGACGCGCGATTGGGATCCATTTGAGCCTCTCTTCGCCTCGTGTTTGAGCAAAAACAATATATTCGTCATGCATTTGTCAATGGAACGCCTTGGAAGCAGGTAGAAACACAGAGGAAGACAGCAACAGGCTTGCACGGGGTCGTGCAAGCTTTTTTGTGGGAAAAACTTGACACAGCGGCAAGTTGATGTCTTTTTTCATTCTTCAAGGCAACGGTGGAGCCGCTTTTCCTCTTCAACAAGCTTTCTGATAAGAAACTCTCTGGGATGGTCGTTCGACGCCGCCGTTTCTTTCCTTCACCCCCATCGTCTCTCTGCACCATTCGACGACCCCGTGTTTGGGCTCCATAGGTGGTAAGAGCAGGTTCCATCGGCATTCCATACCTCCCTCATTCTTGTCTACAGACACCCATCCGTATTTGTGGACGCAGGGCATCAAGTAGGGCTAGCCCTTCGATTCACTAACAGCATCTTGGGATTAATGTGCGTTACTCGTGCTCTTTCAATATATTACCTCCGTCTCACTTCATTCTCCTTCGTACAGAAAACACCCTAGCTCCTGAAAACAGACATGTCGGCCGTGAACGATCGCCTTTTGCCTATCCTCTTACCCGTCGTCTGTCGGTTCTTGACCCCTGCAGGAAGTCTTCCACCTCCAAACCAAGATGTAAAACGTACTCTCTCGAAAGTCTGCAAGAAATGGCGCCGAATTGTCACCTCCAACGCGTCGTTGTGGGCTGACATACGATTAGCGCCCGGGCGCTTCCAGCATCCGGAGCATCTTCTCAGCCTCTTCCAGCAGAGCGTTGAGCTAAGCCAGGGTCGGCCGCTCTCATTGCACATGTTCCATAACCTTCACTGCTCTTTTTCTCCAAACACCACCGTCAAAGACCTGTTGTACGGCGGCGGTGAGTTCAACGTCCTGCAAGCGATCACCCTGCCCGAGGCTATCAGCACCCGACTCGTCTCCCTCACTTCCCTGTTATGCGGAGACGATATTTTGGAATTCCTCCGACTTCCATCATCCACTTTCCCTGTTCTCCAACGCGTCGAGATCTCCTTCATCCACACCCTTGCCGTCCGCCAGTCGCCGTTCACTTGGGACCCTATCAGCTGCCTTGACTTCAGTGTCTTCGAAGATCACACGACGCTGACCGAGGCCACTTTTCACATCTTCAACTGCATTCATCCGCTAGACCTCAAGCTCCCATGGGGTCGACTTACGAAGTTGAACCTGGCAAGCGCGCCGATGCCGCCATGGATCTTCCTCACCATTATGAACAGAGCATCTCCTTCCCTCATCGACGGCGCGTTCAACGTCAAATTCGTCCAGGCTCGCCATCGGGCTCTTCTCCCAAAGCTAATAGAAACCATGGTGCCGGTCCTGAAGAGGCTGAGGCTCGTCCTTGTCGACCCGGTCATCTCCCCCAAGTTTTTCGGACTTTTGATGGCACCAGCTCTAGAGAAGCTGAAGTTGGAGGTCTTCGACTCGAAGACGATTGGGTGGGAGCTGGGGTTGTTCACGCCGCTACTCAAGCCTACCTCGGCCTCTTTGCGTCACCTCGAGTTTAAGAACTTCTGTTTGATGCGAGGACCGGATGCTCCGATACCGAAGGCGAGGAGGACGTCGTACTCGGAGTTGGAGGCGATCTTGGACGCTGTTCCTAGGCTGGAGGTGTTGAGGCTGGCGCCAGATGTGGACGTGCATCTGCCTACTTTGGAGAAGGTAGCGAGCGGACGTTTGGTGCCGAGGTTGGAGGTTCTTGAGCTATTCACCGCGGCGCCGGACGTTGTGCTGTGGATGGTACGACAGAGGGCCTTGGAGGTTGGGACGTCGCAGCGCCCGGGTAGTGGTTCACGAAGACTCTCCCAAGTCGATTTATGGGTGCGAATAGAGGAGGTACCGGAGGTTGTGGAGAACGTCAGAGTCGCTGGTCTCTCTGAATTGGTCTTGGTCCGTGGCCTCGCCTGAATCGCGTTCGAAGACGGTAGAGACTTGTGCCGAGGTGTTTTGTGCAACGCAATATACCCTTTTTGGAACGCATGCCATACGTATTCCAGAATGTTCAAATGTTCAATGTTGTACCATAATATGCGAGGGTAGATAGAAGACGAGTAGAATATTAGGTAAAGAAAATACTAGCTCGTCGTGTTGGCAATTATAGTGTATCATATGCATAGCAGTCTAAATCATCGTTCGTTCTACATTTTATTTTGAAGTCGTCAATAGGACTTGTCAACTCATGGTAAATTAAATTAATCGGTATTATAAACGAAGGCTACATGACTTCTTTCGTATCGTCCAGAAGAGAAAGCTACTTCAATTCCTGGAAGTTGATGTCACCGCTTCAAACCTCAAAATCTCATCCCGTTGTGCAACACGCGGCATTCCGAATTCCTCGATCACCTTCTTGACACCATACTAGATCGCGGTCTCAACACTTCATTCCACGAAGTCAAGGATACAACACAAGATAGGTCCCATCTCAACATAAGGGCATCGATTTGAATCTGAACATGGACAAGTTTCTAGAGAACTAGACGTCGCTCCCGAGCTCTCGCATCCTCTCCTCGTGATGGGCTTTCGAATTCGCCAACATACTGTGCGCCTCGGTCCTGGACGAGTTCCGGATCTTGATTTCGACCCCTTCATCTATAAGCCCTTCGAATATTGCGACTCCGGCTTCGTTGATATAGTACCCCTCTTCGTTGTCCTTAACCGATACTTTAATGTCCACTCGGTCTAGCAGGGGACGGCCATCTTCGGTGTGCGCGTGAGCGGCTCGCTTCGATAGAGCCTGCTGCACAGCGGACCATGAAAAAGCGAGAGGTCCGTAGGGGATGGACAAGTGGAGTGTCTGGAGACGGGGTAGGACCGCGGGTGTTTGTACATAATCGCCTCCTAGATTGGGATCCCGCGACTGAAGGAGTGCGAGGAGCGCAAAGAAGTCATCGTGAAGGTAAATTTTGTGTAATTCAAGTTCTTCGAGCGTTGGGACGTTCTGTAGAAGACTGAGGAGGCGAATGACATCGCTGTCTGCGCACTCGGCTTCGGCGATGGAAAGGAACCCGATGGGGCACTTGGAGCGGGGTCAGACCTCCAGGAGGCGCGCCAGGTCGTACAGTGGTTCATCAGGATGACAAGCACTGACTTCTTCTTCCAACGCGGTACGGTGACTTTCCAGGTGATCAAGAAGCGCCCGAGTTTCAGTAATTTGGTTGTCAACAATTTCGAGCCTGAAACACGCTGGGCATGGAGATGGCAATTTCCTCCGAGGTGCGCATTTAAAAGTGGGATACTGGACACCGAATGCGCCTCATGGTGCAGGAGAAAATGTTCATGTGTCGTCTCGGTAAACGCCTGACTGTCAATGTGAACATGAGGGGGCTGCTGACATAGAAAATGGGAGGGAGACGTAAACACTCACCTTACCGTCAGGACGTTGGTGAAAACTTGGTGAATGGTCCCGGTCAGATCCTAGACTGGTTGGACGCAAGAAGTTGAAGTTGAAAAAGGATACACGATCATGTGACCTGCATTCTTCCACGTCGGAACGCGGTCCGGACTCCGCTTTGCCATTTGCCGTTCAATCTTCCCGCATCGTTCTCGAGGCCGCTGCGTAGACACGTTCCATACTCAGCAGTGCTTAGGTGGAGAGAGACAAGTAGAAAGTATGGGGTTGTCGATCACACCTCTCTTTCGGACACAAGTTTGCGCGTTTGAATTTCTAAAATACATAAGGTTTCCGAGGTGGTCGAAATGGAATGGCTGCTATCATGGCTCACGAAGCGCTTACGGTGATGAGGGAATGGGAGGCCTGAATGCTCGAGGTAAAGATGCGGGTATGTTGGACCGCCGATAATAGTGCTTGCTGACAGCGTCTCGCTCACTCAATGACCAACCAAACTGGGCGTTATTGCACGATAAGGCTGTCTGTCGAATACTTCAAAACAGAATCGGTTGTTTTATGCTTTGGATAGATACTCAGTTGACATGGAAGACAGCCACAAGATGGCGGTCTTGTGCCGACTTAAACCTTGCCGTCGTTACACCGCCTCTCGTATCCGAAATGTATGCGACATGGGCGTTCAATATAGAGTACCAAAAAATTCCCAGTTCGAGATATATATAGCTTACGACTAATGGCCGAGAGGGTTACGGCACCAGCAAGGTCCCCAGCGTATCTATGACTGTGGGCATTCTTGCGATATGTCAGCCGCATTGTGCTCCTCGACCTCCTGGCATCCAACGACGGACAACAGTCAGTGACAGGCACCATCCTGTCATAATTAGATAATATTAGGAGGCACCACATGTATCTACCTCCACTAGTATCTATTTCGAAGCACCTTCCCACAGTTACAGATGAACCCCGGCATCTTACCAGCTAGAAGGTACTATCAACGTTCGTCAGTAGTCTGTAATTGATTTATCCAATCTGCATCGCCATTGCGTATACTCTATCAAAACACGGCTTTGGATAATATTTGCGCGGACAAATCAGCAGCTTCTTCTACACATGTTATACCTCTAGATACCTCCCACTGACCCTCGTTTTATATTTTTGCTGAGCGGTGGCGGGCCGTCTTTTTGGCGCCAGTTGAATGGTCCTCATCCACAAGTACCCCTTTTGGTTCGCGATATAGTCTTATCACTCGAGAGTTCCACATGGTCCTGAGTATCGAGGACAACGTTAGTTGACTGGAGACGTTAACGGAGCCATGATGGGACGGAGATGAGGCGGCATCGACAGTGTCATCGAAGTCGGAATTTACCGACGTCGCATGGTTTTCTTTCACACGAAAAGGCGCCCAGAAACGTGAAGTGGTTCACGTCCTCCTTTATCCATCCTGAATTCCAATCAGAAGTACAAGTACGCATATTCCGGGAGGAAGTAAGAGTAGGGAAATTCCAGGTGCGAGACTTGTGTTCGGAGGCCAATGTTGGACAAGGCCTTCTATTCATCGATGACAGCTTAACTTGATGATCAATCGTTCATCCGTCGATCCCATAGAAGCCACGTCCAGTATATCTGTCGGGTTACAATCATCTGAAAGAAGTAGCAAGCGGATTGGCTAAATAGTTGTCTTTCACACTCGCACGCCCTAGCATCGACGCTCACTTTTCTTCGTTAACCATGCAGCTCGACGACACCGACCCGAGCCTGGCCTTTACCGGTGCATGGAAGTATTTTGGACCCGGATCAGATGGAACTAAAGCAGCATTTAATAAAACTCTCTCATGGAGTGAGAGAGCGGGAGATAACGTTACCATAAACTTCTTTGGTACGAGATTCATCCGTTCTTCCTCACCTGCCGCTCACGATTCGCTATAATCACAAAATGGCAGGGACCTCGATCTCGGTCCATGGCTGGCTACGTCGCCCTCAAGCTGAAGACACAGTCATGCCCGTTTCCTCCTATACTATCGACAGTGATCCGTTCGTAGTGTACGCCCCGGACAAGGCAGCAATTGGTAGTAAAACGAACATCTCTCGCGCCGTCTTTTTCTCCTCTCGGACGCTAAGCATGGACAATCATACGCTAGTTATAAAGAATGAAAAGGATAATGGCCGATATATATTGGACTTTGTCATAGTCCTTAATTCGACTGCTCCTACTCCGGGAAGCCCTCCTGGGCCTTGTGAATCAAGAGGTGCGTCTCCTTTGACCCATCTTATACCCTCACGTTGACAATTTCTACACTAGGTTCAGGACCCATGCCGTCGTCCACCAATTCATTTGCATGTCGCAGTTCAGCACTTTCTTCTGGGGGAAGAATCGCGATCGCGATAGTGGCGTCCATAATCGGCCTAATGTTCGTGATTCTCTTCGTGCTCGCAGTCAGGCGTCACCGGAAGAAACAAAGAGATATGGAACGGAATCAGGGTATGCTCGTCTATAGCGCTGTCTTTCATCCCCTTCCAGTCTCGCTAATTCCTTGCTCGCGTCAGCGCACCAACCTACTCTCAAGTGGATAGCAGACACGAACGACTCGTTGCGCGACTTCTTCCGTCACAAGACGCCGACAGGATTCAACACTGAGACAGGCTCTATATCTTACCAGACGTGTAGTAGCGCCCACAGGGTAGGCGCCTACGCAAATTCGGTCCGGGACGACGTGACAAATCCGAGGACGCCATACCGCTCCGGTATTACCCTCGAGTACGTCTACGAGAAAGGGTCTGAGAATGGCTCGGACACGAGCTCAACGACGGACACCGTTAAATCCACTACCCTCAACGCGGCTCCGAGCGCTTTCGGTAATAGATTGTAATGAACCTTGTCGAACCTTGGTAGCACGTTTTCGTACAGTGTAGAACTTTCATATTAGGATTTCCGCTTGATGGACAGAATGTAATATTTGTACTATTTACACCCATTTAAACGGCACGGCTATCTCGTAATAGTCGATCTTGGGCTTTCAATGACAGCAGGAATATAACGATGCTCCTGGGATAGAAGGCTTGAATCGAACTCGGGGTACACAGTGCTCATCCCCATGGGCTGTAGGTCCACTTGACCGTTGACAACATTGATTGGTGAGGTCCTCCGAATTGCACTCGCGTATTTTATGCGCCGCGATTGCCTTTTTGTCCATCAGTATGTACTAATTCGATGACGAGAACGGCGTCAATGCGAAGACCCTGCGGGGCTGTGAGAAACACCGCCACGAACGAGAAACATGTGATTCTGCTGATAAGTCTTACTCTGGGCCCTCGCCCCTATTTCTGCTCCGTCTCCCCATCCAAGTTCTCACTGCTCCCCTCGACGCAGCATCTCACGTATGAGCAGAGAGCACATGCCTGCTCACCTTGCGGTCTATTTCCCATGTTGATACCTTCGACGCTCTCGTCGACCAGGCTTCGGAGTCGAAGAGGTCCAAACGCTCGCATGAACCCTTGTCGGCGAAGCTTTGCCCGCGGGCGAAACTCAGAGCATAAATCACCAGGCCAGTCTCGATTCAAACATTTCTCGCGTACTCCGTTCTTCCTTGCTCTCCTTTCGCATGCAGCGCCGCAATAAAAGCTCTCTGGGTTTGGAGTCTTGCTCTGCGACCACGATGCCCGCTATTATTCGAAGCCTCCGCGATAACACCAACACGCTCACGAAACCTCGAGATGTTACCGCGTGTCGACTGCGCAACCGCCTTCTCCCTGCTCTCCAACTCTGCTCCGACCTCCTCGAATACCTTTTCTTACTCGGTGCCAACCTCGAAGCTGACGAATACCACCGTCGGCGCACCGTCCTAGCTTATTCTCAAGTATGCCACGATTGGAGGACCGCCGCACTAGCTACCAAATCGCTTTGGGTTCAGCTGATGGACTTCGACGACATGTCCTGGAAATGGAACGAGGAGATGCTTCGCCGTTCACATCCTCTTCCAGTAACAATCGGCTCGTGCACGTTCCCCCCGCGTGAGATGAACAAAGTATCCTCGGAGTTGGGATATCTGGAAAGGATCCGGACGTACAGGCTGGGGTTCGCGGATGAGACATGGGAGGTTCTTGAGGGAAAGCTGCGAGAGCCAGCGGCGAGTTTGGAATACCTCAGCCTCGCGTACGTCCCACTCCACCCTTCGAAGACGCATCGACCGTGGTATAGCTTCCCTCTGAATTTATTCGACAATTGCGCGCCGCAGTTTAGGCGGCTGAAACTCGAAGGTTGCATCGTGGACTTCAACGCATCTGTCCTTCGCTCGCTGACGTCATTGAGCGTTCTCAACCTCGACGCCAATCACAAATTAGCGCCCAGTGCCTTCGAGTGGATCGCCCTCGTCTCTACGTTACCTTTCCTCACCGACCTCTTTATCAAAGACGCCATCTATTCAGCATCATCCCTATCCGAGCCTCGTGTTCACTTTTCAAAAATGCCACCCTCCAAAGTCCGTTTACACCGCCTCGCCTCGTTGCACTTAGAGGGAAATATCGGCGCCGTCGCAACGTTCCTCAAGTACGTCATCCTTCCAGCATCGTGTAGTCTGAGCGTAGCGTGTTCTGAGGCGCAACCCGGGGCGGAGATGGAGGGCGTTTTGAGTTCGTTCGTCGATGTCCTCGAGAGGACAATTCGACGGCGACAGGATACAGAGAATCTCACATTCCCTCTTCTTCTCTATGCCCGTGCTTCAAGCATCTATATTTCCACGGACGAACGCCACAAGGATCACCCTCGTCCATCTTCTCCATTATCTTCATTGAACTTCGACCTCGAATTCCATGCGCACCTCTCAAGCAGCTGGGAACCCTTCCTAACTCCCATTCTGTCCGCCTTCTCCGCTCCTGCCTTCTTAAGCAACACCAACAACGACGTCGGTCCAGTTTCTGCGAATAACGGACTCGTCTCCTACATCACCTCGCTGGAAATTCTCCTACCCTCCTGCCATTCTGCTCTCGCGCCATTCCTCCGCAAAGCTACGCGACTCGAGGCGCTCATCAATCTTCCAGTGACGCTCGCGAAGAATTTACTTCCCGATCTACGACTTATCCCGCCTCATCGGTCCCATTCGCCGCCCCCAACCGGGACGCATATGACTTTCAACCCTCCCTCGTCGTCCATCTTGGCCCCCGTACCCTACCCGGAGGTCCCACTGCCTCTCCTACATACGATATCGTTCAACGACGACAAATCCACATGGGGTGTTCCCTACGGCACTCTTCTGTCGTATCTGCGTTGGCGCTCCGAGGACGCCGACGCTCCGCTCAGCCGCGTCATTTTCCGCCGCTGCGTTTTGCTGGAGGAGAAGGCTTTGGAGCTGCAGGCTGTGGGCGTCGAAGTTCAGTGCGATAATGAAGGGACGCGGTGGCAGAATTTATGACACTTCTCACCTGATTTATTGTATTTCGGCGTGTCAATGGCGTTTACAACTCGTTAGTGTGAGCTCTGAGCTTTGTGTATTGTATTTTATGACGGGTTAGTGTGTTTGGGCCCCAAACCTGGAACTTCATCCGATGATAGATGCTCTCTGGACGACTACTCGAGTTGCTGAAGGATGTCGCGCGGTAGGGTGTATTTGACGTCCGCGGCCGAAGAGAGGGGTTGTGGACTTCGATGGACTACTTTATAGAAGAGCTGAAAGAACGAGAGAATACACTTGCTTCCGAGCAATGAGGAACCCGCCCCCGTGATGAATCATACTAATGCATCTCTGGTCAAATTACGAAGGAGATAAGTCTCACAAAAAAGTCGACGAGAGGTCTAACGCCGTAACCTCAATTATGTTCGTCCTTTCGTAGCCGGTGTGTTGGCTGGAAGTCGAGAGACCATCGCAGGTACGTAGATGTATACAGCACCCACTTTCCATTACGCCCCTTTTATGCCTTCTAGGTCCAACTTCCACCGCGCGGCCCTCACAGAGACTTTCACCGTGCCTACGTCAGTGGCTCAAATATATATCGTCCATGGAAATTCTCTCTCGCTCGTACCTTCTTTTCGCAGTTTGTGCATGGTTTGCAATTCAATATAGTGATGGCCTTGAATTTGATAGTCACTTTTCATCCCTCCAGGAAAATCGGAGCCTAGGGTGCCACCAGCAAATGGCGAATTCATGTACTTTCATCGCCACGGAGAGGTCTTATTCTGATCTCCAAATCTTCGGAGCCTGTCCCGCGCAGACTTGCCTTCACATAGTACCTCTCTTCAATCTTGTCTTGGATCCCTACAGAGAGACGCCAAAGACACAGGGAGGCAATTAGGCGCCATCACCAATAGCTCACAATGGAGAAAAGAAAGCTCTTTAGTTGATGCGACAAAGTCTACCGTTCCTAATCCCGTGTATCACCGGTCTAGAAGCCTCGATCACGTCTCTGGCGCCGTCTTGTATCCTTATCTCTACACCGCGATCCCTGAGGCGTAAAAGATGCGCTACAGTGGCCTGCTCGAGATATGGCCCGCTTGGGAACTGCTGGAATTTAGAAGATGTCAGAGATGTGAAGGGTGCGAAGGTCAGAGATCGAAGGGCCGACTGTCCGTCATTTGCTTCAAGTGTCAGCCTCGAGTCGACAGCTTTGATGGTGGACATCCATGGGCATGTCAACCGCCGTCCACCCTCGTAGCGGAAAGAACGCAGAAGGGGGAGAAATTTGGGCTCTGCCGCTATTTTGTCGAAGAAAGCGGATGGAAGGCCAGCCTGGAAGTCGAGAGTCTCCAGCGTCGGGACGGCTGCGAAAAATTCCAGAATTTCCCTCTCCTCGTCCGGATTGTTGAACCAATCTTCCCTGACGAAGCAGAGGTGGGTGATGGAGCACTTCGAACTTGCCAGAAATTGCGTGAACGGTGCAAGGTGTTGGGCGGAGTAGTGGAATGTCACTTCCCTTAAGCTTGGGCACCGAATTCGGCCCCAAAAGTCCGACAGCGAATCCATACATGCGAGGCCCATATGTAAGGAGGTAATCGATGAGTTGACCACCATGGGCGGCTTGATGACGAGTTTATCGTGTACGCCGTCGTCAACTTCCAGAAAGATGCATTTCCGAAGCTTTTGCGCCGTCTGCAGCAGGTATATAGCGTCAGAAATGGTTATGCCAACGAAGGACGCCTCCTCGACGTTGTCCCAGCTGATAAGTACCTTCCACATGTCGACGTGCGAGAGGTGAACCTCTTCGGGGCAGGGTGTACAATTGGCGATCGCGAACGTGTACTCCGCCTCAATGACCTCGTCTTCCGGAACAACAAGCGTTAGTCTCTTGAGCACGCGCCGTCAATGCCGGATGTTTGAGAATTATTCAGCAGCCAGATCGCGTTGAGCAGCTCAGAGGGAAAGATGGTCCATCGAGGTCGAAAATCCGGCAAAAGCCTGAAATAGAGAATGAATCAAGGAGAAAATGAACGATGCGTGTAGAATATAGACACCCAACTCGAGCTTCAAATTATTCGGATGATTCATCTCTGTAACAGCGCGTAAATGAGCGTATTTGTCTCAAGGAGACAGTTACCACCCACCTCTTGACCGCTTCCACTGCGACTGCAAGTTGAACAGAGACCCTCTTATCAAATTCAGTCGTTTTACGGTTGGATTTGGTCGAGGAACAGCATTTGATAGTTCAGCCTGAGACCGAATATAAGGGGCAGAGCTAGAAGACGCACGAACCTACAGACTACAGTGCCTCCGATCCGTGCCCGAAGTTGTTAATGTCGTTGTGGTCCCATGTAGAGCACCCAGAAACGTACATCGCTCACGATAGGTATCGTGTTCTGAACCACATATTGAGGTAATGAACTTCGGAAGTGGGGCCTCACGAGAGATCTTGTCCTGGCGACTGCTCGACTTGTTGAGATATGTTGCAAGCGGGATTTATTGGGTTGAAGAAAAAGGTATCGTCAGATAAAGATGTCATTCAGGAAGTGGTAAATGGTGCGTAGCTTCGATAAATGGAGAGTCGATGAGCAGCGTCAACGAGCGGAGGAAAGGGATAGTTTACCGGCAGCTAGAAATCGGCAAGTACGGCACAGAAGTCAAAAAAAGCTATATTTGGGGTTCCATATTATCGGCTCGAGCGAGAATCAAGGAAGCAGGACGACCAATGAATGAAGATACTGCCTCCAGTTGTTGTTTTCGTGTCGCCGAGACAACGCTCAACCCGGTGAAGCAGCGAAGGATGGGATTACTTATCGGTGAGCCGAAGCGCTCTTGTGTCAACGCGAGTCGACCATTATGAGTTTGAAAACCAAAGCAATTCCAAATTCGAGCCTCCGAGAGCGGAGATAACGTCCGTCTGGCCCTCCTGGCATTGAAAACCAATTGAGACCGGCGGATGAGGGTGGTCTGTCCACAACGACCGGACGGCGACGCAGCGGATCGATGTTGAAGAGTTCATCCCTAGAAATTTATCTGTAAGCGGCCTGAGAGGAGGGGCGTTGGTTTGATAGAGGCACTGTACGCTGAGATACGTTGTGTACGACCCATCGAAAGGGCGTTGACTGAGAAAGCCGTCGAAATATCCGAGTTCTGCCAAAACAAATCCTGCGGTGCTGGATTACGTTCGCGTGCCGGAGAATTGGTGAGTGTTATCCGGCGGTGACTTGTCCTCTGCGTCCTGGAGTAGATAATCGGATACAGACCGCAGAGTTGGAATGAACCTGTAGAGAGGAAATGGCCATGGTTAGATCGAGCATCGGACAAGTCGAAAATGAGCAGATCGGGCAACCCACGCAGCCGTTCGTGGGCGAAGCAGAAATCATATCGGTATGATGGCATGGACTGGGACTAAACTTCGATGTTCGCGTCTGAAGAGGACTGTTGTTCTGTTTGAAACTTGAGTCCGGAGGCGTTGGCCTTATTCGATACCTGCCACTGACAAGAAGGGGTGATGTCAGCTCGGCATTCGAGCGAGGAGACGAGCAAAAGAAGATCCTCTAAACATTTGCGGCTACATACGGCTCCATATTGCAAAAGACGAATTATATGGAAAGAGAGATCAACCCTTCGTCTTGAAGTCCGAAAGGCAAGGTAAGCTTACCAAGATAGAGATACGTGGGGCCCTCCAAAATTCGACCCAACTTATCTCTTTCCAGCGCACGTGGATATAAATAGGTTGAGGAGATTAGTTGGCGAGCGTCGAGGAGCTGGTATTCATAGCCTCGAAATGGCCTGCCCGTCGTTGAGGTGTGCGGTAGTCGAGCTTGCTCCACTCGAGTTATCGTGTCGAAGTTGTTTTGGCTTGAAGTTGTGAATGTAGATGGAGCCGTAACAAAGCAGGCAGAAATCAGATGGGCATAGTGGATTATATCACTGGAAAAGGCCGACAACTTAGGACAGGGAGGGGGCAAGATAGGGAAAACGTACTTCAACTAAGCCGAAACGTCGCGCTTGTTCGCGAAATGATGCCAACCTCCGTCTTCCACTCGGACCTCATGCTTGAAGCACACAAACGTCACCTCTCATCTGGTTCTCTCGCGAGGAGCAAATCCGCGTCGCATTAGTCAGTACCAAATAGCAATTAACCAAACACCCATGATGATACGCGTAGTCTAGGAATAAGTAAGTACTTAGCGTAGCGAGCGCATTTACTCTTCCTTCTTTCCAACACGCTTCTCGGCCTCTGCGATCGCTGCAGCGTCCGTTTGAGGTCCTGGAGCGGCCACTGCAGAAAAAATCGATGTTGAAAAAGACGTCTGGATAGGAGATAGAGGGAGGAAATAGCCGAACGTACTGCCGAACATCCCACCCGTTTTAAAAGGGCGCTTGAGGTCTCCGGTGGCGGGCTTGTTGAAGAGGTGGATAGCGACGGGCTTGGCATCGTAGAGGTTCTTGACGCCCATGAGGGCCTGGATGAAGAGCGGCTGGGTGAACTTGAAGTAGATGTGCATGACGGCCATCATGGCGATGCCCATATACGCTGAACGGAGCTGTTAGGGGCCACGGAGGAGAAATAGAAGCGATAAGAAAGTGGCGCGGAGGTGAGAGAATAGGAGACGTACGAGCTTGGATGTCTCGGAGAGGTCGTAGTCCCGTATGGTCGTCGTCACTAGTTGCCCCGGTTCTTGTGTCTGGGATCGAACAAGTTAGGCCGTGGTGGAATTTTTGGGAAAAGAACGAACCATAGCCGCTGGCGGCTCCACTGCAACGAATATGAGCCAGTGAAAACGATAGTTTGACGGGCACACGCACCATATTTGAGCACCGTCTGGTCGTTCTTCTTTTTGATCTACAACTCCGTGAATAGATCGAAATTCCCCACTTTTTCGCATACGTACAGTCATCGAGACATAGTAGTACACGGCTAGGATGATGACTTGCGAAGCCACGTATCCGGCTCGAACCAAGTTCAGTGTGTCCGGGTCGTCGAAGGGTATCCGACGAGCGGCTAAAATTTTCATTCGTAAGCGAATATCGACCCTCAAAGTTCTTCTGACGCACCTTGCATGGCAACGAGTGAGATTACAAGGTTCTGAACGCCAGACATTGCGAAAGAAAAGACGAGACTACGGGGGGAGGAGGTGATTGCTGGCAGCTGGACACGAACTTTGCCGGCGACACGTCCGCTTTGTTTGGTCAGCTTTGTGCGCTAGGGTTAGGGTCGTGACGTCAACTCCGCGGTTCCTCTCCATAAAGTCAACCAGAAACATTGCGCTCCCAGATCTTTGTCTCCGCCTCTCCCCCCTCCGCACACAATGAACGGGGTACACGAACACCATACACTGAGCAGGGCGACGTCGAGGGCCAGCGCACGCTCGCTTGGCTCGACGATGTCCCGGAATCAGTCGCTCATCAAGAAGAACATCGAGCTCCAGGACCTTAAGCCTGCCGACGTCCTCATTGAGCGCTTTGTTGCGTGGAAGGTCATCGTGAAGCAGCTGACGTCGTATTTCGAGGTGAAAAACATGATTTTGCGCTCGAATTAGCTGACGATTCGTCCAGGGCATCGCGGACATTGAGAACAACACGTCGCGAGAGCTGACGAAGCTCGCGGGTGTCATCCAAGTCCCGTTCAAAGCTGGCAACCAATTTCTAGGAGATGGTGGGCTTCAGGTATGTCTCAGTGTCTATACTCTCCTTTATCTGCTTACAGTTCTTGTAGGACGTCTACTACGATATTCGGGATCGAACACGAATCATCGCCGACCAACATGCCGACCTTGGTCGAACCATCGACTCGTCCATCGTCCAGCACCTACAGAAGCTGAGGGCGGAGATTAAGGCGCATATAAAGGTGTGTTTCTGTCATACACGACGTCGTTCAGGTGCTAACTGCGGCGCAGAATGTCCAGAACGACACGGGCAAGCTCGCCGCGACTGTCGCTAAGGAACGCGAGCTGTCCACGAGGCTCGTCGGCGAACTCGCGAACAACATATCCACGTTCAAGAATACGCCTATGAATCTTCAGGCACGCCAGGATCCGTAAGTATTTCATCTATTTGACCGCCTATCCTCGCGTCTCGGGGCATTGCGCTACTTCATGGCTATTTCGTCTTCTCCTCACTTTTCATGCTTATCCAATGTTGGATCGTCTTAGTGATATCTGATTATCGCACTGTAGATATGTCGCCAACCTCGCCGTATCCCGCCAACTCCAACGTCAAGTCCTCGAAGAGAACCTCCTCCAAAAGTCCATCGTCATGATGCAGCAAAACTCCGCCGCCTTCGAAGAGGGTATCGTCCGCTCCATCCAATCGGCATGGGCGACCTTCGACGAGTGGCAATCCCGCGCCGCTACCTCCACCCAGTCCGTCTTCCGCTCGTTAGCAGGACATATGGCCGGCCTTGCCCCAGACCGCGAGTGGATCCAGTTCGCAGCTCGCTCGGACCACTTGCTCGACCCGGAGACACCGCTGAGAGACCCGGAAGCGATCAACTATCCGCTGAAGGACGACTCGTCGGTGAGCCCTGTGCATACGGGTCATTTGGAACGGAAGAAGAGGTTCACGAGGGCGTGGGCGGAGGGCTACTTCGTCCTCACCCCGGCTGGGTTCTTGCACTCGTTCGCCTCGTCCGACCCCACTCAAACGCATACACCTACGTTCTCGCTGTTCCTGCCTTCGTGCACCCTCGGCCCGCCCTCGCCTCCTTCTGCGAAGGCCCACAAGTTCCACATCGAGGGAAGGAAAGACGGTGTGGGCACGACGTCCTCCAAGTCGGGCTCGGTCCGGGGTATGTTTGGAAGCTTGGGTGGTGGAAAGAGTGGCGAGGGCGCGAAGGCTTGGAGCTTCAGAGCGAGGAGCCGCGAGGACATGATGGAGTGGTGGAACGATATCAGGATGCTGTGTGCGAGGTATTTGGTGGCGAGCGAGATGGTTGATCGGACGGGCCCGGTTGAGGCGGCCGTTAGGGCGGTTGGATACTCGGAAGAGGATCTAGAGGGCGAGGAGGAGGTTGATGGAGAGGAAGAGGAGGGTAGTAGCGTTGAGGAGGAGGAGGAAGAGGAGGTTGATGGAGAAGCAGAGGAGGTTGCACCCCCAGGCTACACCCATCCAGAGAAAAACTACCCCGTCGAGATTGGCCCGAACGGGTACGCTGTTCGTACTTGATCCCACTCTCTTTCGTTCGTGCACATCGTTAATACGATACCCATCTTATTTAGATCGAGAAGAAAAGCCCACCCGGGCATCACACGTCCACGAACGGGACGTACGGTACGACGAATGGCAACATGAACAACTCGAATCCCAGCATCCGGACGTCGCCTCCGATGAATGGGGCGCATAACTCAGCAGCGAACGCACCGATGCAGCCCAATATGAACTATCATGCGTCACCCACGTTGCATGCGGGGCATCATCACCACGTACAGTCGCAGCAGGCCTCGCCCGTCGTTGAGTCGACACACACCCCGAGTCCGCGCCATTCGCTCATCCGCGAGCCTGGGGCTGGTCGTGTAGCTAGCCCTGCGCTTCGTAATGGGAATGGGGGTGCTGCTGGGCCGACTGTTGATGCTGGAGTCGATGATGAACCTCCGCAAGGACCTGGAGTGAGGAGGAGACTGAGCAAGAGGCAGATGGAGAAGGCACCGGAGGGGCGGGTCGTTGACCTTGGGCACGATGATGGCGAGGAAGGGAGCGTTGTCGTTGATTATACGGATGAAGAAGAGGTGGAAGAAGACAACATTGGGCTTGTGCACGCGGATGGGCCGTCAAGGATGTACGCCCCTCCTGCTTCGAATGCCGCGAACCACAACGTCAACGTTGGCGTCAACCGCAACACCAGCGTGACGAATGTCTCTGCTGCTGTCGACACCGACTCGGAGGTGGACGATGACGAGGATATGTACGTCCAGCCCGTCGAGCAGCCTCAGCCCGTCAAGCAACCTCAACCTGCCGCTGGCACTGCTGCTGCTGCTGCTCACACCTCGCGTACGACTTCGCCTCGAGCGACCCCTGCCCCATCTCCAGTTCCAGCGACGGCTACCCGGGTTTCTCCTCATGTCTCACCCGGAGCTTCGCCAGCCATCAGCCCAGCGGCACCAAGCTCGAAGATCACCCCTCAGGCTGATGTAGCGGGGTACGACGTTGGCGAAGGCGCCATGGAAGATGAGAAAGGGGCGAAGGAGACGAAGAACGCCGAGGCCGCAGAGGAACACAAGGCGGGTGGTGGGTTGATAGCGTCGATTGGGCACGCTGTTTGGGGCTAAGGAGGGGAGAAAACATTGCTTTGCTGATACGATAAGAGGTTAGAGGTGTGTCGTATCGTTGCCTTTCTCCTCGCCGTTCAGCTCCATCTTCCAACATCTGTGTTACAACTTTAGAACCTTCTCGCCGTTGTTGTGCCGGATTTCTTTAGTGTAGAACTTGGACTCTAACATTCCTCTTTCTCGATCCTTTTCACGTTCTCATCCACGCATTCTGACTCATTCTCGTACCGCATCTTTTCTTGGGCGATGAACTTGGTTCGGAACACTCGTGCATTATCTTTTACTGTATCTATAGTCCGCCGTTCTGAATCTTTTCTTTGGCTCGTGTACCGTGAATCGTTCTGTAATACAATCATTTCCTAACCATTGAGAGACATGAAGTACACATAGAAAGGAGGTCTTCGGTACAGTAGTTCTCGTTACAAACGTCATGAAATGCGAACAATGTTCGCATACGAAGGTCTTTGAATTCAAGGGTGGTAAATGAAGCTTATAATCCGCTGAGTTAGAACAACACTCGGTGGGATCACCATGCAGTTGTCGCTCAACTTGTCGGCGTATAAAGAGCCAAAATGATGATTATAAAGGCGCAGTGAAAGAGTCGAAGAATAGCCATGGACATGAAGCCTCTAGCATGTTGCTAGAAGCAGAATCCAGTAGGCATCTCGTGGGGTGTTCCGAAGTCGAGAGAGAAGTAATCCAATTATATTGTACCTAAAATATAAGCAAGCAAGTTCGTAAATTCGAATAGAATGTTCCTGTGTAAAGTCCAAAGTTCGACAGAGCCCCACTGGCAGAAACGAGAAACGAAAGAATAGTTCGAGTCCGACATTGAGAGGAGAACACGCGCTTGTCTCACCTTTTCCCCGCTGTTCTAGATAGCGAAGGCGAGAAGGACAGCCACAGCGCCGATAATCCCAAAACGAGCAACCTCTTCCCGTCTACTAGCACCCGTCTGCGTCGCTGCTGGCCCGCCTGAGCTGGTCGACCCACTCGCGCCCGCCGAAGTACCAGCGCCCGGACTCGACGACGCAGCACTCGTCGGCCTACTGGTCGTCGTCGGAGCCCCCTTCGTCGGCGTAAAGCTCATTGTCGCCGCTCCAGGTATTTGCACCGTAACACTCGCGCTAGCACCGTAGATCGCCGTGCTCTCATACGTGCTGCACTGCGATGAGGCAGGTGCGACGGGTGGGCCTTGGCCTGGGGGTGATTGGGAGTCGGAGGCGCAGGATTCGAAGGTCCCGTTTCGGACGTTGGAGGGTGCATTGAACCCGCATCCTTGGGTATCGTAGATGTGCTCGCACATTTGGGGTGCGCGGGGCCCGCGTGGGTCGCATGCCTTGAGGCAGAATATGTTCGCACCGTTGAAGCTGGCGAACAAAGAATCGAGATGACGGAAGGGATACGAGCGGAAGAAGCGACGTACTTGTGCCATTCGACGGCTTGGATCATACCTCCAGTCCATGCGTTCGTGAACAGCAGCCCTCCCATCGGATTTCCTCTCTATGACAATCGTCTCAGATATAGGGCCAGGAGATACCATAAAAATAACTCACCCGATCTGCCCCATGAGGGTCCATCTCCCCACCCGCGTCTCCCGCTATCATATTTATCTTCGTCTGGTCCATGAAGCCCACGACCTGGACATAATCCGGCGATTTCGTGAATTGGACACCGAGGATGGTGCCATCGGGGATGACGCGAGTGCCGTGTCCGGGCTTGGTGCACCAGGCTATCATCTCTCCTTCAATGTCGCCGACGGTGTGTCCCGGTTCGGCGGGGGCCCAGAGGCAGAAATCTGGTGAATAAAGAGTGAAGATATAAGTAAGGAAGAGGAGGAAGAAGTACGACTGGAATGAAGAAGAGGGCTACATACCGTCTAGAGAATTGATGAACGCGGTTTGACACAACGAGGAGGGGCCTTCGGTCGTTGAGTTGCATATGTTGTAGCCCTTCTGCTCGCCTCGAGGTTGGCCGACGTCCGTATCGACTCGGTAAGGCTAATGAATAACGACGAGATATCAGTTTAAACGTGAAGTAAAATAATTTTGACGCTGGCTTACGATGTTATCGTATGTAAACCTCTTATCCGCGAGTGGGACGATGCCCTGTGCGGCAACAACAGAGAGCGAGATAGCTGCCAACGCAGCTAGTAAGAGAGACTTTGTCATCGAGAGTTGTGCAAAGCGTCTATGTCGTGAGATTCGTGAGCGTGTGAGTCTTTAAACCACTCGAAGAGGGGGGAGGAGGAGGAAAAAGAAAGAAGGAAAAGGTCGAAGGAGGCGATACGAGCACGACGGGGGGTGAAAAAGGACGGAAGGAACCCTTCCCCGCATACGACACGCACCTTAAAATAACCCAGCTAGCGAGGTCCACTGACAGCCCAGACATCGGGAACAACATGGCCACCCTGCTCGGTTATCATATCCCCATCCTATGCGGGGGTGCATCAATCAGACTTCTGCAACGGGCCCGAAGAGGACGAAGAGGCGCTGACGGTAGCAACTTGGGCGGCGAAGGGCTGTCCCACTGTGTCGACGGTAGAGTTGGGAGGGGGAAGACAAGGAGGCTGAAGGGGAGGTGAAACACCAGGTGCGCCTCGGTCCATGAGGGGTAGATGTTTCCGTCGATCACGACGGCCTTGACGGTGCGTTATTTTGGGACTGATTCCTGTCGTCAACTACTGCAGGAGGTCGTCGACGGAGAAATCAACCTGTACTAAATCCACACGTTGTAGACGTATTGAAGAAGGGATATATATACAAATCACGTACTTTTCCTAGCTCTATTCCGTTGCCCGCGCTTGACCTGAATGGTCCCACGGTGCTGGCCGCCTGTTTCCATGACCGTGACGCACTTTTCCGTCACGCGCGCCACACCCCTCGAGAGCGCCCGTCGAGGGCTATCCGTGTCACGTGGAAAAGTGAAAAACGGACGAAAACTGACCGAGCTGCGCGGGCCGCGAGGAATTGGCCCGAAATTTAAATCCCAGGAAATTCGAATATCTTGCGGGGCGCCCGCCAGCCCGCGCCCGCCCTGCCAGCCGCCCACCTGCCCATCTGCGCGCGCTGCTCTTCTCTTTGCCCATCCGTGCACGTCACCTGGTCTGTGCGCGCTGGGGCGCCCGCGACAGCACCGCCACCTCCGTGCAATGCCCTGCACTGGTACGTGCCTGCCCTCCCCTCCCTGCTCGTCACTCGGTCCGTGCGCATGCCCTGCCCGTTTCCCGCCCGCCGGCCCTTCCTCGGACAATCTCACCCGCTGTGCTGTGCCCGCCTCGCCCCTTGCGCCACCCCTCTGTCCCGTCGAGCTCAGCCCCTCCCTCTGTGCTCGTTCCGTTCCGTCCCGTGCCACTCGCCCCTTTCCGCCCCGCCGTCTGCCCTGCCTGCCTGCCCTTTACGCCCACCAGCCCCACGGCCTTTGGTGCTTTCTGCCGCCATGAAAGAGTTCTGGAGCCTCGCCCCTTGTGCAATGCCCTACGTCATCCCTCATCCCTGCTGCACCCCTCCCACACGCATACACCCACTACTCTCGGTCTGCCTGCCCGTCCCTCGAGCTCGTTCCGTTCCGTCCCGTGCCACTC
>CACVBS010000050.1:0-13301 GCA_902728275.1 Cyclocybe aegerita | reverse complement strand
CGGCGCGCGTCTTCGTCCGAGGACGACACGTCCAACGTTCCGTCGATCTCTTCGTCCCGTTGGGCCCATCTGTTTAGCGGGGCATGTCGTTGTGCTGGCTCGAGCGGCACATCTTCGTCCGAGGACGACACGTCCAGGGTTCCGTCGATCTCTTCGTCCCGTTGGGCCCATCTGTTTAGCGGGGCATGTTGTTGTGCTGGCT
Source organism: Cyclocybe aegerita (assembly GCA_902728275.1). Lineage (NCBI taxonomy): Eukaryota > Fungi > Basidiomycota > Agaricomycetes > Agaricales > Hemipholiotaceae > Cyclocybe > Cyclocybe aegerita. Next base: position 13,099 of record CACVBS010000050.1, on the reverse strand, counting down.
CGAACGGCGCAGCTTTGTACGAGGACGACGTGTCGATGGGGTCGTCTTCAGCCATGCGATGTGCTGGCGCGGGTGGGGCAATGGGAGGACGAGGAGGTTGGCTGAGGGCGTCGGCGTCGATGCGGGCCTCGTATAGCAGCTCGTTCGCTGCCGATGTCGCGTCCCGCATGCTTTCGTCGTCGTCGCTGCCGACTTCCGCGCGTATCGCATCCTTGTCCAACGTCGCCTCTAACCCTTGCGCCCTCTGCTGGCCCTCGATTTGCCCGATCTCCGCCGTTCTAAGCAGCCCCTTGTAGTACTGACACTTTGGGCAATCGACGTCCATTGGGGTGGTCGGTTCCTCCACGGATGGCCTGGGGTGGGTATCGTTCCAAGCGTTGAGGCAGGTCTGCAGGTTGATGTCTGTCAGAAACGCGCCCGATTCGGGCCGCTCACTCCCCATCCACCAGGCGAAAGGGTGCGAGTCGACGGGATTAGGGTCGCTGTCAGATATTGGGTCAAACTCGGGGGTGCCGGTCTGAAAGTACAGGCTGCTCGCAAGGGACCGGATGGTTGACGGGACAGTAACGGGACACCCTGTTGCCGTCGCGACCCCTATCCATCGGAGAGCGACTTGCTAAAGAGAAAAGTTCAGCGGAGCGAGGCACAATAGGACGGAGCCTACCAGTTCTTGCTTCAGAACCTCCGTCCTCCAAGCGTGAAGGCGCTGATCGTGCTTCTCAAAGGCAGCGAGCGCTGTCCGAAATCTGCTCTCGCAGTATTCCAGGACTTCCTTGATCTTTTGCGAGTCTGGCTGTTCAATGGTGGTCATGACTGTAACAAACAAATGAGTGACGCGATGCGGTAAGTCAACACACGTGTCATGTGATTCAGAAAGCCCGTCTATAGTTCGCAATTGTTGTACAAAAAAAAAAAATACTACACTACACGCCTGCGCTTTGCGTCATCCGATGCCAAAGGCGATTTTCGTCGTTTGCGCGGAGCAGCTCCGTCGACCTCCGTGGTAGCAGTGGAAGAGGACGCGGGGGGCGCGACAGCCTTGGGCTTGGTGGCCTTTGGGCGATTGACGGATATGATGGGTGCGGCCTTTCCAGTACTGGGCTTTGGGGTCGCCTTTGAAGACGACGCCGCTCCGGCAGGATGAATGGCCGAGACCTCGAGATCGCTGTCGTCCGCACTTGCAGCGGATGCCTTCTTGGCGGGCTCGCCGGTCTTGAACAGCTGCCCCCAATCCACCCCACCTTCATACAGCTCGTCTAACCTGTTAAGCATCCTATCCCTCGCCCGAGGTCCCAACCCCCAGGAAACGACTGCAAGCGTCTCGTCGTCCTCGTTGGCGTCGGTCCTTTTCCCGCTGATCAGGGGCTCCTCCATGCCGAAGGCGTGCAGGAGGTTGACGATCGTGTCTTCGAGCACACGTACTCGCCGCTCGAGGCGGGCGTTTTCTGCACCCGCCGCGACGCCGTTGGTCGGGCCGTCCAAGAGCTCGCCAGTGCTGGGCGGGTCGGGGACAGCGTCGGGAATTGGAATGTAGGGCGGGGGCTTGGCCACCCATCGACGTCGCAGCATGGGTCCAGGGGCGTCTTCGACTTTATCCCCATCTTCGTCGGCTTCTCTGTCTCTGTCTCCGTCACTCTCTTTCCGCGCCGTCTTCTTGATCTCCGCCTTTATCCTGCTCTTCGCCTTGGTCTTCGCAGCTCGATTGCTGCGCTTGGTGGGAGCCTTGGCTGTCTCTTCCTCGCTGTCGATTTCGATGGCGTCGTATTGGCTGTCGCCAACGGCGGGCTGCGTCTTTTTGGTAGACTTTGAAGAGGCAGCTTTCGCCGCTCGAGGGCGTTGGGGATCCGGGGGCCCAAGAGGTTCGGAGGGGGTTATCAACTTTTGTTCCCCCTCAGGAAAGATGCATGTGTGCTTCGACCGCACGCAGTAGAAACAGCCGATTTTGCCAGCGGCCTCTCGGCAAAGACGTTTGTTTTTCAGGCAGCTTTTGCAGCAGAGCTCGTAGCACCGGCCGGTCAAGGTCGACTGTAGGTCGTCCTGCGCGACGAGTGGCTGGGTGTCGTGCTCGTCGACTGGGTTCGCTTTGGGCTCTTCCGCCGGGGGGGTAGCTTGCGGCGGAGGAGTCCCTTCGGAGAGGCCTAGCGCAGCTGTGAGTGTCCGAACCAATTGTGAAGGGCAGCACTTACCCTTGGCCGTCCTCTTGCCAAAGGTGGGACGGGGCTTTATCTTTTCCTTGCCCTTGTCGAGTCTTGGTGGCTGGGGCGGGCTGGAAGACTGAATGCTCTCTGCGGGGGGCGGGTTGACGAGTTTTTCCGGGGCAGCGGGGCTCTCAGCGCGGGTGTCGAGTCTTGGTGGCTGGGGCGGGCTGGAAGACCGAATGCTCTCTGCGGGGGGCGGGTTGACGGGTTTTTCCGGGGCAGCGGGGCTCTCAGCGCGGGGCGACAACGGGGCAGCGGGTGGCGGGTTGAGGTCTGATTCTACGGGCCCCGCCAAAGGAGACTCTCGAGGCAGTGTTTCTCTGCGGATAACAGCGGCCGCTGTCTTGGTAAACCCGGCCACGGACGTCTTGTGGTTCCACGCCTTGGTGAGCGTCAATATGAAGCCTTCGTATTCTCTAATGGCGTTGTACAGAGCGGTATCTTGTTTGGCCTCCTTCAACAAAGGCCGCTACAGCCGGGTCTTGAGCAGGGTGCGAATGACGTGGCGCAGGATGCACTCACCACCTTGTGGGTGACCACCCTGGCCACAATCACCAGCCGATCGTCATTGTCGACGGCGTCTTCGAACTCTTTCTCCCAGCCGCGAAACATTTCGATCACATCGCGGTTGCGTGCGGACGCCATGAGGGGTAGGAGTGTGCTCGTCGGTGGGTGTCAACGAGGTGAGAGAGAGAGAGAGAGAGAGAGAAAGCCGAAGCCCTTAAATAGCGGCCAAGTTCCCGCGATACTGATGGCGATCTCCGATTGCGGAATGCGATTTAAATAAAACTGCACTGCTAATCTCGATGCGCGCAACGGGTTTGATGAGGCCTCTGCGGGCAGCATCGTGGCCCATCCATCGCTGCAAGGAGAGAACCCGCAGTGTCGTTCCGGATACCAACAGCGCGTCCTTGTATATGTACAAATCGGGTGTCTACATGCGCTCAGTCATGAATCTATAAGCGTGCTCGCGGCACCCGTCCATGAGATGGCGAGAGGCGGCCGAAACGGGGCGCAGGCGCTCCCTCCACTCTGTCTTTGTCGGCGCCCGGTCAATTGCGTTTCGTTCGAGCTGATCCCGCCATCCGATGAACCAATCCTCGGCCTCTGGAGTCCAAAACTCACGCTCTAACCTACAACCCGCCCAAACGTCGGGCGTCGGCCACCACGAGGACAGCTCCCTCGACCACGGGCGGGTATAGTGAACCCCACACAGGACGGAGACATCCTTTCGACTCAAGGAGCCGTCGTAGAGATCGTACCAGCCAAACATGGCAATTTTGCGATCGCCCCCTGCAATTGCGCCGTTGTAGATGTCGTCGGGCTTGACCGTTCCTACTGCGAGACGCGCCATGAGACCGCCGGCTTTGATAGCGACGTGCCCTCTCTCACTGCGGACGAACGCGTCGCGGCAACGCACGTAGGAGGCGTATCTGTGACCTTGCGTGCAGACGTGTTTTCTTCCGCAAGTCGTCATCGGGGGTGAATTGTTTGGGATGGCGCGTGCGAGATTGAACCTGGCGCCCAGCCTCACTGCGACGCCCATCACGTCGCGCACGTCGGACAAGCGAGCCGTGCGATACAATGCGAGGGCGACGAGAGGGTCGTAGACAATGACGACGGGGCCTTTCGTGTTGATAGCGCCGTGTTCCGTAAGGATGAACGCCCGGCCTCCGTCTGCATAGGCGCGCTCTACGAACTTGAAGTTTTGTACTGCGTAGGCGATGTAAACGTCGTTTCTGGCGTGGACCTGATCGCGGTCGATGAGTTGGTTGTAGCACCCGAGGATCTGTATGACAGTAGCGCGCGAGCGTTCCAAGGGCTGGTTGATGCCAAGTCGTCGGGCTGCCGTCCTGACCTCCAATGTCGCATAGGGAGAAGCAGAGGGTCTGGATGGGAGAGCGTCGGACTCCGAGCGACATTGAAATCCATACCGCTCGTACAGCATGCGCGCTTGCGAAGGGAATATCAAGCGCCCGGAGGCCGATAGCAATGGGCCAGAAATAGCGTTGGTGGTTCTGGATAACGTCAGCTACGAGGAGAGGGTAGAAACGGCGGAGGACTTACTGCGTCATTGTAGCGCGTACGGATGGTGAGCGAGTCGTTCGACATGGCTTATATTGAACTCGAGGGTTTTTTTGCGGATCCCTGTATCATATTCCACGTCCAAAAAGATAATCATGCGTTTATTGAGGCCGGGCCGAGTCGACCATTTATATTCAAAAGGTCTGCACGATCTGCGAAGAAGCAGCCATTAGCCTTTAGAAGTCATGTCTGGTCGCGGTTCGCCGGCCTCTTTTAGGACACTGGGTCGCCTTCTGCAAACGCCGTCCGATAACACTGTTCGCACTCCGAGGACAAAGGACGTGCCCGGGCCCATGTGACTGCGACCCCTGCAGTTCAAGATGAAGGAATCGGCGTACCAACTACACGATACACACCCGATCGGGTTTAATGAGGGGCCTCCTTCATCTGCCCACTTTGCCCGTGTGCATAACCCCCTAGCCATGGTCAGCGCCTAAACGACGGCCTCGTCGCCTCTGTGACCGGAGCACCTCCTCCTTGGTCAGACGCTCCTCTCGTTGTCGAATGGCCTGCTTTCCTACAAGACGATCGGGTGTTTATGGCGTTCTACCCCAAGCGATCGCTCGACGATTGCCCGTTATTCAGGGACCTCAAGCTCATGACCGGGCCCGACGCCATCGAAGGGGGCGCATGGGGATATCGACTCAAACCCAACATCCAGTCATCATGGGTCAGGCTCGAATCGTTTTTATTCTCGGTATACGAGGCCCTCATGGCCAACCATCCCGACCGCGACGCATTCCCCCTCATCCCAAACCCCTCCCGTCCTTCCCGATTCCAGTATCAGTCGACCCACCCAACTGCTGACGTCGCCCTCCAAGAAGCCACGGAAATCTCGCGCTGCGTTCAAAAGCCTCGTCGCCCTCTGCTCCTTTGCCCTTGCTCTGTGGTCGACGGATGGGACGAGGGACCGACTCTTGTTGGCTATGCGGGTGCTCGAGCACGACACGGGCCGGCTGTTTGACGAAGAGTTGTTTTCCTTGTTGCCGGTGTCGATCATTTTCGACTTTAGCGAGAGAACACGCAGAGGCGGTGCACTGGACCCTTACACCACGCGCTGGGCCAGGTTCCTGACCCGCTTGTGTAGCACAGGGGTCCTGATATGGCTCGCGTGGGGGTGGCAGTACAATAGGCGCCCAACGTCAGACCCAATGGCGAGAGAGTACCTGCCCACGCGGCACCAGATCAGCCTTGTATGCCCGCCGCCCATCGCCCCGGATTTTGAAGAAAGACTCGACGCTGCCATCAAGCGTGAGATTGGGTTTTCCCATCTCTCTGTCATCGACTACCTCCGCGACCGACACGGTTTCATGCTGTGTATTGTCGGCTCATGGCATGACGCTTGGCATGACGAGGAAGACCAGGAGACGCTTGCCCCCGAGGATGTCGTCGTAGCAGCCCGTCGGATGGGATTCGGTGCCTTGCACGATTTGGACGAACTGGAAGCAAAATCGCTCGTCATCGCCCAGTACCTGTTGAGGTTGGGCATCCCTTTCCGCGCCGTCTGTCCACAGGCCTTGGTGCCGGCTTCCGATGAGCCGGCGTCGGATGAAGACCCGTGGCTGCCGCCACGGAGGGATCTTTTGATGCAGAGACGGCCCCGGTCACCGCCTACCCGCGAGGACTACGAGGACTACAAGGACCACCGCAAGAGCCTGTTCCGCTCCAAGCTGGGGCCCGAGATGCGCAGACGGGGTGGTATCGTCGGGAGAATGACGTCGGACGTCGTCCCGGAGTTCCACGCGCTCCGAGGTCCAAGGGTCTGTGACGACCTGGTAGGCGTTGGATTCGATGGCACCACGTACTGCGGTGACCATGTCCCTCAGGCCACTCTCGACGCCGTGTGCGGCCTCTACGACGTTGGAAACGAGTACTTGGTGTCGTGGTGGCCGACCCAGCCAGAGTGGAGACGGGAGGCGCTCGACGCAGACCATTGGACCCAGGGGCGGTTAGCGGCGCTCGATAGCGGGCGAGCCAACGCCGAAGAAAATTGGCAGGAGGCCCTCAGCCCGTACAGCGGGCCAACCAAACATGTGCTTGAGGGTAGCTGCAGGCTAGCGCGAGACTATATCGATCGGTGTATATGATTTGAAAGTGAAACTACAGGTACATCTTCGCGAGCGACTCTATGATGGCGTGTATCGCCTCCTTCTCGGTGTCACGTATCAAGCTCGTTTCCACTTCTGCCTTGAGCGCGTCATATTTCACCGCGCTATCGAACGAGGGATGGGCGGCCGTGTTTCCAGCCTTGCGTATAGCGGAGGCGCTTTCGCAAATGATCTTGAGTGCGTGGTTGGAGGCGGCGATGTTCGCGAACGTTGGTTTGTTCTTGATCAGCCCGCGCGTGTATTTGATCCGGTCGTCGATCGTCCAGCTGCTTTTCTCGTCTAAATACCTCCTCCAGGCCCTTGAAGGCGTGTCGTCTATAGATAAGTTGGCCTGCTTCGCAAGGGCGCCCTGGATGTCGTCGAGAATCGTGCGCATTTGAAGCTGGAATGAAGCCTGTGCCTAGACGTCAGCTGGTTGCGACGGGATTGGCGGTTGACTCACCTGCTTCAGCTGGTCGAGCTCATTCGACGTCCTCTCCCGCTCTTCCTCCAGCGCCCTCTTGTTCCTCTCCCGCTCTTCCTCCAGCGCCCTCTCCCTCTCGCTCCGCTCCTCCCTCAAGGCCCTCTCCCTCTCGCTCCGCTCTTCCTCCAGCGCCCTCTTGTTCCTCTCCCTCTCCTCCTTCAAGGCCTGTCTCAACTCGTCCGCCATATCCTCCATTTTTCTCATGCCCTTTTCCATTGCGCACACGGCCTCTTTCACCTTCATCTCTGTCGCCTTCTGCTCCGCCTCTAGGGCGGTCCTAAGCTCCCTGTTTTTTTCTCGCTCTTTCTTTATGATCTCGGAACGTTTGTGAATTTCAGTCTCGCCCTTCTCTATGTCGTCCTTGAGGGTGTACTGTCTGTCGATTAGAGGTAGGAGGAAATGGCTCTCGAGGTCGTCGGGAACAAAGGCGGCATCCGACGGCGGCGTTTTGCCCAGTTTGCCCCACGGAGGCACGATGGCGCACACGTGGTCCCCTTCGGCCACCAGAGTGGCAGCCATCACAGGGGCCTTGGGGTCCTGACGCTCAAAACTTCTATATCCTAGCCGGTCTGAAGAGGGCGATGATGTAAAGAGAAGGAAGTTATGAAAAATTCACCTACTTGAGAATAAAACAATAGATTCCGGTCCCAAGAGCATGTGGCGCTCCGCATCGAGTTGGGCTTTTTCGCACACGTCGGCGAGGTGTTCCTGTATCTTCTGGTGGGCCTGCGTGCGGATGTCGTCCAACGTTGATTTTTGGTACACCTCGACCGTTGCGTCCATACAAATTTCGGGGTCGATGTAATACAGATTCAAAGCATTCACGCTAATGACAGGGCCGCTCTGCGTTGCCGCGACGCCATGGGTAGAATCGATGCTGTTGGTGTTGGGTGGGCTCATGGTGGTAGTTGAGTGGATCGTAGGGCATCGTGGATGCCCCGTCGTCCTCCCTTGCGCCTCGCCGTGTAGGTGCTGCAGAGCTTAAAGCGTGGATATCGGCCCGACGGCGTGCGAATTGTATTAGATAATCGTATTTTTGTCCGCCCCGAGCTGGAACAGGGTGCTCTCCCCACAACCTCGTTGACACCCACCGACGAGTGCATTCCCATGGCCAGTCCGCCGAATAAGAAGCGCAAGACGCACCCGTCAGGCAACGAAGAGCATCAAGCAACAGCGCATGCCCCGCGATATGGCAAGCGGCTGGTCCTCTGCTCCCCATGGCGAGCCTTCGTCGAACGCTATCCGTTGCCCGACTCTCTGGAACCACCCTCAGCGCCTGTCCCCGAAATCGGTCCGCCATCGCAGGCCGAGTGGACGCCTGAACCTCCCCCCGCGGATGATGCACGTCAGCCCGTCGCCGTCGCAATCCGTCCCTCGAAAGACCGTCCTGACGTCGTGCTCGACCTCACGTCCTTCTGCCCCCCTGCTGGTTCGCCCAAGTTTTTGTTGCCCGGAGAGGCGAAAGCCGTCGTGTGGCAAGACGGCACTGCCACTAAGCTTCCCTGGCTGCCCAAGCCCGACAACGCGAAGCAGAACTTGCTCGCAGATGTACGTCCTTGCGTGTTCCGCTGGTTCGGCCCTAACGCGTATCACAGCTCGCCTTCCACGTCAAGAAGCTCGCAGAAATGGCCAAGCCGTCGACCGACGCCCCCTGGATCGTCCACCTCAAGCGGTCCGACTTTGCCTCTGACTTTGAGCTGGGCCGACGCATCCGTTCTGAGCTAGCACGCGGTTTTCCCGTCATTCTGAAAGGCTACCCCTACGACCACGTCGACCTCACCGCTAAGGACCTTGAGGAGAAGTTAAACCTGGCTGTTAACCAGGTGCAATGCGTCCACGGTCGGTTTTTGCTCTCCTCCGCTCGACCCTCGTCTCATTTAGATCCAGATAGTGCCGAGCGCATGATAGACTTTACCTACCCACACGTCGAGATGACTCTAGAGGATTTTATCTCGGGGGTCGAGGATAACGGCCGCATCCAGTGCATCTTAGACTGCCCCACAATGGACGGGAGCAAGCCCAACCTCATAAAGTGGGCGTTATTCTTGCGGTTTGGCTGCGTTTTCTGAATCGGATTTAGATACATTGACGACGGCAGCGCTGCCTGGATGAGGCTGCATTGGGAGGCCCATGATCGTCGTCTCATTCCCATAGACGTCCAAAAGTCCACCTCCTGGCTCATAATGCACCAAGCGCTTTTCCACACATTCTCGCATCACGACGCAGATGGCTTTGGAACGTGGACGCAGGTGCTGTCGGGGTACAAGCTATGGGCGTTCGTCAAGCATCGCAACCTGGACGGGTGCAGGACGTTTCAAGAGTACAGGGACGCCGTCGTCGACTATTCCAACCAGACACGCGGGCCCCATGGGTACTATGGCTCGGAGTCCGACCGTTTCGTCGTCACTGCAGGGCCGGGCGACCTCATGTGAGTCTTTGGGTTTGGATTGTGCCCCTTTTTGCTCATCGTCTCTCTAGCATCCAACCTCCTGGGATCTTCCATGAGGTATACACCCCCGTTCCCTCTGTCACCCTCGGCGGCCATTTCTACAGTTACGACGCCGCCCATCTGACGGAACTCACCCGTTCGTTCGGGTTCCAAACGAATGGCTCGTTGACGAACCAGTCGCACGACAGTGCGTTATTCACCCTCGAGATGATGGTTCTCGCGCTGCCCAAGATTGAAGGCCGAGGCAGGTGCATGTATTCTATAGGCTTTGCGAGTTGCTGATGGATTACAGACTTTTACAGCAAGTCTATTGCGGCGCTATGCCGCATGATCTTGCGACCCAGGCAGTACACTGCCGCTCCTGCGTTGGATCCGGATGTGCTGATGGCTATCGAAGATGCGGCTGCCAAACGAAAATCGGGCAAAGAGTACTCGGTGACTACCGCACGCGCGAAATCGCTGGCCAACAATATTGTCCAAGGGCTGGGCCTGCCCCAGCACGCGAGGCGAGGGAAAAAGGCAAAGGCGCAGGACGAGGGGGACTATTTGTTTGACGATGGGCGGTGGAGCGACCCTGGTGACGTCGTCGACCTCGGACCCATCCTTCGGCCGTAGCTCGCGGGGTTGTACTTTCATTTCGTTGCGCGGTTTGTGGTTGCCGTTTTGCTGTGCTTTCATTTCGTCGCCTTTGGTTGTAATATATGTTGTTGGCCGTTCAAATATATGCGCTTCCCGAAAAGGCAGTCTGCGCGCCAACCTCTTTTCTTTTCCATCTACCACCACCACCATACGCATCCTCACGCTCTCATGAACCCCCTATGGGCCTTCTTTGCGGGTCGGCCGACGGAACCTGAGACGGCGCCAACGCAGACGGCTGAAGAAGGGCCCATGCCTGTAGACGAAGAGCTCCAAGATTCTTACGCAGATGCCTACTATGAATGTCCGATGGACTCAAGGGAGCTGCTTGCCGCCGAAGGCATCGACGACGACTTTGCGTGGGAAGGGCGCGGGGCCATGTATGATCAAAGAGCTCCCATGGTCATCTGGAGCGACAGGATACGGACCTCGGTGCCGTACATCGCGGGCTCCAACGGCGGCAACGCCGTAGAATTCGTTTGTGCTTCCTCTCATGCGCATATATTCGACTGATTTCTTGTAGCATGCGAAGAGGATCGCCGATGCCGCAAGTAACCTCCACAAGAAGCTCTGCGGTCTAGCGCTGGTTGACCACGACTATAGCGATGGCTGGATGGCCGAGAAAATCAGGCCCAAGCTGGCCGAGTGCGTCGTCGTCCTTGTCTGCGGTGAGCCGTACAAGGAGGTCCCCATGTCGTGCGAGGGCCTGTTCACGGAGCTCCATGTCTCCGAAAACGCCGAAGTCGTCGCCTATGGTTCGTGTCCGTGCTCGTAGCCTGGACGCGAATTGAACTTGTCCCGCCAGATCTCGAGGTAGGGTACCCCAATCCGATGCCGCTGCGGCGGTTCATCAAGAACCTCGACGATCCCGCCAAGATACAGGCTGTGCTGAGCCACCAGACGCCGTACGCGAATCTCCTCGACGGCTACCTACGGCGAGCAACTCTAATTTACCCTTGCTTTTGACGCTGACGTCCTCCTCAAAAGGTTTCTCGACGACGGCTACGCTGTTGGGTGGGGTTCGCTATCTCCGTACAGCGACAGAAAGGAGCGGCCCTTTCTAGTCGACGAACACCGCGCCTGGGTGCAGCTCTTCCATCCTCTGTACCATCAGTACGGCGCCCGTTCGCCAGAGGGACAGGTGGCCTGCTTCAAGGTCCTGTCCGGCGCTCTCGTCTTTATCATCAACAGCGGCGAGGGGGCTATGGGGGCGACGACCCGGGAGGACGTGCTCAGGGCAATGGAGGGGCAGGACCCTGGGTTGCGAGAAAAATGGGAGTCGCGATACGAGGCGTACTCGAGGCAAGAGGGCCTCTCCTTTGTCCTCGTCCGTCCAGGATGCACCATGTGGGCGTTTTCTCCGTCACCCGCTCCGGTTTTCTGAATCAATCCGACAGCCTGCTTCCACCCACCGTTTTTTACGAGTGTTTTGCACCTGTCGCGACCGTTGCTGTCGGGAGCTTTTTCTATAACCTCGACTGCCTTCATTTGACCGACGTTGCCCGGCTTTACAACGCAACATACTGCACGCTACCCAAGAGCCCCAACGCCCTTGCGTACTACACCCTAGTCCGCATCATGGCCCATCTGCCCGCTACGCAACCACGCCGTAAGCGCTGCTCGTTGTCTTACACAGAGACGACTCATTCGAACGCCTTGCAGCCATTGGCATCAAAAGCCTCACGTCGCTCAGCAGCATGATCATCTCTCCGTGGATGTACGCCCATCCGAACTACTCCGATGCCCACTTTGTCCCTAGAAGCGCCGAATGCGCCATTGAGGCCTACATCGGAAGGCGAGGTGCTGACATCAATTGCCCCAAGGTCGAAGCCGCCCTCGACACCTACAAGCGCCGTCCGTCCCATTTACCTCTCTTATGAATGAATGTGTCTGAGTCTTTTCGCAAGGCGGCAGTATCCCAGCCAAGATTGCCTCTACGTATGAGCCCACCAAGGCGCACGTGCTGCTAACGGATGAGCAGTGGGCTGTCGAGTTTGCGTGGCTCGTTCAAAAGTCCCTGCGTTACGACACGCGCACGCTTTCACACACGCGCCAGGAGGGCGGTTTCGTCTTTAAGCGGACCGCGTCCGAGTATCTGTTTACTAGAGGCAGCTGGTACGAATCGGGGCCGGTGGTTGAAGGGTTATGCGAGCTCTTGGCCGAGTATCAAAAGAACAACGCCCACGTTCAAGGGAAGAAGGGGGTCGCGTTGAAGTTGGTAAAGAAACACAAGAAATAGGAGGATTACATAAAGGGTTAGCTAATAATTAAATAGCATCAATACCGCATTTTTTCCCAAACCACGACCTGGTTGACACCCACCGACCAGAGCACTCCTTGCCATGAGCGACGCCGAGGTCCGCTACTTCGCCCTCCGATCGAGTTATTGCGCTGACGTTGGCACAGGACGTCAATATCTGGATCGGAAAGGCCGACGACTCCAAGTCCGTTGTCTTTTGGGCCCTAGGCCGTTCGAGCATCCCTCCGCCCAAACGGCTGCCGCTGGTAAACGACCACCCGGAGCACCCGGGCCTCGCGGGTCACTTTACGGTCGCGGAATCACGTCGAGCGCAGTGGAGTTATCTCTTCCAGCCGTGGCTTGGGTACGTGCCCAAGTTCGACCCGTTTGTGGGGCCAATATGGGGCAGGTTCGGTGGCTCTCGCTCTACGCTATCGGAAAGCATCTCTCAAACGACGGACGGACGGTACATTTTCGATACCCGGCTCGCTGTGCGTTGGTTGCGGGTGGAGGGGGCCGTCTCGGCCATCGTCAGCACCCTCTTGGCCTTGTCCCCCTCGATGCACGTCGCCCCCCTCGACCCTCGGACACCAAGTTTTACGAACCCAAGTCCACCCAAAAACGCGCCCTGGACTCGGTCATGTTCGCCCAGAAGCTCTTCCTCTACCTGACGGCCGAGTTTGCGCATGCGGTCAGGATGTCAAGGTCGAGCACGCTCGACACCTGGATCGACAAGGTGAAGAAGGCCCACCCTGGCCGCTTCGACAACGACGACAGCTGGCTCAAGGACCTGGACATGTCGGTGGCGCTGAGAGGGACGCCGCTCTGTTCGGAGCGGGCTGGGTATCTAGTCCACCCCGACCGCATCTTGAACCCCAGGCACGCGCTGCTCTACGCGGAGGACTCGATGCCCGTAGTNNT
>CACVBS010000049.1:478106-536660 GCA_902728275.1 Cyclocybe aegerita | reverse complement strand
TATAAAGAGTATTTCCTTATTTGGAATATTTCCTTATTTAGTAATTTTCTATATTTAGAAAATAACAATTTTAGAAAATATTGACAAGTCTTTTATTAATAAGATAAATCTATTGAATATTCTACTTGCTATAAGAAAAACTATTGTTGTCTTTTACTCTGCTTGAAGTAAGTTATGAGAACAGTAGAACAAAAATGCATCTCAGTATCCTCAAGTAATTTTTGACTCAAGTATCAGTAAATAAAATAAGTGTCTAACAGTCTAATGATTTAGCATATAGCTCAGATTGTCAGCTTCTTTAGCATAAGATAATACTCACAGAAGCTACAAGAATAACAATAAAAAAAGCACAACAAATATTAATAAATAAAAGAATATCTTTACATTGCATCTGGGTCAATCAGAATATGGCTATCTTGTAGTAGCCACTATTAAAATACCACTACCAATTGCTTAGTATCTCTTTTATTGATCAAGTATAGTGTTTATGCTGTATACTGTAGCATATGTGCTTTTTGAAAGTAAGCTTGTAGTTGATGTAGAAGCCTAGATGGATGTAATAGAGCTTAAGCTTAAGGCACTTTAGATGTAAAGAAGGTTTTCAATGTACAAGAAACATCTTGATTCTTATTGTCAATATTCTTGTTCTTCTCATTTTCTATAGATGATATGTCAAATAATGTGATTTTTTTACAAATACTAGAAGCATGATATTAAGCTATTCTGTTCTATTGATAATAATGATGTAGGTTTGAATAAGGCTTATACAATTAGCTTTACATTTCTGGCAATTGTAATATAATTGTATTTACAATTGATGACATGTCTACCCTTTATTAGTTTCTAGTATGTGTTTTTAAATAAATTCTTGAATATAGCAAGATTGAGCTGTCTTATTTTATATTTTACACAATTATTATATTTTTCATATACAATAATATTGAAAAATGAACATCTCTGAATTTTGATAGGGCCAACAAGAACTGTTAGACCAAAAACAAATACAAGAAACACCAACCACAACTGTGAATATCATTAGTGTTTTCCAGAACTGTGATTAAGCAGGACAGTCATACATTTTCCAGCTAACTGTCTACATCAAAAGTGTTTTGCTGGAGTCAGTTATTTCAAATAGTCTGAGTTAGCTCTGGTGACCTGCTATACTGATTTCAAAACTTTTTTCTTGAGTATTATTATTTATGAGCAATTTAATAAAATACATATAATCAATTACTGGATCTTGAATATAAGAAACTAGTGATCTGAGCTATATGCTAAATCATTAGACTGTTAGACACTTATTTTATTTACTGATACTTGAGTCAAAAATTACTTGAGGATACTGAGATGCATTTTTGTTCTACTGTTCTCATAACTTACTTCAAGCAGAGTAAAAGACAACAATAGTTTTTCTTATAGCAAGTAGAATATTCAATAGATTTATCTTATTAATAAAAGACTTGTCAATATTTTCTAAAATTGTTATTTTCTAAATATAGAAAATTACTAAATAAGGAAATATTCCAAATAAGGAAATACTCTTTATATAGATATATACTATATACAGAATATTTCTATATAAAGTATATTACTATATCTAGTTACTTCCTCTATATAGTTATTTTCTAAATTAAGTTAACTACTAAATTTAGCATATTACTTTATATGTAATCTTTCTATATATAGTAGTCTGCTTTAAAAGCATTAATTTATTATATAAACATATAGTTACATAGTTTAAAGAAAGATCCCAAACACTCTGTGATATCTATATATAGTTGTTCATAGTATAGTTATATAGTTTGAAAAAAGACCTCAGACACTCTGTGACATATATATATAGTTGTTTAGTATGAAAAATAACTATAGTTGAACTAGTATAGTCATATAGTCAGCAATATAGGCATGTAGTTGCAGACTATAGTTGCACTTATATAGTTGTAGATCTATAGTTAAACTATCTATAACTATCTATATGGGAGGCAGTCCAATAGGTTTAAATAGTTTATTATATTAGACAGTCCAATGGTCCAGAGAGGTAACTGAAGTGCTTAAAGCTCCACCAAAAAAAAACAAAAGAACAAAACAAAGCCACAAAGATGAAAACTTGTTAGCAGAGAAAAACATTCTCTGGAGAATATTCTTAGAAAGTAATCTCAGAAGGATACCTTAGGCTTGTTTTCCACCAAAATTCAACAACCTAATGATAAGCATATAGAGGGTCATTGAAGTGTGTCAATTCAAGTGTCAAGCATGCTCAACCTTGATATCCTGACTGCATAAAGAAAGCTCATTATGATACAGAGTAGACACTACTGTCAGAGGGTCTAGCATTTGAAAATTAGGCACTGGTGCAGGATATCCTATAAATTATGGAGACAACATGAAAGAATTCATTGCATCTATGTTTGCTATTGGCAGTACTTAGTGGTCCTCTACAGAGTCCTATAGACTCCACTGGACTTGGCATATTATCCAGTAGAGTCCAGTAGTGTCCAGTGGAATTATACTAGACTTCAGTAGACTTCAGTGCCAGATCTGGGATGTATTTTTTAGTTGTTTTCTTTTGAAGCCATAATATCAAAGTTTCAAAAGGTGACTCTGAATAAAAAGGCAAATAAAAAGTCACATGATCTGCTATCAACCTTAGCATCAGAGGACCTCCGATTATCCCAAAGTAGGTTGGATTTGAAATCAGCGGTTTGGAGGGGTTTTCGGGTTTACACCAAATCTTTTATTTTTGAGTGAATTCCAGGTTGAGACTGATCTAACCTCCAATTTTCCACCCAAACGGGTTGACAAATGTATCTGACCTTAGAAAATGTAGAAAAATCATAGAAAATGTGTGAAAATTTCTGAGGCACTCTGTTTTAACCATATTATGTGCTAGCTTCCTTCTCAAGGCCATTTCTCTTCATCCCATTGTTGGATGCTTTCTTCTGAGCTACCAGCTGCTGCAACACAGCAACACTTTTGCTAAGCCACTTCAGGAGCCTATCAGAGCTTGTCAGGACTTGGAAATATGCTTTGGGGGCCAACTGTGACTTTGGCCTGCCACATTTTTGAGAAATACCATATACAGAAACCCCATCACCAATTTAAATTTCCCATGTGGACTCATCACCGCGAAGTCTGCCACAGAATGTTACACTTCAGTGGCCCACTGGGTGGATAATATCCGACCTAGTGTGGACTGCAGGGTGGTGGGTTGACAAGTGTATCTGACTCCAAGCCTCTCGAGAGGGCCAACAGCAGGTTGACACCTGCAAAACCATATCCGAGCTTCCAGCCTACGGCCATGATTCTGGGTTGACACGGATCCAACCTATTTCAGGATAATCAGAGGTCCTGCACAACCAGATTGGCTGGACCTACCAGCCCGCCTACTTGTGATTTCAAGCAGGACATTGTTGGCGTCCTCAAAGGACATCGGCAGCTCTTTTCTGCAAAATAATTATAGACTATCAATTTATAGGTGGATTAGAGCCTATTTATTATACTTTTATAACATGAATTAGTGTAGATATACTGGAGATGAGTAAGTGAAGTGTTGGCACTTGAGATTACAACGAAAATCTTACTGCAGAAGTGAGCATTTGAAGATCCTGTCGTTTAAAATCAAGAAATGTGTTTGGGGAGGCCTATATATTGTAGAGGACATCTGTTCAGTTCAAATTCTCAAGTAAGAGACCCAATATATTTATTTTCACTGCTGTATGTAAGGTAAGTTTTTGTGCAATGGGCGGAAATCACCACGCATGCTGTGTGTGAGCTGTATTCTGAGCTCAATTGAAGTGATATCTCTTCCAAAATTTATAGATACATTACCCTTTATGTAGAGGGGAATATCTGGCCATTATTTTGTGGTTAAGTGACCTGTGTGTGAGCGCTGAAACATCCCATTGCTTGAGACGCGGAAGACGGGGTTCGGACCAGCAACTCATCAGCCAATCAGAGGCCATACGGCAATGGCTGAAATACAATCAACGATGTTCAACCATGGTTGATCATTGTCCTCAACACCCACCCACATCTCCCTCCACCTCTCCCACTGGCCATCCAGCCCTGAAAACATGTCTAAAAGGTGTGTAAAGTACTTTTTATTGTGTTTATTGACTAACTACATTATGGACTTAGAGAGAATTTTCATTCATTAATCCATTAAGACCATGGCAAAAACCTTCCAAAAAAGGAAGTTTTGATTAAAAGATAGAGATTCTTTGGAGCTTCTCAAATCTTCTTAGATCATGTGATCAGCTTTATTTCTCATAGAGATATTAATGATCTACTGTCAAATTTTTACAAAAAAGTGTTCTGTTTTTTTTTTTTTTTTTTTTTTTTGCATTTTTCTCAATGAGGAACAAAGCTAGTCACATGATGAGACCACATATAGACTTGCCAAGACACTCTCCACCTTTTGTATTTTTGCCTTATATGGCAGTTTGTTCCCACAGATCACATGCCCACTCTCCAGACATGAAATTCTCTCAAAAATGAATTTCTGGGGCCAGATTAGATTAGATTAGTCTGCTTATTCAGCAGCTACAGACAGCCTGCCCTCAAGATCAAGCTGATCTGGCCAGTAAGTTGTTTTTTCACTATCTTCCAGATGTTTTCTGACTAGAATATAATGTTTCTCAATTAGATCTTGCATCTCTCTGCTCTACTGGCCTGTCAGAAGGTATGTTTCAGCTCTTTTCAGTGTTCTAGCTTAATTTTGCTGTTTTTGAGAGATTTGCTGATCAATCTTTTTATTTTCTTTTAGATACTACTTTTTCTGAGGCTTCTGATCAGAAAAATATTGTTTCTGACTATTCAGGTGAGTTTTGCTGTCAGAATCTTTCAATTTCTCTCACTGAAGCTTAGTTTTAGAAAAACACCAAAAAATCAATTCTGATGTTTCACATATGTCTAATCATTATTTTTCAAATGAATTCTGGCTCATATTTAGATATAGAATCAACTAGTTTGGGTGGTATTCTCTGACAAGAATATGTTTATCATCTTCAACGAGATTTGTCTCATATCAAATCATTTCAACAAGTTTATTCTCATGTTAATATGTCTCTACAAGTTTCATCTTGTGTTAAGTCATATCTACAGGTTCTATCTTGTGTCAGTACATCTTCACAAGTCCCACCTTGTGTCAGTATGTTTTTACAAGTCCTATCTTGTGTCAAGTCAGTCATATGCTCTCTATCGTATGTTGAGTTATGTTTACAAGATTTATCTTGCCTCAGATTGTGTGTACAACATTCATGTTGTATCACTGTTGATAGTGGGACTCTGTCTCCAAGTTTTGAAACCTGAGTTAGAGGGACTTTGTCTCCAAGCAGAGTTGAACAAATTTTTTATGATGATCAATTTGAAAATTTGAAATTGACAATGAATTATGACAATGAAATTTTGATCTATGAATTTAAAAAGTCAATTTGCTTTGAGCAAAATATTGACAAGTGTCATTCAGACTCAACTTATTGGTCAGAATTATATCACAAGCTTTCTTCCTCTTTTATTTTGCGATTTTATATTCACTTCCTGCTATCAATTTTAAATATAGTTGATATCACAACACAAGATTCTTTTGTGTTCATTAAGTGACAATTAATCAAGCTCCAATTATCACATTACTGTCAATATTGTCATGATTATGCTGTATATGTAAATCGACTTGACATTTATCATCCTATCCTAATTTGTCCAGAATTCTTTCAGGAAATTTTGATCAATCAGCATATTCTCTACTTGCAAATTCTAACTTTATTATTTAACTGTTTATATATTTCTGAAAATTCACAATTTTACACTATTCCTTCTCATAAGATAGTATCTTCTCATGTACAAGGTGGTGCTCCATTACATATGTTTGATGCTGATGATCTTATCAAGTATTCTGAGAAATGCCAGATTAATTGTCAATATTCATTTGAAAATCACATATCTCAGACAGATTTCCCAAAATTTGAATCATCAAATAATCTTGTCATTGAAAATCTACCATTACATATCATTGTCAAGCATTTGAGTATTAAATATCTGAAATTGATTGCTTCTGCTTATAGTATTAAGTTCCACTCAAAAATTAAGATTACTGATTTACAGACATCAATTCTTTCACATATCTGTAGTAACTGTTCTGTATTCTATTCAGTATTTAAGTGTCATTATCTACAAGCCAAAGCAGAGAAAAGAAAGTCACAGATTCTTGAGCAGGTCAATAAGTACAAAGCAGCTAATCCTGAGAAATATAAAAATAACAATTTAAATGCAGTTAAGCGATATCAAAGTGCAAGTCCTAAAAAGGTTCAAGCTGATAATTTGAAGTCAGTTAAAAAATATCAGACCAAATTAAATACACAGTTTCCATCTTTATCTTTATCAAAACATTTGCAGCATAAAGTAATAACAAGCTTTTGTCAGAATTCTGTACCTTCAATATTTGAAGAAAGTGGTTGTTCTGTTTGTGGAAAATTGACTGTACACACTGACTTGCAAAAGCTATCAGAAACTCAGCTAAATATAGATATATTATATCAGAAAGGAGTAGCAGTAAAGGAAAGATTCACAGGTACTGATACTTTCACTGATATCACAGGACCTGTTCTTGAAAGCAATCTTGACTCAGTTTGTTCAATATGTTACAAATCATTATCTAAAGGGAAATTACCAGTACTAGCTCTGGCAAATGGAAAATGGATTGGCAAAGTTCCATCTCAGCTTCAGAATTTTTCATATGCAGAGCAACTTCTAGTAGCTCGAGTACGTCACAACAGGTGTCTCATACGAGTTTCATCTGGTATGCATAAAATGCAAGCTAATGCTATTTCATTTGCTAATCCAATGCCCAAAATTTACAACACTCTTCCACCTCCAATTGAGGAGCTTGATGATGTTTTGGCATTTATTTATACTGGTCCTTGTAAACCAACCAAGTCTGACTTTGAGAGAATTCCACTGCTTGTCTGAAGAAAGAAAGTTGCTGCTGCACTCGAGTGGTTGAAGTTGAATCACTGTGACTATTTTGACTTGGAAATTTCATATGATAATCTTGAGAAGTATCCAGAAGATGAGCCTCCAGTAGTAGTCGAGTACAAAGAATCATTCTCAAATAAAGATCCTGAGTCAACAGCTGTCAATGACATGGAAGATGAAGCTGGAGTTGAGAGTGGAACTTGTCCATTTATTGTTCATGGTGTTACTGGTGAAGAATATTCATCTAAAAGTCTTAAAGCACTCAAGGCAATTGCACTCAAGCATTTGACAGATAATGGAAAGATTCTCGCTATTGGACATAGTAAAAATCCTGAGTCAATATATCATAACCCACAGCTATTTCCTCAGATGATGCCATGGCTCTTCCCATATGGACTTGGTGGAATTGGAAATGCTCTTCAGAAGAATCGAGCATCAGAGATTGCACATAAGAGACACTTACTTATGTATTATGATAAATGGTTTCAGACAGATCCTCACTTTCCCCTCATTGCCTTCAATCATGAGCAGATTAAAGAGTGCACAACTGCTGGATATTTACTAGCTGAGAAGCCCAAGTTTGATCAGATATCTGAATGACTCCTTGATATTGATGTTGAAGTTCTGTCAGATTTAATTAAGCGACTTGAGGATGGTGAACATGTTAAACCAGAGTCTGAAGAAGAAAAGCTATGCTTCCAGCTAATTAAAGACTTGGACCATGTTGGTGGATTTGTTAAAGGATCAGTTACAAGCAAGAAGTATATGTGAAATGAAATCTGGTCACTTATTTCATTTATTGGTGCATCTTCCTGGTTTATAATTTTTGCTCCAGCTGATAATAAGCATCCAATCTGTCTGTATTTTGCTGATACCAAGGAGAAGTTTAGTCCAATATTGAGAGAGGATAATGAACGCTTCAGACTTATTGCACATAATCCAGTAGCTGGTGCAAGATTCTTTCACTTTATCTGTCAGCTATTTATCAAGCATATACTTGGGGTTGGAGCCAAACATTCTGGAATATATGGTAATACTGATGCCTACTATGGTACAGTTGAGCAGCAGGGTCGACTTACTCTTCATATGCATATGCTTATCTGGATTAAAAGTGCTCTATCACCTCAGGAAATTTGTGATAAAATCATGGACCCAAATTCAGACTTTCAGAAGAAAATTGTTGAGTATTTAGAGAGTGTTCATGTGGGAGAATTTCTTACAGGATCTAAAGATGAAGTCAAAGAGAATGATTGGGACTGCTAAAATGGATACAAATTATCAAGATCCAACTCAGACATTGCTTGTTCCACCACCACCAGAATGGAAAGACTTGTCATGTGAAGGAACTTGTTGCAACTGTGCTGAGCTTGAGACTTGGCGGTCAAAATTCAAGACTACAGTTGATGATCTTATTTTCCACTCTAATATTCATACTTGTCGAGGCCAGAATTCAGATGAGAAGGCAGCTAAAAAGACTTGACCAGGCTGTATAAATAAACATGGAAACTGTAAAGCCTGGTTTCCAAGACAGACCTATGATCAGACTGAAGTAGATCCCAAGACTGGAGCACTGAATATCAAGAAAGGAGAGGCTTGGATTAATACATTGACTCCAGTTGTAATCTATCTTCTACGATGCAATACAGATGTTACAAGTCTTTTATTGGGTACTGCTATTAAAGCTATTGTGGCTTATATCTCTGACTATGTGACCAAGCCAGGCTTGAAGATTTATAGCATCTTTGATGTTGTAAGAACCATCTTTACAAAAAATAGTGAAATGTTGAGCAGCTCATCAACTCGAGTAGAAAAAGTACATAAGCTAGTGACTCAAATGGTGAATGGATTTGCATCGCCTCTTTCTCTCGAACGCCCACTTGTCAACACCCATAAACAACCAGCTCACTGTCTCATTTGTCGTCCAACATGTTATCAACTCGACAGACCTCACCGCCTGAATGTTTGCACCGCACTAGCAACTCATGTCCGACCTCCCACTGAGAGGTCAGGGCACGAGACCCCCTGGGATCCATTGCAGGGGCTCAGGCTCCGCCCCACCAGCAAACATACCAGCATCGGTCGCTGGCTCATCATCCTTGGGTGGTGGTGCCTCGCCAATCTCGCCAGACCCTACTTCGACTAGGGCCACATACTCAACCGTCATGCCGTCTCGATCCCGCCACACGTCACCTCACCGCAGGTCCTGTTCCACCATGGGTTCCGCCCATTCGTCTGCAGATGAGTCTGACTCAGGGATGGCCCACCCCCAGGAGATGGAGGTCGAGGATGCTCAGGAAGGCGAAGAGGTCTCAAGGGACCCCTCCGTTGACCAACTTCTAGGTCAATACTCCTTGAAGTTCTGAGACACTGTTGAGGATCTTCCTGGAGATCTCGAGGTATTGACCACCTCCATTGTGAAAGCCACAGAATTGGATTCTGAGGGCTGCACATCACAATCTGCTCACCATCGATGGGGGCGATGCCTTTGTGGCTCAGATGACATCCTTTGTGAACGCCGTCATGGCCACCGACTTTAGTTGTATTCACGGACCAGGCGAACTCAACAACTTCTCGCTCGCCTCCCTTCTCGAGGCTGAGACGTTGTCTAAGGATGAGCCGACTATCCATCCGGCTCCCGTTTTTTGACCCCCTCCCCCTGCTGCCCCTGGGCCGCTCAATGAGGGTGCCGGCATTGGAGTTTCTTCTGACATCCTCATGCAGGCATTGGACAACTTAGGTCGCCCGGCCTCCCCTTCTCGCATCCCTGCCTCCAAGAAGTGTAAGGGTGTCGATCGTCCAGTGCCACCTCCTCCTCAGAAGAAGAACAAGGTCGCCTACTCCCACCCTGGTCTGCCTCTGCTGATCAATCGCACTACCAAACCCAAGCCCTGTCCGACGACGTGGGCAGGGATTGCTCGACAGGCCGCTCTGATGCCTCCCCTGCCTCCTGGCTTGGGACCGCAATGTTGCGGGCCTTCTCCCCCACCCTCATTCTCGACAGGGCCGATGAAGACCTCTCCTCATTGGTCTGTCCCCTCTTTCACTTCCGAGGGCCCCACCCAGAAGCAGGTTCTCGTGTCGTTCGGGGGTACCCCTCCTGACCTCACGAAAATTTTCACCAAGTCGGCTGTGCGCGCGGCCTCCAGGTACCTCAGGGATCAGCCATGTAGGCTAGAATTATACATGAAACTAGGCTACTGGCAATTCTCGTTCATAAATCATAGCTGCCAGTAGGCAGCCAGGCTATTTTCTATGTGCTGCTGGGTTTGCCGGGGCTCGGGTGTCTGCCGAGGCTGTGGGGACAGTAAACAATGACCAAATAATGCTCGGGAACATTGAATAGGGGTGCTCATCATTGTTGGGGGGTGGGACAGGGCGCGTGAAAGCTTCCAAATCGGGTATGACGCAGGAGAATACCTCTCCGAGATGCCCAGCAATGTAACTGGTCTCTAGCTCATCATTGGGGACAGCGGGCAGCCCCATTCTTGGGAATTATAATGTCGGGATAGAATACTACCTATTTCAGGTCTTTGCGCGCCTCACAGAGGGCAGGAGGGGATGGATGGGCAGTTGGGTGTTTGGATGACATTCTATTTTTAGGCAACATCATCGGGGGACCTCGGGAACACTCAAAAGCACACCAGAAAAGCACGAAAAATCATATAAAATTGTAATAAAATAAATACATGGTACAGGGTAGTTCTACTGGCCATCCGCTACAAATAGAACAAAACGAGCAGAAACGGCGCGTTCATGACACGCCGTTTCTACCTCCAGGGTGGGGGGGTTCAGTCACGGTCATTGCCCTTGTGCTGGGTTGCTGGTGCTTGCCTTCGTGCCATGGGCGTTGCACTCACGCTGTGGTCATCGTCATGGCGTGGTCATCCTCACGCCGTCGTGTGGTCGTCGTTGTCATGGCGTTGTCATTGTTGTGCTGAGGTTGTCGTTGTGCCCGGCAGACCGTCCTTGTTGTGCACGAGGTGCTGCTGGTCCCCATGCTCACGCTCCCCAGCCGTCGTTCTTGCCTGGTTGAGGTGGTTGTCCAGTCGTCGGTGCTGTCATGTTCGCATCAGCCTCATGTTGGTGCCGCCATCATGTTCACAGTGCTGCTGTTGTCATGTGGCCTTGTGGTTGCTCAGCTGCTGTGCTTGTGTTCACGTCGGCACCGCCACACCGTCCTGGTCATCCCATAGTTGCCAACACGAGAGCGAGGGGGCAAGGCAAAAGACGAGCTGCAGGGGGGAGACGAGGCCGACCTCACGTTACCAGCTGCCCACCCCTGCTCATGCTTGTCCTCCTCCACCTGCTTGTTGTCATCCTCCACCACTCGCTCGTCATCCTCCACTCACTCGGGCTTGTCTTCAACCCACCTTGCTCATGTCGACGCCATGCCACGACGTTCGTGGTGCAGGCGAACGAGCACAAGCGCAAGCAAGAAGGCAAGAGCTCCCCGACGCCACTCTTGTGTTTCACCATCATGCTCTCATCACTGTGCTGTAAGGGGTACTGGGCGAGAACTGGGTGAAATGGAGGGGCGAGACGGAGTCGCGGTGGACGAGAGGTGGCGTAGGCAAATGAGAGGCTGAGGGTGAGCGAAAGCATGTGGGTACAGGTTGTCGTGCCGTCGCCGCTGTCCTAGCTCATGCTCGCCGCCACCCGTCTGTTGGTGCTCTCCCGTCGTCGCCCCCCCTGCCCATCGTTTCGTCCTTGTGCCCGTGCCTGCTCAGCCGCCTGCTTCTTCCACTTATTCCTCCTTGACCACTTGCTGGTGCTTGCCTGATGTCAAATCGTTCACTCTCATGCCCGCCATTGCTTCTGTCCCGTACCCACGGTCGTGCCCATGCCCAGCCCGCCATCCTGTCATCGCCAAGCCACAGGTCAGGGAATGGGGAGAGTTCAAGAGAGAGGGTGCGAGGAACGGCTTGGAAGATGAATCAGCACCCCCATCCGAACGTTACACGACATCTTTGAGATGCCGTTACTCCGAGGATGGGGGGAGGGTGGAGAGAGGAGCGGGAAGAGGATGACGGGGTGCTGAGGTGAGCATCAGGGGCCAGTAGTTGCACAAAGGGAGACACCTGTTGAAGGGGAGGGGTGTGTGGATTGGCAAGGCAAGGCAAGGGCGATCGGCGATCGGCGGAGGATGGCAGGGCAGGGGGGAGCTCGAGTTGGCGTGGGGCTTAATGGTGCATTCGTGCCTGGCCCACATCCCTATTGAAGGGGAGGGGCACGAGATGGGGAGAAAACGAGCGTCGACTTTGAATCAACGTTTGTGTGCCTAGTTTTGAATGAATACCTTGTGTTAGAGTATACATACATGAATAGGACATGTTACTTACCTTTTTAAACAGCCCTGGGTCATCACTTGAGGCATTGGACGGCGAGGGGGGTCGACAGGTGGCGGTCGAGGACAAGCATCAACGACTCTCATCGTCGTTGATGGCTTATCCAGAGAATGCCATCAGCGAGCTGATTGGTTGGAACAGCTGGCCCGCTTCTCCGTGCTTCCGCTCAGTCACGACAGAATTGTTATAGCATAGCACAGATCATGAAAATTAATTGCTCGAGTGTCGGCATTCAATCCTGTAGTATAGATATGGCTATTTAGTTGTGTCCGGGGCTAATATTTTAGAAGGAAAACATGGAATAGGTATGTCAGCTATATGTTCTTCATAAGCCCTACCTCGGGACCATATCCTATACATGAGAAACCTCGGATCAAGGAGTACGAGCCATAATAAGTACATTGATGAGTCGTACATCGCTCTTTTGAACCGTCTGTATGTGAACTCGTAGTGCTTGACAGAAAATGAGGTGTGTAGTAAGACAGAGATTGAGCTAAAGTACACTTTTGAGGGGTTTTCAAAAGCCCCCGTCGCACTGGCTAATCCACAAAACAATTTACTTAAGGTATATATATATTATGACTACAACTCCCATTTAATTTAGAGCGTCAGCGAGGTGGAATAGGCATAATAGGACGAGGAGGGTGTGGTGATCTCGGTACATCGGCTGTCGGACTGCCTCATCCAGCCAATTGGATGAGGCGCAGCGTTTGCCAAATAATGATCAATGCCGACGAACCGTCATTGATCGTTATCCACGACTGCGACCACCACCCTCCGCACACCTTCCCCTTGCCAGCCAGCCTCGAAACACAAAGCAAAGGTAAGGTATTGTTATTTTGTGTATCTACATCCTTACTAATATGATTCCCCTGGTCACAGAAGCTCGCCCACGTCAACAACGACACGACGAAGGTGCCGCGTGTCCCTCCCCTCATGACAGGGATGTGGGCCAGTGCCAATCCATCTCACCTCCCTCCCTCGCTCTTGCCCGCGCCCTTCCGTGTATGCCCACTTGCCCACACCCGCTCGGTCACTCGCCGCACCATCACTCCTGAACCCACCATCCCTTTGGCTCTCACCTAGCTGCTGCGTGCCCCTCCCCTCACGATAGGGATGTGGGCCGGCACCCATGCACCCCGCCTACCTCCCTCCTATCCACGTCAACACTGCATTCTCCTCCTTATCTCCCTCTCCCTTCTTGCCCTCTCACACATGCCCTCGCAATCCCTCGCCCTCACCCTCGCCCTTGCCAACTCACCCACTCAACCCACACCTGCCGATGCCCATCTGCTGCCCCTTTCTGGGATGAGGGTGAGCAGGCGAAGGCAGATGTAGACGAGTGGAGGACAACATAGCCGAGCGACTATGCGTAGGGCTATGTGGCGACAGGACACAGACTTACGATGACGCCAAGACAATAGGAACGGTGAGGTGAGGGCAATGGCAGCGAGGTGAGGGCGAGAGTGGCAGCAAGTCGAAAAGACAGCAGCGGGGCAAGCAAGACAGCCCACATGGTGGCCCAGTTCAGGCTCTCTTGGACACCTGCCCTCACCGCCTCACCGCCTCAGCCACCCACCCTCGCGAGGATGACCATGGGGGGTGAGCCCAAGCAGGGCCACCACGGCACAAGGGTGGCAATGGTGTGAGGACGAGGACGGCACAGGCGTGGCGATGTCGGGGATGGCACGAGGGTGGAGAATGACGATGATGGCACGGTGAGGACGACGACTGCACAACGAGGACGAGGACGACTGCACAACGAGGATGAGGACGACTGCACGATGACAAGGACCAACGACGACGACCGATGATGACGACCACATGATGAAGAGGACCAATGACAATGACTGCACAGCAACGACGACCAACGACAAGGACAACCGACGAGGACAACCGCACGAGGACGAGGACCAACGACGAGGACTGCACAACAAGGACGAGGACTGCACGACAACAACAACAACAACAACAACAACAACAACTGCACGACCCCAAATAAGACCAGCACAAGGTGAGGGCAAGCATGGCCAGTCCAGGTGGCGAAGGCGAGCGCGACCCACCACAACGCGAGGGCGAGCCAGCCAGGTCCCCCGAGCAGAAATGGTGTGCTATGGCATGTCGTTTCTGCTCATTTTATCTATACCCTGCAGTGGGTGGCTCTACTAGCCACCTACGTCATGTAATAATTTTATTTCAATTTAATATGATTTGTTTGTCATTTTTTCGAGTGTGTCTGACCTCGCCGGATGTCGTTGTTCTAAAATTAGAACGACATCCAAACCACCACCCGCCCATCCACCCATCCCGCTCTCCCCTGAGGCAGGCAAACACCTGAAATGGGTATGAATATATCCCTATATTTTATTTCCGAAATATGGTGCTGCCCGCTGTCCACAACGATGAACTAGACCCTAATTACATCACTGGGCATCTCGGAGAGGCATTCTCCTGCGTTGTACCCAATTTGGAAGCTTTCCCACGCCCCGCCCCGCCCCCAACGATGACGAGCACCCTAGCTAATGTCCCCGAGCATTGTTTGGTCATTGTTTGATGTTGCCGTGGGCCCGGCAAGTGTTTCCGAGCCCCGGCAAACCCAGCAGCATACAGAAAAAGGCCTGGCTGCCTACTGGCAGCTATGATTTATGAACGAGAATTGCCAGTAGCCTAGTTTCATGTATAATTCTAGCCTACATGACTGAAATTATTACATGACATGGGTGGCCAGTAGAGCCACCCACTGCAAGGTATATAGACAAAATGAATGGAAACAATGCGCCATGAGCACCATTTCTGCTCAGGGGACCTGGCTTGCTCACCCTCGTGTCGTCGTGGGTCATGCTCACCTTCGCGCCCTACTGGCCATGCTCACCCTCACCTCCTGCTGGTCTAGCTTGGGGTTGTGCGGTGGCAATCCTTCTTAGGCTCGTGCCACTGTCATTGTCATGTTGTTATCATGCCATTCTCGTCATCGTTGCCGTTGTTGTGCCATCCTCATCCTCATCATCATGCTGTCATCCTCTTCGTCATGCCGTCGTCCTCATCGTCGTGCTGTCGTCCTCGTCCTTGTTCTCGTCATGTCATTGTCATTGTCATTGTCGTTGTCATTGTCGTGCCATCCTCCTCGTCCTCATCCTCGTCCTCCTCGTCCTCATCCTCGTCCTCCTCGTCCTCATCCTCGTCCTCCTCGTCCTCATCCTCGTCCTCCTCGTCCTCATCCTCGTCCTCCTCGTCCTCATCCTCGTCCTCCTCGTCCTCATCCTCGTCCTCCTCGTCCTCATCCTCGTCCTCATCGTCCTCATCATGTCATCCTCATGCTCACCGTGTCATCCTCGTGCTTGTTGTGCCCAGCCTCACCTCATGCTGGTCTTGCTTGGGGTTGTGCGGTGGCAATCCTGCTTAGGCTCCTCCTCATTGTTGTCGTTCTCCACCCTCGTTCCATCCCCGACGTCGCCACGCCCGTGCCATCCTTGTCCTCACACCATTGTCACCCTTGTGCCATGGTGGCCCTGCTTGGGCTCATGCTGTCACCATTGTCGCGTCGTGCTCACAACCCGGTCGTCGTTTTCCCCTACGCTACTTGCATGCTCGCCGTTTGCTCGCTGTGTGATGTATGGATGGGGGGCCAGAAGTGAAGGGGTGGGTAGGTGAGGTGGCAAGGGTAGGCGTCTGGGAGTGCACGAAATGGAGGTGCGCTGGAGAGGGTGTGCAAGATGGAGTGGGTGAGCCAAGGAGTGGATGGGCTGAGGGCAAGGGTAAAACCCTCGTATTCTTGTTGTTGTTGTGGCCGCCCTTGCATCGTCGTCATGTGCTCGTCGTGTCCATGTCACGCTGGACAAGCAGACCGCACGTATTGGATGAGCTGTGCTGGCCATTGCAGGTGCTGTTGTGCTCGTCTCACCACCGTCTTTTTGTCTTGCCGCCGTCTTAATCATCTCGCTGCCACCGTGTCAGTCTCACCCTGCTCGTCTCACTACCATTGCCGTCATCCCCCCTCTCGCCTTTGCATGCTTCCGTCAGCCCTGTGTCGTCATCCCCTCGCCCACCTCTGCCTTGCCCAGCTCACCCACGTCCCAGAACACACACCCCAGCCAAGTTACACTGCACCTACGAAGTGCTGTGGCTCCGAGGATGAGGGGCCAGAGAAGAGAGCAGGCATAGGCAGCTGAGGGTTGCAGGAATTGCAACCCAGCAGAAAGTTCGGGTCAGGTGGAGGGTAATGGGCAGGTAAGCAGGTGTAGGTGAGTGAGTGGAGGGCGAGGCAGTGTATGAGAGGGACGGGAGGGAGATGGAAGGTTGACTCGCAGGTTGGACTCAGATAGGGAACAGGGGTGGGTGGGGGTTTGCGCCAGCCCACATCCCTATCGCAAGGGGAGGGGCGCATGGTGGGTTGTAACGACTGTGCCGGATGGGGTGGGGACTTGGCTTCAGCTGGACAGAAGGGGCAGCTGCGCCACCATGCAACGTCTGGGTGTCCCCGATTTTGGATGAACAGGGAGGAGCCAGATTCCGGCAGTGAACTAGAGCAAAGGGGGTATGTCGAGTTCGATATTCCGACTGAGGAATCTATTACTGTACATGGGTATTTATGCTATGTAGAATAATGGACCATGATTATGTAATAGATAACTTAGCCGGGACAAGGAGAACAATGAAGGACAATGGGACAATGGCTGGGAGACACAATGGAGTGAGCCGGAAACATGGCTCGCCTCGGAAGTGCCTCGGAAGCGCACGCTCGTTCCCAGATGTCTCAGAAGCGTCCTGGAAGAGCACAGCTCATTACCACAAGCCTTGGGAGCCGGATAATTGTGCTGGGAGCCGGGGACAGGTCGTGACATGGGTTCACGTCGTCATCGTCGATGTGAGGGCTCCTGTTGGCAAAAAAATTAGGTTAGTTTTGTGATCAGCATATGAATACATACTCAACTCAACATACCTTATCCTTGTGTTTGGAACCTGGATGGCACGGGGGACACAAGGGACACGAAGGAGGGTGATGGTAGTGGTGGTGAAGGACGATGAGCAACGACAGTTCTTTGTCGTTGATCATTATCCGGCAGACACCGTGCCTCATCCAATTGGCTGGGCGAGTCGGTCCAACAGCCGTTGTACCGAGATCACCACAACTTGTACCACCCTGCGGGTCATTTCATGGCCGTTTGTCATGACCCGTCCCCAGCTCCCAGCACAATTATCTGGCTCCCGAGGCTGTATCCAGCTTCCAAGGCTTGTGGTAATGAGCCGTGCTCTTCCGGGACGCTTCTGAGACATCTGGGAACGAGCCGTGCGCTTCCGAGGCACTTCCGAGGCGAGCCATGTTTCCAGCTCACTCCATTGTGTCTCCCAGCCATTGTCCCATTGTCCTTCATTGTTCTCCTTGTCCCGGCTAAGTTATCTATTACATAATCATGGTCCATTATCCTACATAGCATAAATACCCATGTACAGTAGTAGATTCCTCAGTCGGAATATCGAACTCGACATACCCCCTTTGCTCTAGTTCACTGCCGGAATCCGGCTCCTCCCTGTTCATCCGAAATTGGGGACACCCAGACGTTGCGTGGTGGCGCAGCTGCCCTTTCCGTCAAGCTGAAGCCAAGTCCCCACCCCATCCGGCATGGTCGTTACACTGTTCCACCCCGCCGATGTCGAAAATTGAATGGGAATTATGTTCTATATGTACTTGTAACCTAAATTAATTAATTTGCTGCTCATCTGCACTGCTTAGTAGGTCTCGAGAAAGTCCACAAACATCATCGATGAACACACTATGGGTTTACACTACATGTTTGAATCTTGATTGTATCTCTCATCCAAGTGAAGGCACTACAAGTTCTCCCTGTCATGTAAAATATATCGGAGACAATTAAATAGATACTACTATACTTTTTATTGAGATACCGACACTAAAATGACAAAGTCTCGGTCTGTGTGGTGCTTAAGAACGATTCTGTTGAGAATGAGCAGAATGGCGGAGAAACGGGCTGTGGGTTCCAACCAATTGGCTCACGGATGGCATCGGCTGGATAAGCCATCAACAACGATGAGAGTCATTGATGCTCATCCTTGACCGCCACCTGGCTCGCCTCCTCTCCCTCCAATGCCTCAAATGAACCCCCAGAGTTGGGGGAAGAGGTAAGTAACATGTTTGGTTCATGTATATATACTCTAATACAAGTTTTTATTGAACATTAGGCCCCAAACGTCGACTTGCGGTCGACGTTCGTTTTCTGCCCATCTCATGCCCCTCCCCTTCAATAGGGATGTGGGCAGGGCTCAAACGCACCCTTAACCACCCCACACCAACTCACAACTACCTGGCTACTCCCCATCCGCCCTGCTGTCGCCCCATCGCCGATCGCCCTCGCCCTGCCCTGCCAATCACCCACCCCTCCCCTTCAACAGGGATGTGGGTCTGTCTCCGTCCACCTGCCAATGCTCACCAATGCCTCTCCTCATCCCTTCCCTCTCCTCTCCTCTCCTCCCCCCATCCTTGGAGTCACGGCATCTCAAAGATGTCATATAACATTCAGATGGGGGTGGCGATTTGCCTTCCGAGCCACCTCTTGGCCTCCCTCGCCCGCACCCTCTTCTGGACCCACAGTTTCACAGCGATATGACAACTAAATGACCAATGCAACAGCAGGGATTCAACCATGACAATGAAGATGAGAAGATGAGAAGAACGACGACGTGAGTCCAATGGCGGGCACGGTTCAAACAGGCTGGGATGTGAGACGAACACAGTACAGTGGCGGCATGAACACAAGCACCAGGGCTGGACCAAGGCAAGAGTCAGGGTGCAATGAAAACAAGCACGAGCAGGTGTACGACGACGAGCACGAGTGGGTGTATGACAAGCGGGACCAACCTACCGACTCTCCCTGCCGCCTGCTCTCATCCCTTCCCTCCCCTCCCCTCTCCTTACCCCCCCATCCTTGGAGCCACGGTGTCTTATAGATGCTGTGTAGCGTTGGGACGGGGTGGTGTTTCTCCCCATATGCCTCGCACCCTTCCTTTCACCAGCCATGTCAGCTAGAATCCTATATCAAATACTGTGTCTAAGCAGTGTGACGGGGTCAGTCCTGACTGCCATAATGCAGTCCCCCCTAGCCCGAGACAATGTGGAAGGGTTTCCATGGCTCCCGGGGCTGCTCCATGTGTGCGGGACATGTCAACATAGCCAAACAATGCAGCAAACAGTGCCCGGACACTGTTTGCCCTCGTTCTCGGGGTATTTGGCACTGTTTTGGGCAGGGAAAAAGCGGATATGGGGTCTCCTCATTATTCTGCACATTCCCTGACCATTTCCCCCACCGACGGGGGGCGGGAATAGGCTGGATTGGGAGGGGGACACATGGATGACATGGCACAGGTGCGCGTGATGGCAATTCCCCATTTGGAAGGTGGTTCATTTCCAGGTGCTGCTGGCAGTAATCCTGGCGTATTTCGCTCATTTCTGGGCCGATTCTCTTGAATAAAAAAATACCATAAATCGTAGAATATTTGTAGCTTTCCGTAGACCCCTCGAACGTGAGATTCTGACCATATTTGGTGGCTGCACAGCCCAATTAATGCCCTGCACCTCGAAAATGCGAAAATGCGGCCTCACTGGGCCCCCTCCTATGCATCCCCTGGCTGGGACAGGTGTTCGTTCATGAACAAGCATGTTATTGAGTCCTATTGGCTGAAGAATATCAGCATTACCTGCAAAACTGCGTGCATAATTGCCTAAACAGTGAAATTCGCTAAAAATAGCCCCAAAGTGCACTGGATTCTCTACCCCTTGCAGGGAGCAGACCCTCGGGACACCTTGGCGGTTTGGTAGGGGACGTATAGGGCTTTCAGAAGACATATTTTACATAGCCTCGCGTGCAGTATTCATGGCTGTACACTGAAATTACTGATTTCGCACAAAATCACCAAAATGCGCACCATTACCCTCCTCAAAATCCCCCTTTCGCACCCAGATACCTGGTCATATATGCTCCCCTACATTAACCCTATCGAACTGTCACCTTTCTTTGGTTATATCTCCCTTACAGCCTTTCTTATTCCACCCTTCTCCTCCCCCTCCAAAACCAAAAATGCGCACTGGAAATTTTCATCTCCTGCACTTCCTGGAGCTCTGATACATAGGCGAAACTCTTTAGTACATAGTAGAGTACTCACCTGCAGGCACATGTCTTTAAATATACAAATCCACAATTGCAGGACACATATTCCTGCTTTTCTTGGTTCCCTCCTAGTGTTTCACCTCTCCTGGGCTCAATTCCTAGCTGATCTTGATGCAAATATGTTCCCCATACTCAGGAAGAATGGCCTTTCAAATATAGATACCCCCAAGAACACATTTCAGACCACTGAGATAACAGCAAAATCACACTGATTGACCATTTCAGCAGGATCAGAGACATAATTATTTAATCAGACACTACAGAAAGCTCGTACAGATGTGCCATGTCATTCCCCAAAAAGTTTCAGGATGATAGAGTCAATGTGGAAAGCAGGAGGCTCAAAAATGCGCCAGGGAAAGACCATTGATGAGTGGTGATCACCAGGTTTGCTATAGCTAATTATGTTTCCTAACCATGTCTTTGGTTACCCTCTCTCATAGATCTTCCATACCTTTGGGGGACCATAGTAATTCAAAACTATCATATATTCCCTATTCAAAACACATTTTTCCATGATTTTAGAGGGAGTAGACGGACCTGAATTCAAGGGGGAGTGTCTGTGTTTGCCAAATTGGCTGGCAGAAGGACAACATTGTTCATAGAATATTCAATTCTGCGTATAATTTGTTTGGACTTTTTTCAGGATACTCTGAAACATTATGGTAACATATCCCGACCTCCAGCAAAAGGATGGATGGGGTACAGAGTGTGCCAGAGCGATGCCATTGTCCCCATCAATAAATCCGGAAATTTCTGGAATAAGGAAAGCGCACCTGTTCCAGAGGCATTGGGGACCTCCTTGCTGAAATAAAAGAGTAGGAAGTATCATGGGAGGTTGTCTGGACAACTACAGTAGTCACATCTATAATTATTTGTCCATGGCAGGGGAATACTGGCCAGATTAATGTACTGATAGATGTGAGGGGGGGAGGAGTGATTGATTTCGTGTCCCAGGTACCAAATAAGTGGACTATACTGCATATTAGGAGAAGAAATTACTGTGAGCTAGTATAATATGATCCTAAAAGGCAAGAAGCCCAAAGTGAATCACCCAGGGAGGGGTAATGGTGCGCATTTTGGTGATTTTGTGCGAAATCAGTAATTTCAGTGTACAGCCATGAATACTGCACGCGAGGCTATGTAAAATATGTCTTCTGAAAGCCCTATACGTCCCCTACCAAACCGCCAAGGTGTCCCGAGGGTCTGCTCCCTGCAAGGGGTAGAGAATCCAGTGCACTTTGGGGCTATTTTTAGCGAATTTCACTGTTTAGGCAATTATGCACGCAGTTTTGCAGGTAATGCTGATATTCTTCAGCCAATAGGACTCAATAACATGCTTGTTCATGAACGAACACCTGTCCCAGCCAGGGGATGCATAGGAGGGGGCCCAGTGAGGCCGCATTTTCGCATTTTCGAGGTGCAGGGCATTAATTGGGCTGTGCAGCCACCAAATATGGTCAGAATCTCACGTTCGAGGGGTCTACGGAAAGCTACAAATATTCTACGATTTATGGTATTTTTTTATTCAAGAGAATCGGCCCAGAAATGAGCGAAATACGCCAGGATTACTGCCAGCAGCACCTGGAAATGAACCACCTTCCAAATGGGGAATTGCCATCACGCGCACCTGTGCCATGTCATCCATGTGTCCCCCTCCCAATCCAGCCTATTCCCACCCCCCATCGGTGGGGGAAATGGTCAGGGAATGTGCAGAATAATGAGGAGACCCCATATCCGCTTTTTCCCTGCCCAAAACAGTGCCAAATACCCCGAGAACGAGGGCAAACAGTGTCCGGGCACTGTTTGCTGCATTGTTTGGCTATGTTGACATGTCCCGCACACATGGAGCAGCCCCGGGAGCCATGGAAACCCTTCCACATTGTCTCGGGCTAGGGGGGACTGCATTATGGCAGTCAGGACTGACCCCGTCACACTGCTTAGACACAGTATTTGATATATTTCTCTAGCTTATAGAAGTGCTTTCACCCTCTCCCTCTGCCCGACCAACGTTTCGCGGCAAACACGGCAGGAGAGACACATGCAAGACGGTTCACAAGAATGACCATGACCACGATGAGGGCGTGGGGTGAGTCCACTGGGAAGGTGAGGCGAACACATCCCCAGCAGCGGCAGGGTGACGAATGTGATATGCACATGACGGCAGGCAAGATGAATATGACCGGCGATGTGACTAGGGCAGGACAAACACAACCGTGAGCGGGTGGACGAGCATGAGCACGAGTGGGCTACGTGGTCAGCTCACGTCTCGTCTCCCCATCCACCTGCTACCCCGTCTCTTGCCCTCTCCCCTACCCACGACTTGGCGTAACACGACTACAACGGTGCAGGCACAGACACGAACATGGAAGCACACGAATGTGGTGGCAACCCGAGCTCAACGAGAATGTGACCATGGTGGTGGCAGCACAAGCACGGTGGCGGCGAAACGAGCACAGCAGTGGCCGTGGCAACACGGACACAACAGTGGCCACGGCAACACGGACACAACAGTGGCCACGGCAACACAGACACAACAGTGGCCACGGCAACACAGACACAACAGTGGCCACGGCAACACAGACACAACAGTGGCCACGGCAACACAGACACAACAGTGGCCACGGCAACACAGACACAACAGTGGCCACGGCAACACAGACACAACAGAATGGGCACAAACACGACGAGGATGCGGACATGGCAGCATGGCAGTGGCAACATGCATGGGGTGGGAACATGAGCAAGAGACAAGCCGTATTGTCAGCTCAAGGGAGGCAGCGGCGGCAGTCACAGGAGGTACGAGCCAGCAACGGTTGTCGAGAACGATGAGGAGGTATACAGAGCAAAGCGGCATGTTCACAGCGCGTCGTTTTCACTGGTTCTGCTTCTTTTTTGTCGTGGATGGTTTTACCAGCCCCCAGCATTATGTACTTATTTTTATATAATTTAATATCATTTTTTCTTATTTTATGGTTGTGCCCTCGAGGCTGCCTGAGCTCACCAGATGTCGTGGTGGATGACGTCAAGCACTATCTAGTTGTTTGTAAGCTGATCTGCACAATGGTCAAGACCTGACGGTCCAGGACTGAGGGGATCATGATGGAATGGACGAGCCCCAAGGATGACACATCTAAAAATAGAATGTCATCCATCCACCCACTCACCCATCCACCCTGTCCCACCCTCCGTGAGACACGCAAACACCTGAAATGGTTATGGATATATCCCAGCATTATATTCCCAGAAAATGGGGCCACCCGCTGTCCCCGACGGTGAGCGAGAGCCTACTTACATTGCTGGGCATCTGTCACATCCCATGCCTGAACCCATTGTTCTATTGTTCCATTGTTCATTGTTCTGGTTCTTCAATGGGCTTTACTTTCATTGTTTCATTCATTATTGTCTTCATTGTTCTCTGTCATTGTTCTGCTGGCATTCATTACATAACCTAGATCTTCTCCATTGTTCTCAATAGTATAAGTAGCTAGGTAGTGTACTGGATTCCCCAGCTTGAATCTCAACCTTGACAACCCCTCTGCTCTGTTGTTCATCCTCTGTCTCCTGGGCCTTGGCCAGGATGACTTCTTCTTGTCTCTCCTTTGTCAAGACCAAGGCAGTTCCTGTAAATTGGGGACAACCAGATGATGTGTAGGGGCACAGCACAAGAGCATGCTGAGGCCAAGTCCCCCCCTCTATTCAGGTCATTACAGCATCTCGGAGAGGCATTCTCCTGCGTTGTACCTGATTTGGAAGCTTTCCTGCACCCTGTCCCACCCCCAACAATGATGAGCACCCTATTCAATGTCCCCGAGCATTGTTTGGTCATTGTTTAGTGTCCCCACAGCCTCGGCAGACAGTCCCAAGCCCCGGCAAGGCCAAGCAGGACATATAAAAAAGCCTGGCTGCCTACTGGCAGCTATGATTTATGACTGAGAATTGCCAGTAGGCTATTATTGATACATATCTCTGGCTGTTACAAGTGCAGGGATGGCCGTTCCATGTTGAAGGTCACCTCCATTGTCCGCGCCTACGACAGCCTGTCGTTGGTCACCCCCGCTGTTGCCAGTCTGTCCGACCTGGACATACTGTGCAACTTCATCCGCGAAAGCCTCCCGACGGGTACCCCGTTCGAGGTTGCGCTCCCATCGTCAATGTCTTTTATAAAGATCCTTGACATTCCTTACTTCGATCTGAAGGGGTTGAAGATCACCCAGGAGGCACTTGAAAAGGCCCTCCGCACCTCAGTTCATGCTGAGGTTTTCGCATATCTGAGCACCAAGCCTCAGATAGATCGCAACTCCACGCACTCAACATCGTGCACAGTCTACTGCAACCTTTGGGACTCCCAGCAGGGGACCTGTGCCAAGAAGGCCCTTGGCCAACTGATCTTCCTTGCCGGGTGGTCCTGTGCAATCAGGCCCACCGCACGACACACCGGGGTCCCACTTTGCCAGCACTGCTGGAAGTGGGGCCACCCCACTGTCACCTGTAAGGCAAAACAACTCTCCTGCCCTATCTGTTTGGGTCTGCACAAGCAGAAGGAGCACCGTCAACATGCAAGATGTCGCAAGGGGAACGTGAAAGCGAAACCCCCTGTGCCACCCACCCCTCGCAACCAGCCTTGCCCCCACAAGGGCCACTGCGTCAACTGCCACAAGGACCATGCTGCCAACTTGGCTTTGTGCAAGTTCTGGGCTCATCGTTACGACCGTGAGTGGATCATGGCTGAATATTGTCAGGTACGTGAGCATGCCACTCGCCGCCAACTTACTAACCCCCAAACCTAGACCAATGTTGGGAAACCTTCAGGATCTAAATAGCGGGCTATGTATTTACTGTCAGAACGTTTGTCACACATATGCACACATAGACACCCTCCTCAAAATTTGTAAAGACAGATTTGATATTTTATTTTTCCAAGAAACCCTTTGGAATTTCATAAGACACGCACCTTCCACCACTAGTATGGAGGGCAATGAGGTTATCAGCGCACCAAAGCATCTGGACTGGTTGCAAATGGTGCGCATTAAGGAGGGTGAAGTCCCTCACATGATTGCCTATGTTTCAACTAGGTTGTCCCGCTATCGTCCCGCTATGCGTTGCGACATCGTCGACCATCGTGACATACTTGTTCTCTCCCTCTTCAGTGGGGGTGAGGTTCTTAATCTAATGAACGTCTATTCTGACGATCAACACACAGCCATTGAGCACCTCGCTGCTCATGTGCATTCTTTACCACCTTTCATCTACATGGCAGGCAACTTCAATTGTGTGTCGGCAACTTGGGATGACTATGAGCATGGCGAGTCGTCGACAGCAATATCCCTGTGGGACACCGCATCTCAGATCAGCCTCAAGTGGGCACAACCTTCTAACCATGGACTGACAAGAATCAGTCCCAATCCAAACCATAGATCCAACATGTTGGATCTTGTATTCTTAGCTCCATCTGAGATCCTAATCTCGACGCCCAGATTGGAGCACGATCTCCAGGGTCCATCAGATCATGTCCCGATCTGCACGGATCTTGATATTGGTCCCAAACTGCCCAGATCAGACAATTAAATCCGGAAGCAAGGCTGAGAAGTCTTTCATTTCGGACATTCTCCAGGATCTTGCAGCTATTCCTGTTGCAGCCCCGGCTACCAAGGAAGGCATTGAAGCTTTAGCTGATGCTATTGTGACAGCAATCTCGGACACGTGGCTCACCCACTCGACCAAGTCTAAACCTACCAAGCGCTCCAAGTCCTGGTGGACAGACGAGTGCTCGGAAACATTTGGAGTATATCAGTTGAGTCACTCGCTCACTGATTACAGCAAATTCAAGAAGGCATGCAAGGATGCCAAGCGTGATTTCTTTGATGAACGCATCGCAGAAATCACTACTTCTCACAAGTGCCCTTGGGACCTGATGGAATGGGTCAAACAGCACAAGCTACCACCCTGTGAGGCTATTTGCAATGGCGACCAGCCTTGCCATGATATGGATGACCTTTGGGATGCCCTTCATGGCACATACAACTTGGCCTCTGGTTGCAAGTATGACGCCTCAGTCTTAGACGAGCTTCCTGACGAGCCGGTCCGTGAGTGGGCTGACTTTTCGGAGCATGAGTCGTTGAGTGCTCTTAAGGGGTGTTCCAACTCCTCTGCACCAGGACCAGACCATGTTACGTGGGTCCACCTAAAGGAGTTGCTCAAGGACAAACACGTCCTTGCACTCTTCATCATGTTGGCCAATGCTTGCCTTAGGGTGGGGCACTGGCCATGTATATTCAAGGAGTCGCTGTTGGTTATCGTACCGAAGCCGAACAAGCCCTCCTATGCAGTGCCGAAGGCTTTCAGGCTGATCATACTCCTCATCACTTTTGGTAAACTTATCGAAAAGATGATTGCCAACAGGATACAGTTTGACACTGTCAAACATGATATCTTTCATCCAAACCAACTTGGCGGTATTCGCCAGAGGTCAACTGAGGATGCTGGATTGATTCTGACTCATCTCGTGCGAGCGGGGTGGGTCAAGGGTCTCCAGACTAGTGCGCTGGCTTTTGACATCACACAGTTCTTCCCTTCTATCAACCATGAAATGTTCATGGCTGCCCTTTGCAAGCAAGGGTTTTTGCCAATATTGGTGGAGTTCTTTGCTTCTTACCTTGTTGGGCGCTCCACAGTCTACTGTTGGAACACCTTCCAATCCAACTTGTGGTCTGCGGACATGGGTGTCGGGCAGGGCTCAGCCCTCTCACCTGTTATCTCAGGGCTCTTCATTGCTCTGGTGATGAAGCTCTTCTATATCAAAGCGGCGCCACTCAACACAACACTACTCTCCTTTGTTGATGATGGGACCATTCTGGCCCAGTCCAAACAACTCAATGATAATAATGTGGGCCTGCATAAGGCCTATAAAATTATCTACCTTTTATTCATTGCATTTGCACTCGTTCTTGAACATGACAAGACCGAGCTGTTTCACTTTTCTCATCGATGCAACACATATAATCCCTCACTGGATTTGGGGTATGCTCCACATACAGGCACCACACCTTTGAAGCCCAAGACCTATTGGAGGTACTTGGGCTTCTACTTCGACCACGGGCTCACTTTTCACAAGCATGTTTGCTATTACGCCACCAAGGCATTCACCACTGTGCAGGCCATGTGCATGCTTGGAAACTCTACCAGGGGTCTTTCACCTAAGCAGCGACACCTCTTGTATAGATCATGCGTGGTCTCTATTGCCATGTACGGTTATCATCTCTGGTACTTTGATGGTGCCCGCAACAAGGGCACCATGAACCAGCTTAAACGGATGCAGCAAAAAGCTGCTCTATGGATCATGGGTGCCTTCCGCACCTCACCTACAGGCGGTCTTGAGGCTTTGGCAGGTCTCATCCCCATCCACCTTGTGCTGAAGAAGTTGGCAATGTGCGCAGTGTACCACGTCACCACCCTCTTTGCTCCATGATGGACGAGAGACTCCTCAAGCGGGCCAAACCACACGCCCACTCAGCCGCCTTGATGACCCCAGCTATGTGAGGGAAAGTCAAGAGCACCGTCATGGAGGTGGATGAGCGTGTCCACACCTTAACTGAGAGCTTCAAGCCCTTTGTGCCCAAAGCTTTCCCTGGTGATCGGTTACTGGACCACTTTGCGGACCATCTCCATTTTGATGAGCGTGATCCTACCCAGGATAGGCGCCCATATCTCAACGAGCTCGTCGCAAAAGTGAGGGCCAACCCTTTAACAGTACTGGCTGCAGCCAATGGCTCTGTCCCTCGGTCCAACCAGTATCAGGCGGCCTCGGCTGCCATCATCTACAAGGGTCATTGCGAGCTCAAAAGGACTTGCTATGTCTCAGGCAGAGTTACCGCCCCTGATGTGGAGCTCAATGCCATTGCGTGCGCAGTGCACCTTGCTGTCAAGCAGGCAAACTGCCAACATATCATGGTCTTCACTGACTCCATGGGCTCAGCCCACAGAGCAGTGGACCCCTCTGTACACTCTGGTCAGGCTTTTAGTCTGTCAGTCTGTTGCGCTCTCCAGGAGTGGTTCGAGACAGATGATCTCTGCCGCATCACCTTGATTTACATT
Organism: Cyclocybe aegerita; assembly: GCA_902728275.1. Lineage (NCBI taxonomy): Eukaryota > Fungi > Basidiomycota > Agaricomycetes > Agaricales > Hemipholiotaceae > Cyclocybe > Cyclocybe aegerita. The sequence continues at coordinate 508,072 of CACVBS010000049.1, read as the reverse complement.
CCATCAGCTTTGCGGTGGGACATTCATGGTGAGGCACACAAGTACATCACCGAGCTTAAAGTCAGGGTTGGACATTGCAAGACGGACAATTCTATAGACATGCTATGCTCTCAAGCCGCGCACTCAGTCCTGGATTTGTGGAGTTCCACTTTCCAGGATCTGACTTACTGAGGCTCTGAATTCCTGGAGCTTCAACGGCCTGACAGGTGGCCGATCCAACCATTGTATCTCAATGGGGGACCTTGGCTCTCAACATTCGGACACAGTATTACTGAGTTTGCTCGTGTCTGCCAGTGTATAACTGGCCATGCGCCCATTGGAGCGTACTACCGTCGCTTCAAGATCAATGAGCCCCATGGCTGCACTTGCAGGGCTGCTTTGCAGTCTCGCCAGCACGTCCTCTTTCGCTGTCACGATAGATATTCTGTACACTATCCCCGTTTCCTCAGGGATATTGCATCGTTTATGAAGCACAACCCCACAGTGTTTGGCTTCAACCAGGACCCTTCAGGGGTCAGATAATCGCTGCAGGTGGGGTTATTCCTCCTTTTGGGGGATTTGTCAGTGAATTGACACCCTCAAACCTTAGGGTTTGGAGACCTGCGCCTGCAACAATTCTTTTGTGCAGGCAGTCTTTCCATTTCGATTGACTGCAGCACTGCTAACTTTCTGCGTCTGGTTTCAGGCAGGCGCTTCTCTGGCTTGTCAGCCTCAAGACACCCTGCCACCTCCCGGGTGGTGCTGTTTTATTTCATTTGCGCTGCGTGGCCTCCGAACAGCGTTCAACAACTCTGGGGTTTAGCGGGGCCTTGATGGTCTCTTCCCCTTATCCCGAGTCACCGTTTTCGCAAGGTGGGTCTGGCTTTGTGGGAGTTTAGGCGTTTGAGCCACAAGGCTCGTGGTTGGGGGGGTGGACATCTTTTAGTAGTTTACTTAGTACCCAGGCTGCGCAGTGTATGTGTTTGTAGATAGCGAGTGGGCTGCCACAGAGCACCGCTATATAAATTGTTGAATAAAAAAAAAAAAAAAAAAATGGTGAATGGATTTACTGCCAAGATGGAAATTGGAAGTCCAATGGCTGCATTATATCTTCTAGGAAATCCTGATCACTATACCAGTCATAAGTTCATTACTGTCTACTGGAAGAATTATGTTAGAGAAGTTCTGAAGTCATGGAAATCTGATGAAGTACTGGATGACTTGATTCCAGAGAAAGTGGTTCTTTGAAAGACAAAAAGTGGACAGTATGTTGGATTCTCAGCAGTGCATGACTATGTCTATTGACCAGCAGCATTTGAAGACAAGACACTATATGAGTGGATTCAAATGAGTGTTAAAATCAAAGCTTCTCACTCTCAACAACATGACAAAATTGAATCAGATGATGAACTTGATTTATTTGCCCAGCCTTCTTTTGAAGCCAAATTTAAAACTGCTAGCCCTTCAAAATTCAAAGCTACAGTTGAGGATGTAGATGAAAGTGAAGATGAACTTAATGTTCTTTCTGGTGATGAGTTAGAAGAGTATAAGAGCAAATCTGAATCTGAATCTGAATCTGAATTTAAAGAGACTTCTGATGGTAAAACTTACTTATTTTTGAAGGATCATCCTATGTATGAAACTCATCAAGTTGTTTTTAATGAGAAAAGAAAAAATATTGTACCCAACTTTGTAGGTGGATCACTTCCAAGATGTGATAGAGGAGACCGAGAATATTACTGTGCAACTATGCTTACTCTCTTCAAGCCTTGGAGAACAGGAAAAGATCTGAAGACTGAGATTGATACTTGGGATAATACGTTTAATACTTTCAGCTTTACTGACTATCAAAAGCAGCTTATGAAGAACTTTAACATTAGATATGAATGCAATGATGCTCGCAATGATTATTCTGCTCAATTGAAGAAGAAAAATACTGGAATATTTCCCCAATTTATGAGTGATGATATACTTGATGATCTTGATGAAGACAATAATAATCAATATAGTGGAGCAGACTTTGGTGATGATGCACCTGATGAAAAATATGAACAGAACAGATATATGAAACCTGGAAGAAAGTGTCAGAGAGATATTGAAGATATGATAGCAGTAGAGACTGGAATAACTGATGCTGGATGGATGGACCAGTCACCCAATGGACTTGATGAAATTGACAAAATACCTGTTGAACCAGAAGTCATTCAGAAAGGATCTAGATGGAAAGCTACTGTTGATGAAGAAAGACAGAAGCTTCTGGCTGAGAGAGGAAAGACTATCTCAAAGTCTGCTCAAAAATCATCAGACCCAAATGAAAATAATGTCCAAGTGGTTGACCAGTCATATCTTTTCAAATCCTTCAAAGCACAACACAAGTCTGATCAGAAACTAATTGATGATACTGTTTATAAATTTTCACTGAATAATGAGCAAGAGCGAGCCTTTAGAATACTTGCTAATCATGCTATAGAGCCTAAATCTGGACAGTTGAAAATGTACTTGGGTGGTATAGGTGGAACTGGAAAATCACAAGTCATCAAAGTCAGGGTTGGACGTCGCAAGACGGACAATTCAATAGACGCGCTCTGCTCTCGAGCTGCACACTCAAGTCTGGATGCATGGGCCTCCATGTTCCAGGATCTGACTTACTGAGGCTCTGAATTCCTGGAGCTTCAACGGCCTGACAGGTGGCCGATCCAACCATCGTACCTCAATGGGGGACCTTGGCTCTCAACATTCGGACACAGTATTACTGAGTTCGCTTGCGTCTGCCAGTGAATAACTGGCCATGCGCCCATTGGAGTGTACTACTGTCGCTTCAAGATCAATGAGCCTCATGGCTGCACTTGTGGGGCTGCTCTGCAGTCCTGTCAGCACGTCCTCTTTCACTGTTGCAATAGATATTCTGTACACTATCCCCATTTTCTCAGGGATATTGCATTGTTTTTGAAGCACAACCCCACAGTGTTTGGCTTCAACTGGGACCCCTCAGGTGTCAGATAATCGCTGCGGGCAGGGTTATTCCTCCTTTTGGGGGATTTATCAGTGAATTGACACCCTCGAATCTTAGGGTTTGGAGACCTGCACCCGTGACAACTCATTTGTGCAGGCGGTTGACCTTTCTTGGTTGATCGCAGCACCGCTAACTTTCTGCATCTGGTTTCGGGCAGGCGCATCTTTGGCTTGTCAGCCTCAAGACACCCTGCCACCTCCTGGGTGGTGCAATTCTTATTTTCATTGTGCTGTGTGGCCCCCAAACAGCAATTGACGACTATGGGGTGTAGCGGGACCTCAATAGTCTCCTCCCCTTATCCCGATGCACCGTTTTCACAAGGTGGGTTGCCCTCTGGGGAGTTTAGGTGTTTGAGCCCAAAGGGTCTTGGTTGGGGGGGCGATCGTCTTTCAGTAGTTAACCTAGTATCTGGGCTGCGTAGCATATATGTTCTGTAGATAGCAAGCGGGCTGCCATCGAGCACTGCTATATAAATTGTTGATCAAAAAAAATAAATAAAAATAAAAAAATCACAAGTCATCAAAGCCTTGGTGGATTTTTTTAAGTCAAAAAATCAGTCACATTGGATAGTTGTTCTTGGTCCAACTGGTACTTCTGCAGCTCTTATTAATGGATCTACCTATCATTCATTTTTGGGAATTAATCCTGGTGGAAATACAGCCTCAAAAATTGCCCAACTTCAAGCTCGACTTGAAGGTGTTGAGTATATATTTATTGATGAAGTCTCAATGATGTCTTGTATGGATATTTATAAGATTTCTGCCCAGTTAGCCAAAGCTTTGAATGCATTTGATTTGCCTTTTGGAGGAATGAATATTATTTTTGCTGGTGACTTTGCTCAATTGCCTCCAGTTGGTGGACAATCTTTGTTTAGTGAATATGTTGGAACTCAGATACATTCTGGACTAACACCAGATCATCAGAAGGCTGCTATTGGAAAGGCTCTATGGCATCAGGTTACTACTATAGTAATACTTTGACAGAATATGAAACAGACTAGTCAAACTCCACAAGATGCAGCTTTGTGAACTGCCTTAATTAATATGCAATATGGTAAATGTACACCAGCTGATATTGCATTTCTGAGAACTCTACAGGCTGGAAAGCAACTAGGACAGCCCAAAGTATCTGCCAAAGAATTCAGAAATGTTGCTGTTATATGTGGTCGTCATACAGAGAAGGATCAGATCAATCAACTCGGATGTCAGAGATTTGCAGAAGAGACTGGCCAAAGACTTACACATTTCTATTCAATTGACAAGTGGGGCAAGGAGAAAGATCCAAGTACAAAGACCAAGTGGGGTCAGTCAAAAGCTGCTTCCAAGTCTAAACACATTTCTAATGAGATTGATCCAGATATGCAGCAAAATATATGGAAACTTAGACCTGGAGTTACAGATAACTTTGCTGGCAAATTATCTTTATGTCTTGGCATGCCTGTTATGATTAGAAATAATGATGCAACTGAACTCTGTATTACCAAAGGTCAAGAAGGCTTTGTAGCTGGGTGGCAAGCAGAGAAAGGACCCCATGGCAAGCAAGTTCTTGATACACTTTTTGTAAAATTGGATAAACCTGCAAAAACTATTCAACTTCCAGGACTTCCTGAAAATGTAGTACCATTAATGAGGGCTACTAAAACTATTCCTTGTAAATTCCCAAGTGATATTATTGAGAGTATTGAGCGTCAGCAAGTACAAGTTTTGCCCAACTTTGCAATGACTGACTATGCAAGTCAAGGAAAAACTCGACCATATAATGTTGTTCATCTTGGAAGCTGCTATTCACACATGTCATACTACACCTGTCTGTCAAGGAGTGCTACTGCTGCTGGAACTATCATTCTTCAAGGATTTATGCCCAAGTTTATTACTCAAGGTTGTTCAGGATATCTCAGACAGGAATTCTGTGAGCATGAAGTACTTGATGAAGTGACTAGACTCAGATATGAAGGTCTTCTGCCAGCTTATATTCAAGGCTATACTCGCAATACAATTATTGGACAATTCCAAAGATGGAAAGGAGCTAACTATGTTCCAGATAAAGTCGATTCAGCTCTTCAATGGTCTGATCAGGATCCTCTTGATATGCCAGTTGTAACTGATAGTCCTTGGACTTTAATTGACAAGTCAACAAAATTAAAGTTGCTTTGGACAATTCCTGTAACTAATTTTGTACCTGCAAAAGAGAGTACTGCTTTGAAGCATAAAGCCAGTGAGAGTAATATTTCTAAGCCAAAGAAATCCAGACAAATTATTGAAGAAAATAGTGACTCACCTCAAGGATTTATCTGGGATAATCAAGATTATAGCTGTCCATATGATGGTTTATTTAGCATTCTCTATAATCTCTGGCTTGAAAATTCTGATGAATGGACTGAGAAATTATCAAGCATTAATGACTATACAAAGCTACTTATAGAAGGCTTTCAAGATGTTGTTCATAGTAGTTCTACTCTAGAAGAGGCCAGAGACAGAGTACGAGAAGTGTTGTATCTTGTAAAGCCAGATAAATTTCCAAAGGGTAGAAATAATGCAAGTGTAGCTGAACTTGCCTTTGAATTATTTAAGACTGATAGTGAAGATGCACAAGTAGAAAAATTCTGTAATAATTGTGACTATACTAGACTCTTTTCTGATACTATTGGATATGCTGCCAATCTTGAAGGATATCAAGTCTCATCAACTCAACATTGGATTTCAGATATGAAAGAAAGTTGTCAAGAGACTTGTCCTGAGTGTAGTGAGACTTTGATATACCAGAAAACTTATACTAAGATACCAAAAATATTAGTTCTTGAGTATCCATTCTGTAATATTAGGACAAGTCATAAGATAAAAATCAAAGTTAATAGAAAGGCACATGTACTAAAATTAAAGGGAATGGTTTATCATGGTGATAATCATTTTGTGTCAAGAATTGTAGGCAATGATGGAACAATCTGGTTTAATGATGGCATGACTACTGGTAGACAATGTACAGAAGATGGGCACTTGACAACTATTACTGATACATCAGTTAGAACATATAATGATAAGAATTTTGTATTAGCAGTCTATGCTTAATTCAATAGCTATAATGGGTGGTGGGTGGGCATAATTTCATAGAATATTTCTGTAACTAATTACTTGCTATACAAAATTAATCTATATCAATATTAATTATATTTCAGCTAAAGCTACAAGAAGAAAGAAGGCCTCATACATGCCATGTGTAGCAATGGCCCACTCAAACAAGTTTTCTGCATCAGCTGGAGAAGGGTAGACACCCCTCTACCTGTTTCACAGCTCAATCACAAGTCTCTCTTTCCTTCTTTTTCCATTTTCAATTTTTATTTTATTTCTAATTTCCACACCACAAGCACCAGTATTGGGCCATCTTTGAAGATTTGTCCTGTGTCACATCTAGTCTGGCCACCTGTGACATTCTGCCTATCCACCATTTTTGGATTTTCCAGCCATTCTGGCTGGTGGACATGGCCAAAATCCAGCCTCAGTCCCTTGTCACATCAAATTTGGCCAGTGTCCAAACTTTGTCCACTATGGACACTGGATCACATCACACCCCCAGCTGTTAGATTACGAGTCCTACAAAGTAGATTGACTCATTACTTATACCCTGGATCCAGTCACAAAAATTTGCTCATGAGAATTGTAGTGATCTACCCACAGCTGCTGATTGGCTTGGCCAGTCACATCATGGTCCTGGATAAGATAAGATTGGCTGTGAGATGAACCTGGCTGCTTTTCTCACTGAGATCCTCATGCTATTGTGGTTCTTCTTCATCTGTTCGCTGTTTGCTACCTCGCTTTGCCTTTGCTGCTACCACACTGCTCAGCTTGTCTTGAAGATAGTGCTATACATGCACTGCTCACTACTGCAGGAAGAAGTCTGAGGTCAATACACAAGGGCAGGTACTCAACTCAAATGGCATAGACACTGGACAGGCCAGCTTTGGAGTGCAACATTATTGGAGGTGACTTCCACTTCTTTGCTGGGAGTGAGAATGACCTGACCCAGGTGGTGAGGCAGTACACTGAGGTTGCCAGTCTTCCAGCAGAAGTTCTGCAAAGTCACCACTGACTTTCAAGACCTCCTTTGACAATTATGTAACCCGTTCAACCTTCAAACCTTGGAAGTCATCATCCGACAGTTCCCTTTTGCACTGCCAGTTACAGAAGAGCTCACAATGATTCCCTGGGGCAAATTAGTATATTTTTGAAAGAACAGACAGTCAGTCCACAAAACCCTTGACAGCATACTCACATCCTATGAGGCTTACTGAAAGCAAAGGGAATCAGGGCCAAGAAGATTGCCTTACTGCCCTGGGACCTGATGATATGTCAACAGTCAATGTCTACTCTGCACACCCACCTCTCTTCAACACTCGACCCAGGCCTCATCTTCTTACCAGTCACCTACAAGTAGGAGGGGGGTACGACAACCTCCAAATGTCTTCATCTACTCCTGCAACATTGCTGGGAGGTGAGGAAAGGGCAGAAAAGCACATGCTACTAACTGACATTTGCAGTCAAAGCCTTTGTTGTGTGCATTCAACTGCATAAGTAAGGTGGTTTTTTTTTTTTTTGATCAACAATTTATAGAGCAGTGCTCAATGGCAGCCTGCTCACTATCTACAAACATGTATGCTACACAGCCCAGTTTTGGGGGCCACGCAGCGCACATGCATATGAGATAAAACAGCACCACCCGGGAGGTGGCAGGGTGTCTTGAGGCTGACAAGCCAGAGAAGCGCCTGCCTGAAACCAGACGCAGAAAGTTAGCAGTGCTGCAGTCAATCGAAATGGAAAGACTGCCTGCACAAAAGAATTGTTGCAGGCGCAGGTCTCCAAACCCTAAGGTTTGAGGGTGTCAATTCACTGACAAATCCCCCAAAAGGAGGAATAACCCCACCTGCAGCAATTATCCGACCCCTGAAGGGTCCTGGTTGAAGCCAAACACTGTGGGGTTGTGCTTCATAAATGATGCAATATCCCCGAGGAAACGGGGATAGTGTACAGAATATCTATCGTGACAGCGAAAGAGGACGTGCTGGCGAGACTGCAAAGCAGCCCTGCAAGTGCAGCCATGGGGCTCATTGATCTTGAAGCGACGGTAGTACGCTCCAATGGGCGCATGGCCAGTTATACACTGGCAGACACGAGCAAACTCAGTAATACTGTGTCCGAATGTTGAGAGCCAAGGTCCCCCATTGAGATACAATGGTTGGATCGGCCACCTGTCAGGCCGTTGAAGCTCCAGGAATTCAGAGCCTCAGTAAGTCAGATCCTGGAAAGTGGAACTCCACAAATCCAGGACTGAGTGCGCGGCTTGAGAGCATAGCATGTCTATAGAATTGTCCGTCTTGCAATGTCCAACCCTGACTTTAAGCTCGGTGATGTACTTGTGTGCCTCACCATGAATGTCCCACCGCAAAGCTGATGGAATGTAAATCAAGGTGATGCGGCAGAGATCATCTGTCTCGAACCACTCCTGGAGAGCGCAACAGACTGACAGACTAAAAGCCTGACCAGAGTGTACAGAGGGGTCCACTGCTCTGTGGGCTGAGCCCATGGAGTCAGTAAAGACCATGATATGTTGGCAGTTTGCCTGCTTGACAGCAAGGTGCACTGCGCACGCAATGGCATTGAGCTCCACATCAGGGGCGGTAACTCTGCCTGAGACATAGCAAGTCCTTTTGAGCTCGCAATGACCCTTGTAGATGATGGCAGCCGAGGCCGCCTGATACTGGTTGGACCGAGGGACAGAGCCATTGGCTGCAGCCAGTACTGTTAAAGGGTTGGCCCTCACTTTTGCGACGAGCTCGTTGAGATATGGGCGCCTATCCTGGGTAGGATCACGCTCATCAAAATGGAGATGGTCCGCAAAGTGGTCCAGTAACCGATCACCAGGGAAAGCTTTGGGCACAAAGGGCTTGAAGCTCTCAGTTAAGGTGTGGACACGCTCATCCACCTCCATGACGGTGCTCTTGACTTTCCCTCACATAGCTGGGGTCATCAAGGCGGCTGAGTGGGCGTGTGGTTTGGCCCGCTTGAGGAGTCTCTCGTCCATCATGGAGCAAAGAGGGTGGTGACGTGGTACACTGCGCACATTGCCAACTTCTTCAGCACAAGGTGGATGGGGATGAGACCTGCCAAAGCCTCAAGACCGCCTGTAGGTGAGGTGCGGAAGGCACCCATGATCCATAGAGCAGCTTTTTGCTGCATCCGTTTAAGCTGGTTCATGGTGCCCTTGTTGCGGGCACCATCAAAGTACCAGAGATGATAACCGTACATGGCAATAGAGACCACGCATGATCTATACAAGAGGTGTCGCTGCTTAGGTGAAAGACCCCTGGTAGAGTTTCCAAGCATGCACATGGCCTGCACAGTGGTGAATGCCTTGGTGGCGTAATAGCAAACATGCTTGTGAAAAGTGAGCCCGCAGTCGAAGTAGAAGCCCAAGTACCTCCAATAGGTCTTGGGCTTCAAAGGTGTGGTGCCTGTATGTGGAGCATACCCCAAATCCAGTGAGGGATTATATGTGTTGCATCGATGAGAAAAGTGAAACAGCTCGGTCTTGTCATGTTCAAGAACGAGTGCAAATGCAATGAATAAAAGGTAGATAATTTTATAGGCCTTATGCAGGCCCACATTATTATCATTGAGTTGTTTGGACTGGGCCAGAATGGTCCCATCATCAACAAAGGAGAGTAGTGTTGTGTTGAGTGGCGCCGCTTTGATATAGAAGAGCTTCATCACCAGAGCAATGAAGAGCCCTGAGATAACAGGTGAGAGGGCTGAGCCCTGCCCGACACCCATGTCCGCAGACCACAAGTTGGATTGGAAGGTGTTCCAACAGTAGACTGTGGAGCGCCCAACAAGGTAAGAAGCAAAGAACTCCACCAATATTGGCAAAAACCCTTGCTTGCAAAGGGCAGCCATGAACATTTCATGGTTGATAGAAGGGAAGAACTGTGTGATGTCAAAAGCCAGCGCACTAGTCTGGAGACCCTTGACCCACCCCGCTCGCACGAGATGAGTCAGAATCAATCCAGCATCCTCAGTTGACCTCTGGCGAATACCGCCAAGTTGGTTTGGATGAAAGATATCATGTTTGACAGTGTCAAACTGTATCCTGTTGGCAATCATCTTTTCGATAAGTTTACCAAAAGTGATGAGGAGTATGATCAGCCTGAAAGCCTTCGGCACTGCATAGGAGGGCTTGTTCGGCTTCGGTACGATAACCAACAGCGACTCCTTGAATATACATGGCCAGTGCCCCACCCTAAGGCAAGCATTGGCCAACATGATGAAGAGTGCAAGGACGTGTTTGTCCTTCCATGATGCCTACCTGACGTAACATGGTCTGGTCCTGGTGCAGAGGAGTTGGAACACCCCTTAAGAGCACTCAACGACTCATGCTCCGAAAAGTCAGCCCACTCACGGACCGGCTCGTCAGGAAGCTCGTCTAAGACTGAGGCGTCATACTTGCAACCAGAGGCCAAGTTGTATGTGCCATGAAGGGCATCCCAAAGGTCATCCATATCATGGCAAGGCTGGTCGCCATTGCAAATAGCCTCACAGGGTGGTAGCTTGTGCTGTTTGACCCATTCCATCAGGTCCCACAGGCGCTTGCGAGAAGTAGCGATTTCTGCAATCATAAGTAAGGTGGTGAATTGTCCAGGCAAAGGTGTTCTATAACTCATTGGTGTGGGTGGTTCAAAATAATCCAATAATACATATTCCATGTCTGCGCAGCATCTTGGTCATGCAAGAGAAGGATCCAGGAATTGATTCACATGAGGACAATGCAGGAAACCTCAACACAACAAAGCCTCATCTGGACAAATCCTGTTAGATGATGTTGGGTCGGTCTGAATGTATAGGAACTTGGAATAGAATCCTGAGGGGAGGGGGACACCACTGACAATTTGAGGTGCTGAAATCTCACATTTGTCATCTTCAAGCATTAGCGAGGACATCTAGAGGACAAAATTAATTAAATATGATGAGGGCTCATGACTCTAAGTCAGACATCAAGCAATTGGTGTGTTTGTAGGGCCACAAGGAGTGACCAAAGGTCAGTGATGAGTGGCCCCCAGACAACTTCTGTGTAGTTGTAACTGCCTATGGCCAACAGTGAGCTAAGAACTCCCAATATGTCTGACCCAAGTGTGTATGACCAGATATATAGGGTAAACTGACTACACAACATAGGGTACATGATGTGAGGTGGAAGTAAAAAGCTAAGGACCTATGTGAACTAACTACCCTAGTTAAATATAGGAATGGCCTGTTACATACCCCTGCTTGAGATTGGATCCAAGGGACCAATCTAAACAGAAAGAGTGATTGGGGGGAGAAAGAGAGAAATAATAAAAAAATGTGACTATCACTAATTAAAGAGACCATCAAAAGAATGAAAAGATACCTCTACCAACAAATCTCCTCCACAATCATGACAAGACTATCCGGGATCAGAAATGTGAGGCATATACTTGTGGCTGCCAAAAGTAACTGTGATTATGTAATCATGTGCTCCAGTCAAAGGCGGGGCATCCCAAAGATGTGAAGCACGCTTCAATTCAGGTGTTTGAATCACCTTGAGAAAATGCATAATAGATTAGTCCTGTTCAGTATCTATGTATTCTACACATTAAAATGGTATGTGGCCACCCCGTGCTTCCAGGAGAGCTGCTATTTGGTTAGGCATCTCAGAAATGTGTTTATTGATGCACTCGATTGGTATCTGCTCCCAGGCTTCGATAACAGCCAAACAGAGTTCTTCTACAGATGTAGGATGATGTGGTCTTCTTTGTATAATTTGCTTGAGTTCATGCCAAATAGGCTCGATTGGGAAGAGGTCTGGAGAGTTGGGAGGGTGATAGAGCTGTGTGATGCCGTGATGAGTGAGCCATTGTTTTGTTAGTTTGCTGGTATGTGCTGGTGCATTGTCCTGCTGGAAAATTACCTGGCCTCTCTCGGTCCTCATCTCTCTATAGAAGCCCCTCAGAGCCCCCTCCAGCACTTGCTCGCAATGCCAGGCAGTGTTCATTCCTCCACCTTTGCCTCCTGGGTACTCCAACACAACAAGCGGCCCTTTTTGACCCTCCATTATGCAACCCCACACCATTGCTCTCACTGGCAACTGCTTAAAGGTCACAACAAGGCATTCATTGAGGTATTTTTCATCTGTGCACTGTGTGATGTAAACGCGTACATGATTGTCGCTGAGATTACGAGTTCTTACATTAGTAAGACTCGTTCTTTCAACCTGGGTCGCAGAGATCATTTTACTTTCCCACGTTACGGTCATCCATGCTTTTTTTCCCACAGTAAGTATTACATTGATGGCATAGCTACATTTTCAATAGTTCACTACATTTTTACTGGCTATTGTAGTAATGCTCTTCTTGACCTCTGCAAAATCAAAATCACCAACCTCCCTTGCTCACTGCAGCCCTCTTTTGCCCTTCCAACCTAACCCCTAGCACCATCCAACAACAAGCCCTGGTGCCCAAATGATCCTGGACTTCACAGTTCAGCACCATTCACGCTTGTTCAGCCACCGCTGCCTGCCCCTTTCACCCCATGACCACCTGCTTGCCCTCCTCATCCTCTGCCTCTTGCCCCTCCCAACTGGCCTCAAAAACAAAGAACGATGGCAAACCAACGTGCCCCTTCTTGCCCTTCCCCCTTGCTCTCAACTTCCACTACCACCACCCCCTCTTCTTGCCCCATCCCAACAGCCTTCAAGGACGCCGAATGATGCTGAACACAGAGGTTGGGTGATGTTCACACTCGTTCTGTGTCCTGCCTGCCTGCCCACCCAGCACTGCCTGCCTCTCACCTTCCACCCAGCACTGCCTGCCTCTCACCTTCCACCCCCACCACCACCGCTTCTCACCCTTCCAACACCCCTAGCCTGCACAAACAGCCACCCAGGACGATGAACAATGCCAAACTTGGACATTCAGCAGCATTCGCAGTTGTTCTGTGCTCTACCCACCTCTTCTTGCCCTTCCCCCCTCCCTCTCATCTTCTGCCACCACCAGCCCGCTCTTCTTGCCCCTCTGACACCCCTTGCCCATCCAAATGGCCCCCAAAGAGCCCTGATGACAGCAAACAATGCCAAAGCTCTCATCCTCTAAAAAAGTTCACTTTCAGAACATCATGAAATAGAATAGATATATATTGAGAATAATTATGTGAAATACATGTTCCAGGAAGCAAAGGCCAAGTCATGAGTATGAATGAGAGAACACCATTGTTGAGTCACAGAGGTGGTTGTTGTTGACTTGTGGAGGCTGTCATCAAGTTGCACAACATGACAATGAACTGGTGGGGTGGAGTAAGTAATAGAAGGAGGGATTAGGGTTGGTGAAACACTATGCTGGGTCTCCCACTGCTCAGGTCTCCCTGGTGGTCCTTCTCTCTATCCAGCTCTTCCATAACCCTCATTGGAGGGCATGGCCATGGAGATGTTGGACCTGACATTGATCTGTGGAGGCGGTCATTGAGTTGTTGGAGCTGATATTGAGTTGTGGGGGACTGACATTGAGCCATGAGAGAGCAGCTTCCAGTTACTGTGGCTGATGTTGAATCAGCAGGCCAGCATCAAGACATGGGGCCTATGATCAACTTGTGTGATGCAACAGAGAACTAGCAGGTGAGTAAGGAAGAGTGGAAGAAGAGGTAGCCAGTCACTCACTGCATTGGGCATTCAGTCTCCCGCTACTCGGGTCTCCAGTTACTCGGGTCTCCCTTTGTTTTCCTCCTCCTCCATTCAGCCCTTCAAAATGTGCCCTGACCCTCATTGGAAGGCACAGGTGCATGGTGTAGATATCTATAGTAGAAGAGGGAGAGGAGGAATGGTGATAGTAGCAGCAGAAGAAAGAAAGCGATGATGTAGCATGCGATTATGGCCAGCACAAGTCACCTGATCACTTACCTCTATAGGAATGTTACTGTCTACAAATGACATAGTATTCACATACTCTACATTATATTTATGGGTACTGTATTTTTCTCCTGTATTTTACATTAATTACACAAGTTATTTCATGAGAATTGAATAAGAATTGACAGAGATATGGAATTTGCAAGATGAGGCGAGTGGCTGGGGTGGCTTTGTTTGTTTAGCCAAACATATGATGCACAAAAACTCCTGGAGAGTTTTTGTGTGTCATAGCTGTCAAACTCTGCTCACATGACCTAGCAAGTCACATGTCCTTCTACTACAGAAACAGAGGACCTCCGATTATCCCGAGAAAGGTTGGATATGAAATCAGCAGTTTGAGTGGGTTTACAGGTTTACATGAAATCTTCCTTTTTGGGGTGAATTCCGAGTTGAGGCCGATCTAACCTCCAAATTTTCCCCTGAACGGGTTGACAATTGCATCCGACCTCTAAAGATAGAATAGAATTCGTAAAAAATATGTAAAAAATCCAAAACGCTCTATTTCGACTGGATTGCGTGCTCAGTTCCTTCTCACATCTCTTTGTCATTGTCACCGCCTGCTTTCTTCCAAGTCACCAGCAGCCGCTTCACAGCAACGACTATCTGTGCCTGTTGTGCCACCAGCTTCACATATACATCATCAAAGAACTTTTGTTGAAGCTCGAGGATTGCACCATCGTTGATCTCTCTCACACATGTCGATGGGACATATATCAAGAACGCTGCCACTGGAAGATGTGCATACCGAGGTAGCCCCAGTGGAAGAGTTGGCCCCCATCCAGATCGGAAGCTGCAAAGGCGGTTGTGTTGCCATACATGCATGGGAAGGTACAAGAGCGAGCCAATTGAATCTGCTGCTGATACCCAGCTATGCCTTGCAGTTTTCCCACCTCCTCATTCATATAGTGTTATAACTATGGAAGTAATTGTTATCAGACACGATGGATAAGACCTCCCTCATTTATCACGTACCATGACCGATCATGAGCTGACCATTGACAAGGATGATCCCGTAGGTCCCAGTGGTGATCTTTGACAACATATCGACCTTTGCAGTTGTGAGATCGGTACACAATGGGAGGTTTGAGAATGCTTTCTTCCGTCTTGCGATGATCTGGCATGTTGGGTAAGTGAAATATTCTTTGTACTGTTTTCGGACACCTACTGAACTGCTTCCTGCTCTTGCAGCAAGTTGTGCATTTGCAGAATTCCCAGCAAGACCAGTTCCAACAGTGGATAGGGATCCAGCGGCCAGTTTCTCATATTGTACTTGCCTATTGAGCCCAGTACTTGACCCCTGCTCGGACTCCATTCTGAGCACATCATATATCTTTCCTGCAAGGAGCTGGCGTTCGGTCGGTTCTTTTGCAGTGGTGGAAGGTGAGGTCCCTTTCACTGTTGACCTATAATTTCTGACACCTTCTGCAGACTCACGGCTCTGGTTTTTTAAGCGTGTTGCTACAAGCTGCGAAAGGTCATTGAGTAACACAGGTGTTGCATTATTGAGTAACACCGGTGCAGCCTTGTTGATCATCGGCAACCCAGTGGTGCTGACAGAATTTAGAAGTTCTTTGACAGCTGCCTGGCCTGCCCCTCCTTGCGATGCAATCACCTGCAACACATTTGAGAGTGCATCTCAGATCTCAGCAAGGGCATTAGGGTCATCGTCTGGAAGATTATTGCTGTTCAGGGAGGATAGTAAGTCGCAAAATTTGTAAGGGTGTTTATAAAGACTTACATAGCTTCTAAATCTGCAAAATTCAATACTGCAGCTGCATACCCACACTGGTCAAGTAGTTCATCAGTTTTATAGGAGGGGAGTTCTTGTTCTTGTGCTACTGTGGCCACGTCAAGTGCTTCTTGAAGTTGTTGCCGATCGCTAGGTGGGGTGTCACTCTCCTCTTCAACCTCGCTTTCATCATCTGATAGATCCTCATCAACGATGTTGGCTTTCTGAGTGGTTAGTTTGCTGGTTCCAGAAAGGCTGGTGGTTGGAGATGATGGATAGTAGCCCACCAGTTCCCAAAGCATGAGAGCTTCATCATAGGCTGCTTTTGCCATTGTGGCAAGCTCTGCGTCAGTTGGGAAGATCAACAGAAAATGGAGATTGATGTCGTTGGCATCAGAATATGTGTGTGAGTAGCCTGCCGCAGACTTTTTCAGGTTTCCTTTTGTACTTATCCTTTTGCATGCAGCCATGAGGCATACACGCAACTTGGGAATGAGATGCAAGACATCCAGCATTGTGAAGTCAGCTATGAGATCGCGCAAGAAACCGAAGATGTGTTCATTGGACTCTGAGCTGTGGGGCCAGGGAAGGAGCAGGAATTGTTTCTTGAGTACATCGCGATGTATATAAATTAAACCCAGGAGGCCATTGACCATAATGTCAATGATGTCATCAGCCTCGCAACTGAGGAAGTGACGTGATGTTGTGTAACCAGCTGTTTTCAAGAAATCTTTCCAAATCTCTTTGAAGAATTTGGCACAAAAGACAATATGGGCGTGCTCAATGTGTGCAAGCTTTCAACTCTGATAGGCATCAATGAGCTCGCCGAAGACAAACAGGAAGACAATAAGCCCTAGGTTGTCAGAGTTCCTGTCAACGAGGAACTCTAGTGTTGAAGCTGAGAAGAGTCGTGCTGCAGCATGATCATCCTGTCGATCAAGCTTCTCAACGTCTCAACGATACAGTGGGGTGCCTTCAGCAAAGGAAATGTTCTGCACATCCTGGTAGCAGATGAGGAAACAACCGAGAATGAGACTATGGGCTCCTGATAGCAAGCCATTCCTTTCTGTTTTGCGACAGTGCTTTGAATCTTGAATTACAGTCATAACGTGACCACCAATTTGGAGAAGCTCTACATGAAATGCTGACCCATCAGCTGGATGTGGGATCTGATAGTTCATAGTTGTGGCAAACCCAGAGCGCACAAGTTTGCGACGAGCTTCACGCTCGACACTTGTCCCATCAGACCCAAGAGAGATAATGTTTAGTTTGAGTTCCGGTGAGATAACCAACTTGAGTAGCTTCTCCTCCATGGTGGCAAGCTCTTTTGCATTTGTTTTCAAGGCAATTGGAGATGCGGCAAGAACGAGGGGTGGAACATGAGGAAGTGGAATTGAGAGGGTCCAGAGCTGAAGCTTTGTTGCCTTGGTTGAACTTGCTTGTCGAATATCAGATTGAAGGTGATCAATGTCGGCGACCTCCATTGGTCCCTCAGTGCCGCCAACCATGAACCATTTCTTCTTTTTGTTATCAAAATACAGCCAGAATGCAAGGAGCTTTGTGTCATCGACAGCAGTTGCCAGAGGACCATCCAGCAGATATGCATAGTCTTTGAGGTAATCAGAAGCATGGGTAATGACCTGCGAATCAATCCCTTGCATGAATGCTGGCTTAAGGGATCTAAGCTTGAGGAAGCTGTGCTCAGAACGTCCTCCAAACATTGATTGAAAGGATCTGTAAGCCTCTGGGTGTATGCAAAGAAGCTCATGGCACCACTCATTGAATGCAGGAGGGTATTTCATGTTCTGCAACCCTCCCTCTCTGCACGATCAAGTGTAACCTCAATTAACCCTCAAAAGACTGAGTCGCCATCAAATTTGCCTTCAGCAAACTTTCAAGCAAAACGGATGAAAAGATTTGTGTTGGCAGTATCCTGGAAACGAAATACTGTCATTCTCAGACCAGTATGAAGTACAGAAATTACTTACTTCAGATAAGAGTTCACATAGACCTTTATTCTTTGCATAAATTTGACCAACTGTTGCATTCTGATGGCAAAGTGGGACAAAAGTGCGATTTTTGTCCTTTGGGATGGGCTTGTTGATGATGGTCAAGAATGCTGGGAGGCGAAGTAGTTGATAGCAAGCCTCACATGGCTCAAGCTTTTCTGGATGTTCATGTGGACTTGGGACATTGCCCTGACAAGGATTCTCTCCGATTGCAATGACACGGTTGCGAGAATGATCAACGAGCCATCTATGGGTCCGAGCCTGAGATAATGAAATTATCTCTCTCTGAGACGAGTTGAGTGAGGAAAGCTTCTTTCCGAACATTGTGCTTGCAATCTTGTGTTCTGATGTTCCACCAGCTGAGATAGAAGATGAACGGAGGAGGTAATTAGCAATACGGGGATCATCTGCCTCCGTCACTCCAGGGCATGGCCAAAGCTTGATTGCTTTCTGAGTTGGAGGATTCTGGGAGATGTCAACACCACACCATGTCACCTTGAAGCCATGCCAGGCATTTAAGGTATGCATTCCTGCAGCTAAAGGAAGTGTTTTACTCCTCATGCATGCATTGCGGTGCTCCTTGAAGCAGGTAACATTGTAGACAGCTCCCATAGTAATGTAAGACCCACAGTCTGAGTGGCAAACAATGCGCGCTCGCATTGGGTCCACGTCATCGACTTCATACTCTTGATCAAGGATTTTAAGCCTGGCTTTATAAGTGGCCCATTTCTTAGGATCGCAGACAAAGGTCCCATTCTTTACTGCCTTGTTAAGTTCAGCCTTTTTAGCAGCCTGGCGGCTCACAGCTTTCCCTTTACAATTCTGTGAGGAAGTTGTTGGCTTGGGTCCCTTGAACAGACTCATACTTCTTTGATTTTTCAGAAGTCTTTGCCAGCTGATCAGGTTTCGGTCGAACACACTGCCTCTTGATGAGGGGTCCAGCTGATAACTCCAGGGTAGAATCGATGATAATTGAGGCTTGCCACTTCAAGATATTACTTGATTTATTGGAACCAGTCGACAGATCAGCAACTACAAGAGGAGCAAGGATGGCCTGAGTTGCTGTTGCTGGAGGTGCATGAGAGGGACTCTCTAG
This sequence comes from Cyclocybe aegerita, assembly GCA_902728275.1. Lineage (NCBI taxonomy): Eukaryota > Fungi > Basidiomycota > Agaricomycetes > Agaricales > Hemipholiotaceae > Cyclocybe > Cyclocybe aegerita. The sequence goes on along the minus strand of CACVBS010000049.1, from coordinate 489,284 downwards.
CTGATTGCCAAGTGCAGAAGATACAACATCGACGTCTGATGAAATGTCCCTGGCCACCACTGGTGCTGTGGGTGGAGCCTGCTCAAGAATTTCAAAATCAGACTCAGCACCGCTGTCCTCCAGATATAGCTTGAAGGGCAGAAAATGGTGAGCGGAGCCTGGAAATTTGTCTTCTTGTTTCTACATCCAAGAAAATAAATAAGAATCATGATAAATAAAGCACTCAATGTGAGAGACATACAAGATATTGCAAATGGTGTTCCATAACAGCAAGAAACTCCTTGATGCAAAGGTTTTCCCAAGTCTTCTCAGACCATAGCTTATCACCAAAGATATGATGCCTCAAGGTATTATATTGATGCCTACAGATAAGATCTTGCGCAAAAGTGATGCAGTAATTTGGAAAGTTGTGTGCAGCCCATTTCTTAAGCCCCTGAATCATCTTCTTTGGTTGCAGGTGCTTTATGGAGTCTCCCCAATTAATGTGGAGAGAAGTGGGTGTCTTCTGAATTGTGAGAGCACCAAAATGCTGTGGGTCCAAATACACAACAGTCCAAAGAGTCGTTGATGGACCCTTATGTTGAAGAAGCAAGGACACAGTATTCGGTAGAATAGTTGTGCAATGGTTAGGATAGGGAGTTGTATATGCTGGGATTCCTGTAAGGCTTTGCCCAAACTCAGTGGGGACAATAAGGTCAGGCTTGGATTTGTCAACCTGGTGGGCTTCAAGAACACAGAGCATGGTGTCAACATGGGACTCGGTGAGCATTTCTGAGGAGAGAAACAAGGCCATATCTGTAATAGAAACAAGAGATCCGAGAGAGTGGATCATTCCTTTCCATGGGATCTGAGCAAGAACTAATTTGAGACGTTCATCAAGGTTCCAAGATAGCTGCTTCTTAGGAACCCTTTCTATCCAGTCATGAGAACGTCTCCAGAATGATTGAGCAGCTGAAATGTCAATCATGTGTTGCCAGAAGGTAATTGAACTGAATGGAAGGTGAACCCCCCGTTGTGTCCAATCTTGAATGGATTTATGACCGTCAAGCATTGCCTGCCCTGCATGGCTTCAAAGTTGTCTGAGAAATTCCACCAAGGGAATACTCTGATGTAGAATGGTGGAAAATGATGTATTAGGCTCTCCAGGACAGAATACAGAAGCTGGAGAGACAAGCTGGAGCTTCTGCATCTGATTTGAACATGAGAAGGAGAGCAATGCCACGACAGAGATGTCAGGGCTCGGTAACAAGGCTAATGCTTCAGAAGGAAGTGTAAGCCAGTTCAGAAGCTCATCTGAAATGTGCTTGGGCACATCCTTGTATTTTTTCCCAGTGGAGATCCAGCCTGTGAGACTGGTTGGCTCTTGAGATGAAGGCAGGGAGTTATTCCCAGCTTGCATAGTGACAAGGAAAATGAGGAGGATGAGGAGACAGAAGAGAGGAGGTTTAAACTCAAGAAAATAGTGCAAATATATTCTAAAGCCACAGTGTAAGCCACCTACAAACAATGTGTAGACCGATGTTGGGCCACACATTGTCAAAAAATACCATACGAGGAAAACCCATCAGTGATTGCCTGCTGCCAAGGCTGTCATGGCATGGGTGGCTCCCAGGCCTGCCAGGTGGACAATATCCGACCTGGCCTGGACCGCGGCGTGGCAGGTTGACAAGTGTATCTGACCTGAGGCCTCTCAAAAGGGCACTGGCGGGTTGACACCTGCAAAACCGTATCCGAGCTCCGCGGCCTACAGCTGCGATTCCGGGTTGACATGGATCCAACCTATCTTGGGATAATCAGAGGTCCTAGAAACAGTCTCTCTATATCTCTGCAATGGCTGCAGCTACAGCTCTGAAATTTCATACACCATGAGGCGATGTTCAGAGAAGCTTACATAAGAGATTTCAGATCTTCAGGGGTGCTGTGGCATGAGATATTGCATGTTTTAAATGCAGAAAACCCGCACCTCCATATCTCAACACCTACTAATGCTACAGGTCTATAATTTTGAGGCCAACATCACCTATATTATATCTACCTGCTTACAAATTTTCAGGTCTGTTGATTGTCTTGATGCCAAGATATTGTGATATATGCATTGTTTTAAATGCAAAAAACCCGCACCTCTATATCTCAACAGCTACAGATGCTACAAGTCTATAAATTTGAGGCTGTTATCACCCAAATTATATCTACTAGTGTACCACTTTTGAGCTCCATTGATGGTTTGGGTGCCAAGATATTGCGATATGCACATTGTTTTAGTGCAAAAAACCTGCACCCCTATATCTCAACACCTACTGATGCTACAGGTCTATAAATTTGAGGCTATTATCAATCATATTAGATATATATCTGTACCAACTTTCAGATCTGACAATAGTCCAAGTGCCAAGATATCAATATGCGCATTTTTGGGTTTTTTGGTGCAAACCAGTAATTTAAATATGCAGCCATGAATAATCAATGTGCATCTATGAACTCTACATTTGCTAAAGACCTTCTGTATCCTACATAATGCTGCCAAGGTGTTCCAGTGCTCTGGTCCTTGCCAGGGGTAGAGATTTGAGTGCACATTTTCAGCTATGTTTAGAAATCAGCACTATTTAGTCAATTGTGCATACAATTCTGTGCATGATACTGATATTTTGGAGCCAATATAACTGAACATTATGACTCCTCATTAATGCAGATTTGTTTTAGCTAGGGGATGTCTGGGAGAGAGGCCAGTGAAGCCACATTTTCATATTTTTAGGGGTGTGCAGCATTAATTTGACTGTAGGTCTACCAAATCTGGGAATTTTCCCATGTTCAAGACCTCTACTGAGAGTTATCAATATTTCATGATTTATGATATTTTTAAATGAAAATTAAAATGGCCCAGAAATAATTGAAATATGCCAGCATTTGTCACAACCATCCCCTGCTCCTGGCTTGATTATGCAACTTCCAAGGCTGTTATCTGGCTTCCAAGGCTCATGGTATTTAGCTGTGCACTTTTCAGATGCTTCTTAGACATCCAGGAATGAGCTCTGAGCTTCCAGAATGCTTCTAACATGTGCCATGTCTCTAGCTCACCCCATTGTGCCTCCAAGCCATTCTATTGTTCTCCATTGTTCTTATGGTCTTGTCTGAGTTATCTATTATGTAATCATAGTATGTTATTCTATTTTTTTTTTTTGATCAACAATTTATATAGCAGTGCTCGATGGCAGCCCGCTCACTATCTACAAACACGTACGCTACATGGCCCAGGTACTAGGTTAACTACTAAAAGACGACTGCCCCCAACCAAGGCCCTTCTGGTGTATACATTGAAACTTCCTGGAGGGCAACCCACCTTGCAAAAATGGTGACAAGGGATAAGGGGAGGAGACCATCGAGGTCCTGCTATGCCCCAAAATCATTGATCGCTGTTTTGGGGCTACACAGCACAAATGAGATAAGAACAGCACCACCCAGGAGGTGGCAAGGTGTCTTGATGCCAACAAGCCAGAGATGCACCTGCCTGAGACCAGACACAGAAAGTTAGCGGTGCCACAACCCACTATGTTAGCAGGCCGCAAGCACGAATGAATGAAGCATGTGCAGGTCTTCGAACCCTAGGGCTCGGTAGTGTCAATTCACCATAAATCTCCTGAAAGGAGGAACAACCTCACCCGCAATGATTACCGGACACCTGAGGGGTCCCAGTTGAAGCCAAACGCCGTAGGGTTGTACTTCAGAAAGGATGCAATATCCCTGAGAAAACGGGGGTAGTGTGTGGAATATTGATCGCAGCAGCAAAAGAGGACGTGCTGGCGGGACTGCAAGGCAGCTCTGCAAGTGCAGCCATGAGGCTCATTGATCTTGAAGCGACGATAGTATGCTCCAATGGGTGTGTGGCCTGTTATGCACTGGCAGAAGTGAGTGAGCTCAGTGATACTGTGTCTGAAGTATGAAAGCCAAGGTCCCCCATTGAGGTACAATGGCTGAATCAGCTGCCCGTCAGGCCGTTGAAGCTCCAAAAACTCGGAGCCCCTATAGGTTGGATCCTGGAAGGTGGAACTCCACGAATCCAGGACTGAGTGTGCGGCTTGGGAGTGTAGTGTGTCTATAGAATTGTCCATCTTGCAACGTCCAACCCTGACTTTAAGCTTGGTGACGTACCTATGTGCCTCACCATGGATATCCTACTGCAGTGCAGATGGAACGTAAACAAAGGTAATGCAGTGGAGATCATCTGCCTCGAACCACTCTTGGAGAGCACAGCAGACCAACAGACTGAAAGCCTGACTGGAATGCACAGAGGGGTCAACTGCTTTATGGGCTGAGCCCATAGAGTCAGTAAAGACCATGATATGAGTATATTATTCTACATGGCATAAATACCCATGTACAGTAGTTGATTCCTCAGTCAGAATATCAAACTTGCCCTATTGCTTACAGTGAGGAAGAATTAATAAAAGAATAAATAGGACAGCTAAAGATATGAGACAAAATGAACTTGTAATTGCCATGCAAAGCAATGGCCCACAATACCAAGTAAATATAGCATTTGTAGGTCCACATGATCTTCCTCCAATGGCAGGGTGTGAAGTCACAATAGAGGTTAGCCCATGTGAGTTGTGCATGCTTATGAGCCTTCTTCAGGTAAGGAACCTTGTGCACTACCTGGCAGAAGTATCCTGTGTTGCGCAGAACCCTTTGAACAGTTGACCCCAAGACTGGTGACAGGAGTTGGTTTCTGATGTTGGCAAAAGGTGTTCTCTGCTCCCTTTGGGCAATGCATATGATATGACGCTCCATGATATCATCAAGTTTGTATGGACATCCTGACCAGGAAAGATTCTCTGTCAAAGCCGTTGTCTTGTACTTTTTCCAGATGCACTGTGCTGCACTGTCATGGATGTGGAAAACCCGGGCCGCTTTGGCAACTGTTGTACCCATGAGCACAGCTCCGATGAACTTGTCTTTGACGGACGGTGGATACTGGCATCGTTCTGTCTTCGGTTCAGGCATGATGAGGGAAGAGCGATGAGGACTACAGAGGAGGTACCTTCAACAAATGATCAGGTCAGATCACATGGGTCATGTTTATTATATAATTGTAGTTACTTTTGTCGCACATGAGTAGGGGCTGCAGTATTGGCTGATGACCAAGGCCTGCTCAAGAATGGAATTTCACTGCTGGGCACATAGGGAAGACCACTGACAGTAATGACCAAGGCCTTCAAGAACATTGCCGCATTGGGAGAGTATCTGACATGTTACAGAAGAGTGACAGGGTTGAGGTTTGAGGTGGTGGTGACATGGGGGTGGTATCACCAGAAATGAGTAAGGAAATGGGCTAACACATTGGGCATAGTGACACCAAAGAAAGGAAAGGCTTGTTGTTGCAAAGCCAAGTGCTTGAAGATGGAGTAAGGTTGAATGAAAGGAAGGGGTTGATGGTTTGATGATAGCAAGGGAATGGCAAGGCATGGCACATCAAGTAAGTGCTCACTGCAATGGTGCAAACAATGGCTTCATGGTGCAAGTCAAATTGTATGAAACAGATCGAAAATGGTTGAGATATCATCCAAGCACAGTGGCCAATAACATCCACACACCTATGAGCAACCACAAACATCAGTAATCTCCTTGCTCTTCAATCCTCCCCCTCCAAGAAAAATCCATGGCTTTTCTTGACTGCAACAGTGACCACCACTCTTGCAGGTGGTCAATTGGGTAAAGCAATGTCAACTGATACCATGGTTTCAGGTGTCACTGGGGCTGATGTCATCCTGAGCCACTATTCTTTCAGGTGGACATTGGGTGGTGCACTAGCCATGGGCCACTACATCTTTCAGCAGTGCTGGTGTCCACAGCCCATCCATGGATCAGATGGGCCAGCATTGAGCTATGCACTTCACCTCATGGCTCATGGCTTGGGTGAGGTGCCACCTTGAGGTGACCATGTCTGCCCAGTGTGCTGGCATCCATGGCCTCCCTATGGGGCCCCTCCCTATATGCCCTCTTCAAATTGAATTCCCAGGTTTTTGAGAGATCTGTCATCCAGGAATCAAGTGGGGCCCACAGGAAGGGACAAGTGAGCACAAGGATGAGTAGAGAGCCAAAGAGTGAAGCAGAGGGTGTTGTGTAGACAGCGTAGCCTATAGAGGCTTACGCAAAAAAGTGTAATGGCCTATGGCTGACAGTGAGCTAAGAACTCCCAATATGTCTGACCCAAGTGCATATGACCAGATATATAGGGTAAACTGGCTACACAACATAGTGTTACGACCTGTGCTGAGCCGAGGTGTGCCGGAGACCAGGTGCGTTCGGGTGTGCTTCAGAAGAGACTTTGGATGCGGACTTTGGCTTCAACGTTCGTGTGTTGCATCCTCGAGATAGTCTAAGTCTGATTTTGGAGTATAGGCTTTAGGCTGGTGTCGGATGTCGAACAGATGCGAGCAGATGAGAACGGATGAGAACGAGAGGAGGAGATTAGAAGTCGAGTATGATATTCAGACTGCCGGACTTGGTCGTCCTGCAGTCCCTTAAATACTACAACGAATAATGGACTACCTATGACAATGAGCCGTTGGCTGTCTAACTTGTGGAGGGAACGTGTACACTAATGACAATAGAATAATGAGGCATGTGTACGCTAGGAAAATCAAAGACAAATAACAAACAAAAGAACAATATAATCAAAGAGCCGAAATGGCTATGAATGGATGTCTCTCAGATGTCTTCGGCACGGGACGGGTCGTGACAGTACCTCCCCCTTAAGGCCGAGCCCCCGAGGCCTTTACTGTGGCTGATGTTTGGTATTGTATATGCCATGTTGAACTTGGCCATTTAGGGTTGTTTGCGTCCGGAAAATTTTCTCTTCCGCTCTACCACCTGGCCCCCAACCCGAACTCCACAATGTCCAGCCCCACCAAAACATCTGAAACCCAGCGCCTACTCGAACAACAGGCCAAAGAGGAGCAAGCAGCCAAAGCGGCACAGCAGGCAGCTAGGCCTACAGCCTACCCAAGCACGGACAAGGAGGATGAAGAAGTGGTCGTGGAGCAAACCAAGCGCAAAGGCAAGGGCAAGGTTGTTGAGTCATCCAGTGAGTGGTTTGTTTTCGGGTGTCGGCAGTGGCTAATGGCTGTGGAGAAGAAGAAGAATGTGGTTCTTTATTGATTTATGAGGATCATTCCGTACATGACCGTAAGGGAACATCCAATCCTCAGGCTATCAGCGGCGTGACCTAAGTAATACCCTAAGTGTCCGTGATCATACCAATTATCGTGACATCCCATAACTATTTACACTAATCAGGGCTTCGATATACCTAAGCATAAGATCGCGTATATTCGCACATAGTAACGCCCTAGCTCCCGAAAGCAGCCATTCATGTGACCGGCATCCAACACAACCTCCCTATGGGTTTGGGTTTGTTCCATCATTCACGTGCCACGTGGTTCTTTGGCGGTCCGTGTTAGGAGACGACTTTAGCCGTTTCGTGTAGTTTCACTCCCACCCTCCAGTACTTTGGTATTAACGCCTCGGGGTCGGCTCTAGCCGTCTCGCTGGTTTGCTTTATGTACTCTGGGAAGTCAGCGCACCGAAACGCCCAGCAGGCTCCAGCAGATCATGTGAACCTTGTCCTGAAGGGTCGGCTCTAGCCATCTCACCGCATAGCGGCAGATCCACACAACCTTGTCCCTTGGCTCCCTATTTCCCTTCCTGGCATAGTCATTTTTTTGATGACTAAGGAGAACCAGGTGACCCTGATATCATTATGTGAGCATGCATAGGTACGGTCACTCCAGACCCTTGGGTCTAGAACACGCGAGACGTAGTCGCTCCCTAATACAGAGGCCCAGACGGTGTCATCCGGGGGCGTGGAAAAGTCACATGGTGTCTAAAGTGTGTTTATCCATGCAACCAGCGAGAATCGAACTCAAGAGCTCAACACAAGCCTGGGGGTAAGTCCGCAATAGTGCCACCTGAGCTACCGCAGCCCTGTGGCTAATGGCTGTCATAGATGAAAGTAGTTCAGAGGGCGAGAGAAGGAAGAAGGGGCAAGGAGAAGGAGAAGGGGCAAGAAGAAGAGGAAGAAGATGATGAAAAGGACGATGAGGAGCCGGGGACGGCTGCGGCCACAAAGGGGAAGACGAAGACGGCACGCAAGGTGAAGTTGCAAGACGAGAGGAACCAGATCCAGGACGAGGGGATCGCGAAGGCAGAGGTGAGCTGGCCCGTGATGCAGGAGCCGTGTGCCCACTGCATTGCGGCTGGCATTCTTTGCCAATGGAACCCGAGTGCCGTGGAGAAGTGGCGTTCGGCCGTCGAGAATGGCAAAGGGACGAAGTGCGCACCACCTGGTGTCTCGTGCCTGGCGTGTATGTGCACCAAGATTACATGCATGCTGCCAGCTATGAAGTGGATGTGTGACCGGCTTGAGAAGAACAATGATGGCAAGAGGAAGCAGGACAATGACGACAAAGGGGACTTCAAGCCAGAGGGAAGGTCAAAGAGGGTGAGGGTGGAAGAGGAGGAAACGCCGTGAGCTGGGCCTAGCCGCGAGCGAACACGTCGGGCAGCAGCTGTTGGGGCAGACCAGGCATGAAGGAGACAGAGGAGGGAGCAGGTCGAAGCGTCAGACAACCCAATGGTCCACCTGGCATGGTCCATGGAGAAGATGCACTGGCAGCAATAGTCCATGAGCCAGGTGGTCCTCAAGCAACTTGAGGTGACCAACTGGCTCTTGACTCGGTTCGTCACGGCCTACGAAAAGGCCCACGCGGAGAAGAAGGAGGAAGACAAGGACAAGGGACCAGAAGAGGGAACAGGAGAGGGAGCGAGTCAGTAGGTACGGGGCGGCAAGGGGCAACTACAAAAAAAGTACATAAATGTATATAGAAATTTTTTGTTGACTTGTAAATTTTTTATGACTTGAATTTTTTTTGAAACAAAGGGTTGAATGGAAGTGAACGGCACAAAACGGAAGTGAACAGAAGATAAACGGAAGTAAGATGAACTTAGAAATAGAGAAGTGCAGATGGGTCAAACGAGTGAAAAACAGAAGAGGACAGAGGTCAAACCAGCAAAGGGCCCAGCTTGTTGGGATATGCCTTGTGGAATTCTTGGACTAGTTCTTGAGCATTCAGGAGTTCATCAGCTGGCTGCCAGGAGAATTCCTCATCTGTGTTCTCATAACCATACCATCGAACATAGTAGAGGAGCTTGCACTTGCGTCGTCAATCGATCTTAGAATCGACTATCTCGGCGACCTCTTACTCGAGTTCACCTTCGATTTTGACAGGTGCCGGCAGCTCAACGGCACAATTCGGAATAGTACTCGGCTTGAACGGCTCAAGCATTGAGACATGGAACACCGGATGGACTAGTCGCATGGACTGGGGAAGGCAGAGGGTGAAGGAATGAGATCCTACTTGGGCTATGATCTCGTATGGGCCGAGGAACTTTTCAGCTAGCTTCTTGGATGGACAGGTGGTTCAGAAGAATTGAGCTTTGACAAAAACTTGATCGCTGACCTTGAAGTTCGGAGCCGGAAGACATCGGTTGTTGGCTGCCTTTTGGTAGCGCTTTTGAGACTTGCGAATGTTTTCCTTAAGGAACTCGTGGAGTTCTCCTAGGTCAACAGTGAACTCTCAAGCATGGCTAGAGGCAACGTCGCGTTCCAGATGCATGGCTAAGTTCAGATGATAACCCTTGTTGGCGAAGAAGGGCGATACGCCAGTGGCATCATGTGGAGCATTGTTGTAGGCAAATTCAGCAAGCAGAAGGAGAGTGACCCAATTGTCTTGTTGGTAGTTGCAGTAGGTTCGAAGGTACTGTTCCAAGGTTTGGTTGGTGTGTTCCGTCTGGCCGTCACCTTCTGGGTGGTAGCCAGAAGTGAAATGCAGTTCTATGTCGAGAGCCTTACCCAGGCCTCGGAAGAAGTGCGAGACAAATTTGGAGCCACGATCAGAAGTGACGTGAGAGGGGACACCATGCTTGGAGAATACATTGAGGATGAACAACTCGGCCAACTTGACGGCTGTGAGGTCGGAATGTGTCAGCATGAACACGGCTTGCTTCGTGAGCCTATCGATGATGACTAGGATGTCAGTGAAACCAGCGGAAGGCAGAAGCTTCTCAATAAGGTCCATGGATATAGAATTCCAAGGACACTCAGGAACTGGAAGCTGCTTAAGGAGCCCATAAGGCTTGTGGCAGCGCGGCTTGACTCGGTTGCAGATAACACAAGAATTGACATAGTCTTTGACAAAGTCATGCATGCTGGGCCATGCATATTCTCGTCGGACCAATTTGAGAGTCTTGTTCTGGCCAAAGTGACTGGCTAACAGATGATCATGCTTGGTTTGCAACACACGGATCCGCAAGTTGTTAACGTCTGGAACAAAGATATGATCATTGAGAAGTAGTAGGCTGTCAGGGGAAAGGTGAACTTGGGGTCAGAGGGTGCCAGAAGTTGAGCGGCAGAGATCGGATCATTCAGAAGGGCTTCTTGGATGTCGGCATGAAGCTTTTTGATGTTGAGGGTGGTAGCTCCATGCAGAGAGGGTGTGATCAGAGTTGACGCTCGGAGGGACATAGCCAGCTGTTCCTGGGTGAATACTGGACAGAAGTTGTGAGGGTTGACAGTGGCGTAGTCGTTACCTCCCTCTTTAAGGTAGACGTCCCATTGTCTAGTAAGGGCATCCAGTTTGGCGCCGAGCTTGCCGGGTCGGAAGCGAATGATGAGGTTGAACTGACTTAGGTACTCGGACCAACGTGCCTGCTGACAGTTCAAGAGTTTCATGGTAGCGAAATACTCAAGGTTCTTGTGGTCGGTAACAATGTCGATGGGAGTGCCGGAGCCTTCCAGGTAGTGCCACCAGATCTGGAACAATTCATAGATCGCAAAAAGTTCCTTGTTGTGGACGTCATAGTTGAGTTTGGTTGGATTGAACATACGGGAGTGGAAAGCAACCAGGTGGATTTCTCCATTGGTCAGCTCGATAGAGAGGATAGCAGCAAGGGCATAGTTGGAAGCGTCAGTTTCGAGGATGATGGGCTGATCCGGGATCCATTGGGTGAGGACAGGAGCTGTGGTGAAGGCTTTCTTGAGGTAGTTGAACAATTCCCAGGCTTCGTCAGAAAACTTGAAGGGAACACCTTTCTGAGTGAGCCGGGTGAGAGGAACGCAGATGT